>OZ025240.1:91101460-91411460 GCA_964019155.1 Osedax fenrisi
CTTTTACTTTACAAGGAATATAAACATAAAATTCAATATTTTAAGCATCAATATAATATATAATATTTTTAAATTTGATTATTAATAATTAGTAAACGTTAGTTGTAGGTATAACAACATTAACAATAACATATTATCTGGAACCGAACTATGTGATATATAATAATAATTAGTTATTCAATTTGAATATTAAATATTTAATATATAATGTATAATTCGATTTATGATATATAAATAAGTGTTGTATAATATATAAATAAGTATAAATATTTTGTTATTTGATAAATACCCGAAATAAATAATTTATATTTAGAAACATTATGTTAGAAATTATTTAATTTTTTAACAAGATGTTTCAAAATCTATTCAATAAATTAAAGATTTTACACATTAAATATTTCCGAATCTAAGCTAAATATAATAATTAAATTAAACTATATTTCAATCTATAACTATTCTCACCAGTACTGCAATTAAAATAAAGTAGTATACATATCATTTCATTATTTATAATATTTAAATTAAGCGTATTAATTATTTGATTCTAAACAATATTAAAAATATATATATATGAGAAGCCAGATTATATAAATATAATTGATTAGATATACATTTGTATAAAACGAATACAATTTTATGTCTTAACAAAATATTGTTTAAACCTTTAATTTAATATATAATCATAAATTAAAAGAAAAATATAGTAGTTAGTTGTATCATAACAAATAATTTAAATAAGGTGATCTAACCCAGTAATCTAAACTGTTAATATAATATGATGAACATATGTAATTATTAACATGTTGAACATATTCATTTGGCTACATTTATTATTATTGTTGAACATGTTGCATTTTGATTATATTGAGCACATTTAAATTGTATTGAGTTGAACATGTTACATTTTGATTATGTTGAGCATATTTAAATTGTATTGAGTAGAACATGTTGCATTTTGATTATGTTGATCATATGTAAAATGTATTCAGTTGAGTAGATGGCATATGTATATATTAAATTAAATAATTTAATTAAATTAAAATTTTATTAATTATAATTTCTTACATCTCCTTTTTTTTCTTTTACAATTTGTAATTTGAGAGTCGATACATTTGTCTATATATTTTATTACTGCATGTTCATGAATTCTTAATATAGCCTCTATGATATATATAATTATTAATATAAATATTAATTAATATATAATTAATATATAAAATAGGGTATATATTAAACTTTAATAAATTTGAATATGAATATTTAACTTATATTTAACTTATAATACATGTATTTATAGCTAATTAATGTTAACATAATATAAACTAACCAGTTATACATTTGTATAATTTTGTTTAGGAAAAATAAATGTATCCTCGTTGACAGCACTGAGAATAATATCACCACACTTTTTTAGATACAATATATTTAAACATAGAAGAAATTGTTACCCCAATGTTGCATTCACCTAATATTGATAAAGGTTCAACCTAAATATAGGAATGTTAAAACATAGTATATAAGAATATATATGTAACCAAGTGAAGTTCGTTATATAACTTTATTTCAGCAAAGACCTGTATAATAACATACATAATAATACTAATAATAGTAATATAGTAATACTAATAATAACGACAATGACAATATGTACCAACCCGGTTAGACGCAGAACCAAAAGTGTATCGATCTCACATAGCTAAAAAATAGAAACTCCTCCCTGATGTCTAAATACATATATTCGTTAGGCCCGAGGAAGTATGATATTACACTACTCAGTATTCGTGTTATGACAGGCAGTCTAAATATTTATCGTAAATACTGATGCAATGGATTATTATAAAATTCCAAAGTATCTTGCCTCTCCCTTGCATACTATGTCATATTTTTATTAATATAGTTTGTTAAGGGGGGTAATTGGCTCTGGTTATTAACCAACCATTGTCCGAAAAAAAATATATATATATATATATATTATAAATTCAAATTAAATACCTATTAATTTAATTATTTATTAATTATATAATTCCATTAAGATACACCCTTTGCTGGATTTAAACCGTTAGTATAATTATTAATCAATACTATATATTAATAAATATACACATGTGAATAGTGTATGTGATTAGTATTATATAATGATTATACGATATTTCTTAGGCATATGATAGATAATATAATTATTTAAATTACGAGGAGTAAAATTAGAATTTTAATTAAAGGAATATTCTATATAACAAATTAAATAAATAATAGTATTACAATACAATAAAAATAGCAGATATCGAAATTCACATCCTTATATATATGTATATATATTTACTAAAATATGAATATCGTAATATACAATATACAATACATATATAAACCATTACATTATATTATTTTAAATTATTTCTTATTTATTATTGACATTAGTATTTATACTATTATAATAGTATACTTTAGATATTATATTGACTTTACAATAATTTTATTTCTAATAATTCTATTTATAAAATTCTACTAGTTTCTACGAAATTCTAAATGTTTCTACTCGTTTATACTCGTAACTATTATATCGTATATATATATATATATATATATATTCGTAATATATGTAATATATGTAATCATCAACATGTTGTAAAACCGTAACACTTTTCCGTGAAAAATTAATTCACACCAAATGTATCAATCATGTTATTGTTATTCCGTATTAATTGTACCAATATATAGTATCTGGTATTATGCTTGCTGTCAGCAGTTTACGGTAGCTTAACGCCAGGAAACGTCAACCAAATTACTTACTAGGACTCATCCACCCTTGGGAATTGATCCATCCCATATGGTCCTTGCCAACCCGAGACCTTCGGTTTTGTTACCTCTCCTGTTTGACAACTTGCACTATCAGATATTATATATTGATTCAACGGCTCATATAATCCAATGTTTTATTTTTATTTTACTTCTCAGTTTATTTCTTGTTTTTTTGTATCGTGTCGTTTTGTATTACTATTATCACATTTATATATTTTGTTTATATGTTATATAATTATATGTTTATATATAATTATAACTTTCTTTATATAGGTATACCTATAACCAGTAATGCAATACACTTTTAATCTATATAATCTATCTATCTATATATATATATATATATATATATATATATATATATATATATATATATATGAAATATATATATATATATATGAAATATATAAAACATATCATATTAGTAGATACATTATCTAATCATTATATGTCATCGTGGATTGCAATTATGATACTTAGTGGTATCATTATTATTTATATAATCGTGCATACGGTAAACAAAGGTTTTAATATATATATATATATATATATATATATATATATATATATATATAAAATAATTATTATTATATATTATATATTATGTATGTGTATGATACATAATAATTATTTTCGTTTATTAGATTTTTTTTGTTATAATAAAATAATTAAAATAACATAACAACATTGCTTTAATCTTTTCTATTATAGTCGCTATATATTGTCTATTTACTATATCGAACCTTAACTTCGAAATAAGACAATTTTCTCAAATTTTTGCATTTTATGTAATTCCTTCCATGTATCAAAAAGTTATTATCTCACATTTAACATAAATACCAACATATCTAATATTATAATTACTATCCAACCTTATACATATTAATATTATTATGCATATTGTTTTATTAACGTACAATACCATATATATATATATATATAGTCTGGGGTCGATGGCTCAGTGGGACAACCAAAAGCTAGTAAGCCAGAGGTCCCGGGTTCGACTCCAGGCAGTTCTTGAATTTCTCTTGTGTTTATAAAGAACTTAATAAACAATAAATCAAAACACAAGAAAAAAAATGTTACTATTTGAATTGTATTGTCCGGGGCCTCTCACAGTTATTTATAACATGTACAAGTCTATGACTTCTTGAGGGGTCCATTTGTATCCGCTATTTGTATTGTATTCAATATATATAAGAGATTTCAATAAATAAATATTATTATTATTATTATTATATGTGTGTGTGTGTACGATATATATTTCTCCAAAAAATGTTTTAATAAGATTGACTCCATCAAAATAAAGATCAAGAACCATAAGCCTACTGCCAACTATCCTTCAATCATAGTTACCCTACCTATATCTGTTTTCTTAAGTTTTTTTCGTCCGCCACATATATCTCTCGTATCTAAACTACTAAATGAATTCTCTTTGATATCTCCCACCGATCCTGTTCTACTATATATTTTTAAAGTTTACTCCGATTATCTATGTCCAACTATCTGTAACATCATCTCATATTCTCTAAATTCCGGTAGTGTCCCTTATATTTGATACAAGCAATAATCACTCCCATTCTTAAAAAACCTTCACTCGATCCTGAATCACTTCTCAATTATCGCCCGAATTCTCAGCTATCTTTGGTGAGTAAAATGTTGGAAATAGTTGTCTTTCAACTAATCTCCTATTTAACCACCAATAATCTCCATATTCCTCAACAAAGTGGATTTCGCCGAGGATACTCCACAGAAACAGCACTACTAAACGTAATTGATGTAATCACTTCTATTCTTAATACTACAAATGCTGGCAACTAGTAATGCTGGACATGTCCAGTGCTTTCGATACGCTTGATCACAATATTCTACTGTCCCATCTACATCTGCTTGGAGATAGATACTTTTTCCTTTCATGATTTACTTCATATCTATCTGACCGTAGTAGCAGTGTACAAATATATAATTCTTTTTCTTCCCCTTTTCCTATGAAATATGATGTTTCCTATGTTTTCTCTATTTATGTATACCCATTACAATCCATAATATCTAAATATCAAAATTTATATTACCATCATTATGCAGATGACATACAACTATATATGTTTCTTCCAACTAATTCATCACCAGGTCTCAATAATCAACTCTATAATTGTGCTAATGACATTAAAGAATTGTTTATTTCTAATAATCTTATCCTTATTAAATCCAAAACTACATTGTTGAATCTTTCTCCATCACCATTTCCATCACTTACTTCCATACTTTTATTATTGATAACATTGTAATATCTCCTTCTCCTACTACATCTAACTTAGGTGTACTTTTTGATTCTACTCTTTCCCTCATTCCTCATATTACTGCCATCACTAAATCTGCAAATTATCATCTATTTATAATTAGAAAAATAAAAAAATCAATTACTGTATCTCTTACTATAACTCTAGTTAATTACCTTGTCCTCTCACGTATATATTACTATTCCTCAATCATTACCAATCTTCCATTATCCTCTATCTCTCACATAATCGAGTTATTCGTTCATCAATACGTATAACATATAACCTATGTATTTGAGATCATACCTAAACTTCCTCATACCAATACTTACCTCCATGGTTCATATTTAACAAACGCTCTGCTCATCGCTTCAAGAACCTCCCTTCCATTACTTAGAAACCACGTATCTCATATTCTATATACCCCTATTATCCGTCCCTCAACAATAATACTCGGGCACTTAGTTATATTGGTCCTAAGCTATGGAATTCACTCCTTCCCTATATTATATCCATAAAATCGCATAACATATTCATGAAATATATACAACAATTTTTCTTAGGTGGGAACCTGAAATACTAATATTGTTTGTCATTATTATTTTATTTTTTAATTTCCGTACGGCTAATTCTATTTTATGTTATTATTATTAATGGTATTTATTGTTTACCTACTTTTATTATTTTATTCTATATATACACTTTTGAGAAATCATTTATGATGTATTTACGTTTCTAAATAAAAATTCAATCAATCAATATATATAACAATATGTTGTTCCATTATGATAATTGCTCTCGTATTGATTATGCCTAATTAATCATATTTATATACATATACTATAGTATACATATATTACCATTATTATTATATATATATATATATATGGTGATTTAAATTAAATGATAAAATTAAATTAGGTAAATTAAGTTTAAAATCAATAGTGGAATCAAAATCATAGTAGTATGATATATGTAACTGTATTACAGACTGTATCATATATTATGTAATAACTTATAATTATTTTATTAATATCAAAATTAGCTTGTTAATATCATACAATTTGTATTATCTCCTTATAATATTATATTCCATATTGACGTTTATTTCTAAATGAGTTTTAAAAATTGACAACTATTACCTATTTACTGTTCATATTACTATTATTAATATAATAACCTTTTTACTAGTATATTTACTCGTATTACTTATATCATATAGACTTCTATACTGCTAATTTGAGATTATTCATGATTATTTACTAGCTCCCCTAAATAGAAGAATGTATTCTTATTATTCTTATTTACATATATTATTTATCTTATTCTATTTAATTGTTAATCCTCATCTGTCCTATCGATTACTCCCTGTCCGATTATCTTATATTACGTAATTTCTACTAAGAATAGTATATCTATAACATAATGTAATCCATTACCTCCAACTTATTTCAATAACGCTCCATAAAAGATCTTACTTATGTCATAATAAACCAGGCATTTACTTCGTATATTTACCATATCAATTACATCCGAAAAACTAAATTTCCTCACATTTTATTATCTTAATGGTATTCCCTCTATTTATAAAAAATATAATTATATATTCTTTACCTACCATCTTCCACCTATCTAACATTTTAATAACTATCCGACATACCCTTTAATAATAAACCATTATATGATGTGTTTTAATATCATAATTATATGTATTTTTATTACACGAATTATTCTCAATTTGATAATATCTAATAACTTATATATATATATATATATTTATATATATATAAATATAAGAATGCACGAATGAATGAATTCAGTTTATAGACAAAGTATTAGGAGAATCAGTGAAATCGATTAGCTTTTTTAATTATATATATCCTAACAGTAGTGTAATGTCATATTTCATCATATTCATTCGGATAAAATACAATAAAATTACATACAAATAGATATTAAAATAAACAATAAATACAAATTTAAAAGAAAGAATAAAACCAAATTAAAATAAATATTAGATTCCCATATTATCATCCAAAACAAAATATAACATATAATTAATACATTTTTCATAATTGTAATATAATATTTATAAATAATCTAAATATTTGTATCACATAGTTCATGTCCATTTTAATAATTGATATATATATATATATTTGTAGGTTACTATATTAATATTGTTAATTAAATAATTTTAATTTTTAATGATGTTTATTTTGTTTTGTAGTATTAATTATGTATTACTTTACAAGTTAAATATATAAAATATGTAAAAATATGTAAAAATATAAAATACGTAAAAATGTAATATATATATATATATATATATATATATATATTTATATATAATTATATAAATTATTATAAATATATTACAATTATTATTATATATAAATGGATATTTAGATAGTTAAATAACATGATAATATTACATTAGGACAATTGAATTTAACATCATTAACATTAGAATCAAAATCATCAAGTTTTGGTTCTTATATATTATATTATAATTTATTATATATATATATTAATTTTGTTATTATTATTGTATATTACATAATATAAAATATTGATAATATATTGATAACATTAATAATATATTTATTTATTAAATACATTTTAGATTCGGTATATTTATAAATATGTATTTAAAAAGATATAAATCCAATAGGACTTTTATAAAATATGTTATTTTAATATTCGAATTTATTATATATATATATAATTGTAATTGTTTACGTATACTAACTGTAAATCCATTTTCTGGTAATGGTATACATATTATTTATTAATATAAATCATATATATATATATTAAGGGATATGGTATTTTAGAATAATAATTATGTTATCTCGTTATATAATTAGGAATAGTATAGATAATTAATCGGAATGAATAAGTTCAGTAAAATAAACATTTATAATAATCCTACATCGAGATACTTTATAATAATAGTAAGGAACAAAAACTAAAAACATTTATTATTCGTCATTATACAGATTACTAATTTAATTATAAATAATACATTTTTATTTATAATTAGCCCCTAAAGTGGTCCGTTTTATTAATAGGTACCAATTTAATACTTATAAATTACCTTCACTATCGGTACATTTTATATAATGAACAATATGTTAATATTAATTTATCTGAGCAATTTAAAAAAAATAGTGTATCAATGTTAACATATGAATGTATAATAAAGAATACTTAATATATCGCTGTATAGTTTATTAGTAGTATGTTTGAATATATATATATATATATATATATATATATATATATATTAAATTAACATAATATATAGTAAATTTAAATAATTTATTAATAATTGTATAATATTATTGAAGATTAAATATAAAATTTCAGAATCAAAATAGAGATGGATTAACTAATAGAATATTTTTAATGTGAATAAATATTACTTGTTATGTTATATTTAATACATTTTAATTTTAATTTTATTATGGATGCATATAAATTTATATATATATATATATTGAATTTAAATTATTTATAATGAATAATTATATTATTTTATTAAACTATAGTTTATATAGGGATATACTAATTATTTAATAATTTTATCACCCTAGATATTAATCCATATTATAAATTTAATTATCTAAATTTTGAAGATAAAAAAATATTTACACTTTATAAAGACATAATATATAAATAATAAGTAATAAAAAATACAACAAAATAATTATGGATCAATTTATTAAGCTCATACATTGTAAAACAAAAATGAAAATGATAATGCAATTCATCTAAATATTATATTATCAATAATAATAATATATGATAGACGCCATTAGGTGATAAAACGATGTCTTACTTAATATTAATTAATAGTAATGCTACTATGCTCTAGATGGTAATTGATATAACATATTTAATAATGTGTAAGTTCCCTTGATATTGTAATAATTATATTATTTACCTTCAAAATGAGTTTATTTTAAATAAATAATAATTTCATTTTTATGTGTATAGTAATTAGGTATCTCTCAATATATTAGTGGGCTACCTTTATAAAATATTGATAGATAGATAGATCAAAAGTGTATGTAATTACTGGTTATATATAAAGAAAGATATACTTATATATAACAAAATATTTAAATGTGATAACAGTAAGACTATATTAATCAGTAGTCATATGAATTAGATACTTAATATTATACACCATACATTTGTAATGTTGTTTATCTTTATTTAATATACATCTCATATTTACCTCGAACTATTAATAATAATTAATAGTTAAAAGTAATTAGATAGATGCGAATATTTATTATATGTGGTTTCTCAATATTCATGTATGACGTAAAGTGTTATTATGAAGTCATTTATGAGATTAAAAGTTAAATATTTTCATTTAATATAATAATTCAATTATATCAATACAAATAATATATATCAGTGTTCATTCCAGGTTTCAGGGCTGCACCCTAAAAACGATTATATGACATTTATATGTATTTTAATACGTAAAATATAGGATGACATATATAGGTCATTTCGTCATCTATATATACATTAATTTATGATAAATGATATATTAGATGCACTTTTATACCATGAGATAAACTAAAGTATGTATTAAGTATATTTTTGAATTAGAGATGTAAATAAATATCAAAATAAGTATTCGATTCGATTACTTATTATTAATAATTCATTTTTAATAATTATTAGTTTACAATTAAATAATTTAAAATATTAATTAAAATATATTTATATCAAAATATTAATTTCATATTCAAGTTTCTTAATATTTTATTTATGAGATATTCAGATATTAAAAATGTATATATCGAGATATCATAGTATATGAAATTATGTAGTCGAGATAGATAGATAGATAGGTAGATAGATCACCATTTTATTGAATTACTGGTTATATATAAAGAAAGATATAATTATATAACATATATAAACAAAATATATAAATGTGATAACAGTAAGACAAAATTACACGATACAACAAAAACAAGAAATAAACGACGAAGTAAAATAAAAATAAAACATTTGATTATACTATCCGTTGAAGCAATATATAGTATCCGATAGTGCAAGTTGTCAAATAGGAGAGGTAACAAATCCGAAGCTCTCGGGTTGGCAAGGCCCATATAGGATGGATCAATTCCCAAAGGTGGATGAGTCCCTAGTATGTAATCTAGTGACGTATTATGACATTAAGATACCGTCAACTGATGACAGCAAGCAAAATATTAAATAATATATATATTGGTACAATTAATACGGAATAATAATAACATGATTGATACATTTGGTGTGAATTAATGTTTCACGGAAAAGTGTTACGGTTTTACAAGATGTAATTGTAAAATCTAATGCGTTCCAGGAAGAGCAAACTCTATTTCCAAAATAATTCCAATACATGTTCGTTTTTTATACACTTTTTATTTCGTATCTTCACTTTAGGCTTTCTATTGTTGCTATATAGGTCAAAGATACCAGTTGCTTCCACATCCAAAATTCCGTTCAATATTCTATAAGTCAGGGTAAGATCAGCTATTAACCTGCGATGAAATAAAGTTTTAATGTTGAAAAAAATAATTATATCTTCATAACACCGTTTAGTAAGGTTACATCTATACAAAAGTATTATAGTGAAATAGATTTGAATATTTTCTATATTGTTAGAATTGCATATGAAATTGTCTGAATTCCAAACAGATTAATCCGATATAACTATAATATGGCGAACATATTATAAATAGGCGTTAAGCAAGTATATATATAATCATTGGTGATGAAACATCTACATACTCTATTAATAATTAAGTTCGCCTTAGTAGTATTAATACAAGTATTAAAACTCATATTATCATTAAATGTTATGCCTAAATCTTCGAATGAGGTGTGTATAGGCAGTACAAAATCATTAATGAAATATGAATGAACAGGGTTTTTATTTACCAATTCGCATGACATCACATTTAGTAGGAGCAAGTTCTAGTTCCTATCTCTTCATCCAATCACTAAGTTCATCAAGTGCTCATTGTAAAGATAAACAACTTTCTGTGGGCTTAAAAGAAATTAAAAGGTTAGCATCATCTTCAAAGAGAGAGGAATATATGGGTGGTTTATAATGGTTAATATTAGGTAAATTATTAATATAAATTAAGAATAACAACGGACCAATAACGGAACCTTGATGAACACCAGATATAACTTGCGAGAAGTTAGAGAAACTATCATTAATTTTAACACATTGTTTTCTATCGAGTAAATAAGATTTTAACCATTTATAAAGGTTACCATTAACACAAAAATAAGATAATGTAATCAAAAGTTTAGGATGTGATACTTTGTCAAAAGCCTTAGCTAAATCAATATATGCAATATCCGATATTAGGAATGCATCTCTAACTTCATACATTTTTTTATAAAAATATATTAGTTGTAGTATTTATGATATTGAATATGAGTTAATATAGCCTACTATACATATATACGTGACTAACCTTATATGGAAGTGCCGTATCTCGTATCGTGTATTATGATCGATAATATATATATATAATTAGGTATAGGTGTTTATTAGTCGTGCATTAATTAGTAAGTAAGTCTCGTAAGTCATTTGTAATGGGCGTGGCTTAGTCACGCTATATATGTATAGTAGGCGTATTCAATATTACTACATCCCTCTACTAAGTATATAATATAAATATTATAATATATAATAATAATAATAATAATAAATTGACAATATAAGTATAACAATATAATAAATAACATTACGTATACAATAATATTTCTACCACCCATTTGTGTGCTTAGTTTTAAACTAAGCCTCTATAAGGCGATCTGGAGGTTTTATATGCCTTCTTGATCGAGTGGTGTATGTAGATCCATTCGTGGGTATGAGCTGGCAACTATTCCTTCTCACATCCTGTTTCTCCGTTCTGAGATTATAAGATCTTGTACTCTCGGGTGTTGTGTTGATAACGGTTGTCATTCTATCTAGGTCCCTAATTTATACATCTTCCCCGTCTTCTATCTTTCGTAAGTTTTTAGTATACTTATTGTCTCTGTTTCTTTTGATTTCTAATTTCTTATTTTCGTTCTTGTCCCTAAATATACAGTGGTCTTATTTCTTCATGTAATTATCTAATTTAAGATCAACTACTGTAGTTCGTAATTTTGTGTTTATCAGAAGTTCCGGTGGCGATCGTCCAAAGCTGAGGGGTGTACTTATGTATGATGGTTGTCCTAGATTGGGATCTTCTTCTTTTTCTAGAATACTTTTTATCGTTTTTATAGCTCTTTCAGCTACTTCCTTAACTCGCGCTTATAAATGTATTGGTATAGGTCTTGGTACATAGATAGAATATGGTTTCACATTCCTATTGATTTGGATTTTAAATTTTCTCTTAAATTCCCCTAGTCCTTCAAATAATTCTTTATGTGGGTGAATTTCTCTTATTAGTTTTACCAGTCCTCATTTAATAGACATGTTTCTCGATAATAAACCAATGTGTTTGTTTTTTAATACGTAGATATGTTCTCTTATTGTACTTTCTTTGTATGTAATTTCGGCCGTAAACATTCCAACTATCTCTAATGGCACCATTCCTGGTCCTCTCAGTCCATGTTACTTTTTATAAGTTTGGGTAACTTTCTATTGTAAGGGAGAATAGTTGCGCTTGCTCCTGTGTCTATTTTAAACTCACATGTTTGGTTAAATCCTGGCGCTTTGACTTTCATTAGTTTTGTCCACGATTTAATATCTGGAACCTTTATTTCTCCTAGGAACTTATAATTTCCTGTCGGCTTCTTAGTATCTATACTTGTGTTAACTTCGTAATTCTCATAAGTTTTTGTATGTGATCGTTCACTTGGTTTTCTGCATAGCTTTGCCCAATGTCCCTCTTTGTTGCATTTATGGCATTTCGACTTATATGCTGGAAATTTTCCAAATTCATGCGTCCTTCCGCATTTTCCACAAGTCTTTCGCTCTGCTGGTTTTTTGTATTCGTAATCTTTATTATTGAATTCTTTCTTGTATTCTTTCTTCTTGTAATCAGTCTTCACGTATTCTATAGTCGGTTTTCTAGTAATTTCTTCATTCTGTTGTCGTGATATCTGTTTCATCTTGCATGATTAGACTATTTGTTCTGCCGTTAATTCTTTGCTGCAATATTCTTGTAAAAACCTCAGTCTGAGTGTTTCGTCATTCATACCGATTATTATTTTGTCTCTAATAAGGGACTCCTTCATGTCCTTAAAGGAACATGATTTTGCTAATATCTTTATACAACTGTAATAACTTTCAATATTTTAATATATTAGTTGTTGTCTTTTAAAAAAGCAATACCTTTCGTAAGTAGTATTCACTTTAGGAATGCAATGACTATCGAATTTTTCCATTATAGTTTCTATTTTTAGTCCAATTTCTTTATGGTCTTTGTCATATTTTTTTTCAATATCAAATGAATTATAGATGTCTACTGCATTTTCTCCTATCGCATATAGGAAGTTAGCTATTTGGACTTTACTTGAGTTTTTCTCTAATTCATTTGCACAGGCATACATCTCATAATTTTGTTTCCACCTTTTCCATTATGTGGGTCCTTTGCTTACGTCTAAAGCATTAGGTATTCTATCTAACATTGTATTAAATCTATATATATAATTTTATATAATTTTATAGATTTATATAATTTTATATAATTTTATAGATTTATATAATTTTATATAAATATTGATATAAATAAATACAATATAAATCTAATATAAATTCAATGTTTCTAGAATATATATAAATCAGCAATTAAAATAAATCATTCGTTTTCTATAGAATTTACATTTTTTTGTTTGAAAATTACCAAATTAAATTTTATCGACATTTTTTTTTTTTTTAAATTGGATTTTTTTTTATTTTAATTTTCTTTAATTTGGTAATTTTCCATATGATAATAATATGTACGCGATATATAATAAATAATATTTTTACATGCAATATATATATATTTATATAACTAATATATATATTTTCAACGTGTAGACATTAAAATCACGTATCGTATACACATAATAAATATTATATATATATCAATAATATGTATTTTTTATATGTATAACGATTTTAGGTACGGTTAACTAAATAGTAAAATATTATATACAACAATAATATATTAATTAGTATAACTTGACCGCTGTCACCATGTAGTATTTATGAGATTGAATATGAGTTAATATAGCCTACTATACATATATACGTGACTGACCTTGTCTGGAAGTTAGCC
Organism: Osedax fenrisi; assembly: GCA_964019155.1. Classification (NCBI taxonomy): domain Eukaryota; kingdom Metazoa; phylum Annelida; class Polychaeta; order Sabellida; family Siboglinidae; genus Osedax; species Osedax fenrisi. The sequence goes on from OZ025240.1 coordinate 91,115,823, forward strand.
TTATCTCGTATCGTGTATTATGATAGATAATATATATAATTATGTATAGGTGCTTATTAGTCGTGCATTAATTAGTAAGTAAGTCTCGTAATTCATTTGTAATGGGCGTGGCTTAGTTACGCTATATATGTATAGTAGGCGTATTCAATATTACTACATTAGTTTCAATACGACTTTCCAGCTAAAAATCCGTATTGATATTTAGTATTATAATTATTTGAACGTAAATAGAAAGTTAAATTATTAGAAAGAATTTTTTCAAAAAGAATGAGCCTGTTAGGTAGAATGCTAATGGGCCGTTTATTTTCTGGTTTATTACATCAACTTTTTTGAATATTGGACTAATATGTGATATTTTTAAATATCCGGACCAATTCCTGAATCTAGAATATTTATAAAAATTATCGATAATTGATGACATAATTCAAACGATAATTTCTTTAATAATCCTTTCGGTATACCGTATGGTGAATTATTGAATTTACTAGGTAATAAACTTAGACATTTATGTACTACCTCAGGAGTTGTTGGATAAAAGGATAGTGCTGATGGTATGTGAGATGATTTGGATAATATAGGTATATTAATATTATAACTTTTATTAAATACAGAACTATATTGATGCGATAAACAAGATTCCTTGTAAAAATCAGATGATGATATTGAATTGTCAATTTCATTATAAAGAGGTTATATAAAATTAGATAAATGTAATTTCTTATTAATGAATTTATAAAAAATGGATTTATTATTAGAAGATACAACTTTAGATTCCAGATAATGTTATAATTCTTAATTTTGATAATAACATCAAGCTGGGCTTATCGATAATTCATATCACTATTTTCATTACAAATAACATTGTGAAGATGTCGACATTTATTTAATAATTTTTTAATAAATTTAGAATATCTATATTTTGTAATATTAGGTAAAGGAGTATGTTTATTTCATATAAATAAAAGACTATAGTCTTTAATATAGTAATAAATATAGTAAGCATATCAATACTATTAATGGATTAATTTAGCAGAGTATTCCAATTAATTGAGAACAGATCATTTGTAATATTGTGATAATCTGATTCAAGCTAATTTTGAATTGGTAATATAGGAGAACTAGATATTAGTCGATAATACGACGAGGATAAATTAAACAAGATAATATGGAAATAATCATATTCTATCGGATTAGTAGATAATATAGATGATATAATTTTAATATCATTAAAATTCACTAACGGCAATAATCCTGTTTTTTGAATGAACTAATAAAACTATTTTCAATATAGTTTCATGTATATATATATATATATATATATATACCCAATCTACCAATAAGCTAGTTGCATGCTAGTTAAGTTAGCTTTTGTATGAGTCGTGATTTTTAGCTATTTATGAACACAACAAATAGTTTCTAGCTATAACTTATGAAAGCTAATTTATGAATCGTGACTTTTAGCTATTTGTGAACACAAAAGCTATAGCTCAGAAACTCATATCTACACCTATCAATGTAACATGGATTTTACAAGTTACTTATCGCAACATGTCTAAGAAAATCAATATAGATATTATCATAATGAAATAATAATTTATGTATTAACTATTACTATAGTATAACATATTTACAAATTTGTTTAAAGTATTGTTATAACACATTTATCATATGTGTCTGTCGAAACGTTACTAATATATTTCTTATATTTATTTCGTAAATATTCACCTATTGCTTCCTCATCTTCTTGTATTTGCAGATTTCCTACATTCTTACACTGATTAACTGCAATATAACATTACAATTAATATATAATAATAAGTACATTAAAATAACATTTATTAATAATATAATTTAATATATTATTATATTAGTCAGAGTTATTGAATAAAAGTACATTTTGAAAAAAACTATTATAATTATCCTACTACTTTGTTTTGCTATAAGTAAAAAGTATATGAATAAATTATAATAATATTTTAAAATATAATTATATATAAGTGAAGAGACAATATTTCTTGTAATATATTAATAAAAAATGATATAATATAGAATATAAAACATGAAATAAACTATATTTAAAAAAAAACTAATCATATTATATGTAGAATTATATATTATCTGTATAATATCCAAATAATTGCTTAGAGTCATTAAATAGTACCTACAATGATATTTTAATGGGGCTTAGTAATTCATATATATTAACATTTAAATGCATGCAATTATATGCTCATAGATTTATCTTCTTAAAGAGTATAGTATGTAGATATTATACCAGTTGTATATCAAATTGTATTATATTATTCCTTTGGGATATCTTATAAATTAATTTTAATATATAACTTATAAATATATTTATAATCTTTTATAAATATTGAAATCATTACATTATATTAATTGTATATATGTTGTTAATCTTAAATAAATGTTGAGATAAATTCATTTTTATTTAATTACAAATTATATATTTATTATGGAATATTTAAAAATAATATATTAAATTAAATATATAAAATTAGTATAATGATGATGATGATGATATTAAGTTTATTAGCACTAAAATAGGGTCATGTAGACCACTTCGCTCGTGCGGGAAGAAATAATAATAAAATAATAGTAATACGATAATAATTTAATAATAATATACATTCAATATATCACGGACAACAATACTATATAATATAAAGGACTATTATATACTACAGTCTGCATTGATATGGTGTAGTGTTATATACTACAAACTGCATTGATATAGTATAGTTTTATATAATAATAAGATAATAATAATACAATAACAATTTAATAATGATATACATTTAATATAACATGGACACAAATAATAAGTTCGACGATTTAATGATTATGGGTAGAGAGAAAAGAAGAAGTAAGATTTATAAATTTTTTGTGGGATCTAATAGAACGAATGGTAGGAGGGAGGGAATTCCATAGGGTTGGACCGGAATTTTTAAAAGCTCTAGAATTTAGGGAAGTTTTACTAGAGTTATGGGAATTAGTAGAAGAGCATTTTGGTAACGAAGAGAAGATAATATATTACGTTTTTTAATTAGATCAAAAATATAGCTAGGGGTGAAATTATATATTTATTTATCGATTATAGAAAGTATACGTAATTTACACCCGAGGGAGAAGGGTAGCCACATACGAGATGATTGATGAGATGTTGTAGTAGAGTGATCCAGTCGAGTTAAACAGTAAGTAGTACGTATTGAGGAACAGATAATCCGATTAAGTAGAGCAGTAGCTTTAGCAGGAAGTAAATTCAGTAGGGAAGAACATTAGTCAATTCGGGTAAGTACAAGAGCATTAATTAGAGTTTTAGTAAGGTTTCTGGAAAGTGATGTCAGTATTTTTTTAATTATAAAGAGGTGAAAGTAGGAGGATTTTGTAATGGATGATATATGATTCTTAAATGATAATTTGTCATCAAATACTAATCCTGGGTTTTTGGAGGAATGAGAAGGAGAAATAATTATGTTATTTAGAGTAAAGTTTGGAAGGAAGTTTCAGAAGTAGATATGTTGAGTACAGTAGTCTTAGAGGAATTAATTAGTAGTTTATTGGAGAGGAGCCATACTCTTATGGATTAGCACACTCGATTAATTCAGAGTTAATGGTATTATGAGAATTTATAGGGAAAAAAGTAAACAGTTGAATATCATCAGCAAAAATATGGTATTGAATATTTGGACATTTCTTAATTAGATCAGCAATAGGGCGGATATAAATAGAAAAGAGGGATGGACCTAGAACTGATCCTTGGGGAATACAGTAGTTAAGAGGAGAAAGAGGCAAGTAAGATTTGCCAATAATAATAGAGATATTTCTGTTAGTCAGATATGAAGTAAACCATTTTAATGCTAAGATATACCCATTAAAGTAAGTCGCGAGATTAATATGTTATGGTCCAGGGTATCAAAAGCAGATGAGAGATCAAGTAGGATTAGATGGCAACACGTGTTGCTATTTAAGGTAGATAATATTGTGTCAGTAATACGGAGGAGAGCTGTTTCTGTTATTTTCTGATTATTTTTATTTACATGGGCGATGAGTTGTTTGGAAATAATTCTTTCTAATATTTTACTTAATAAGGGTAGGTGGGAGATCGGGCGATAATTGCTAAATGAGTTGGGGTCTATGTTTTGTTTTTTTTAGAATAGGGGATATTATGGTAGTCTTAAGATAGGGTGAAACTTGGCCAGAGTTTAGTGAGTTCGCAATAATATCCAAGAAAATAGGATAAAATAAGGGTGAAAGTTTGTGATATAATGATAAATGTAGGGGATCAGTGGGGGAGGTACAGTGAGATTTCATGAGTAGGTCATTTACTTCATACAGTGAAGGGATAGTGAATGTGCTTAATGAGTCAATATGATGAGTAATATATATGGTAGGATTTAGTATGGATTGATTAGATGCGCAAATAATATTATTAATGCTAGCAATTTTATTTTTAAAGAATTTTTCAAAAAGAGAATACAGTTGAAAATTTGACGTGTTTGGTAAAATGGGGAGGAATTTTTCATCTGGAGGAGAGAATTTTATTTGCTATTTTAAATAATTTGCGAGGATTGGAGGAGATCAATGCTATCTTTTTGTTATAATAGATAGATTTTGAACAAGATATAGTAGATTTGTAATTTTTTCTAGCTAGTGATAGAGCTAATTTAGTTTCAGTAGAAGGATTTTTAAGAAATATCTTCTCAAATTTGCGAACACTCTTCTTGAAGATGAAAAGTTCATGGGAGAACCAGGAGAAAAAGGGCGGTCGGTAATTAATGTAGTTGTTGTAGGTGCATGTATATTGATAATATTTAGGAGAGTGGGGTTTAGGAGTACCGGATAGAGGGAAGATGAAGAAGAGATCTCAGTTTTGATATTGTTTACAAATCTTGGTAGGTCGATAGACTTAAAATCTCTATATGTAATACGTTTTCGTTTAATCTTTGAGAATTTTAGATTAATGGAGAATTCAATAATAAAATAATCAGTTAGGAGTTCAATTTTTTGGAAGGAGTTAGGGTTTATACATCTAACAAGATGACTGGATAGGGGTGTAAATATCATAACAAGTATATTACCACTAGAATGGGTAGGAAATGATATATGTTGGCACAAAGAAAGAGACTCAGTTAGGAGTTTAAAGTCACCATGGGGATAGATGGGAGAATTATAGTGATAGTTTAAGTCACCAAGAACTATTGGTAGATAGGATGAAGATGAAGGAAGTTTATGGATAAAATCATGAAATTCATCAAAGAATAAAATGATTTCAGGTTTTGGGGTACGATAGATAACAGTGAGATGTAGAGTTAAGTTAGGAAGCTTGAGGGTCAGCGAAAGACAATCACTATATAAAAAGGGGGGGAATGAAATGGATGGAGATAGGTAAAAATCATTACGTATCATAAATCCTACCTCACCAGTATACACAATTATTATATTATAATTAATTTTAATTGTACTATATGAGAAGAATAAATGAAAGATAAAATTACATTATTATTAATTGTAATATATATGTGTAATCATTTATAAATATTGAGATAAATTAATTTTTATATTATTAAAAATTACATATTACTTATTAATTATTCTTAAAAATTATTAAATACTATTTCTGTATAATTAAAAATTATATATTTAATTAAAAATATACAATTAGAATAAAACATTATTATATTATAATTAATTTTAATTATTGTACTATATATGAGAAAAATATATAATATTTAAAGTTAAAATCATGTTAGTACATTAGAATAATTATTATTTATAATATATTTATATTATATAATTTAGCATCGCGTGCAAATCGATTATGTAAATAATTGATTATAGTTATTTTATATACTTAATCAAATACATAGATCATTTCGTAATGATATTGTATTTTGTTTACAGTGGCAATATTAATATGCAATTACTAACTGTTTTCATTGTAGAAATACATTTAGTACCGATGAAAATAATTGTTGCAGGGAGTTAATATCTAGCATTACTTTTAAATATATATATAATGATTACATATTATCTTCATGTTGTGCAATAGTAACAAACTACATCGATATACGATATTTAATTATTGATATTCATATTTAATTACAATATTTTTTTTTAATTACAATACAATTATAATACTTTATCCCGTGACCGGTTGGTGGTAGGGCGGATTTGAATCGCGGCAATTACACATGTTTTTTTTTCCATTTCTCACGGTCCAATGTTTTTCGAGAAGATCACCGATATAACTTTTTATCCATTCGACAATATTAAACATCCAGTTTGTTCTCGGTCGTCCCTATCTTCTCTTTCCTTCTACAAAACCTTACATGATTATTTATGGAGAGATTCATGTCGTATTGTGTGTTAAAATGAGCCAATTTCCTTCTTTTTAAAGTTGAAATCAGTGGTTCAACAGAGCATATTGCTTTAATTTTCTTGAAAACGTAATCATTCGTTTTCCTTTCTCGGTATGAGATTCCTAGGATTCTTCTATATGATTTAGATTAGAATGCATTTATTCTTTTCTCTAGGGTTTCATTTAATGTCCATGTTTCACAACCATATAATATAATAGAGAGTATCATATATTTGTATAATTGTATCTTGGTACGTAATTAGATTATTCTGCTTTTCCATATCGTACTTAGGTTTACCAGAGCCGAATTTGCTGTCAATCTTATTTTATCTCCTTTTAACTTATTCCGTGTTTTGTTAGTGTAGATCCAATATATTTGAATTTGTCAACTGTTTCTAATGTTTCACCGTTCATAGTTATAACGTTTTTATGGCTGTTTGAGAATTTACCATGCTCTTATTTTTTCCAGACTCACTTCCATACCGTATGCCGCTGAACAGTTATATAATTTTTCTGTAAACTATTGTAATTCTGGAATTGATCCTGCAATTAAATGTATATCATTTAAAAACTTTAGGTTACAAAGGTTATATCCTCCTATAGCTATGTTTGTGTAGAGTGCATTGCATATTTTTTTCCAAGATAATATTGAATAGAGTTGGTGACATGAGGCAACCTTGTTGTACTCCTACCGATGTCCGAAAGAAGTCTCCTCTTGTATTGTTAACTATCATTGCTCGACTTTATATTTATATATATATATATATATGCTTTCTATGATTGATATAAAATGTTCGTCAATATTAAAATTTCTCATTATATTCCATAGTCCATTATGTTATACACAGTCAAACGCCTTTTTGAAGTCAATAAAATTGTGACAAAGTTTCTTTCCATGTTTAGTGTGTTTTTACGCCATAATTCTACAGTTTAAGATTTGTTCCGTCGTGCTTCTTTTTTTCCTAAATAAGCTTGTTCTTCTGCTAGAATATTTCTACCATCGGATTTAAGCGATTTATATTTATTCTTAATAAGATCTTGCTTGCGTGTGATATTAGACTAATAGTTCGGTAGTTTGTATACTTAAAATAGTTCCCTTCTTAGGATTAGTATTATTAGAGATTGTGTCCAAATATATGGCCATTCCTTTGTATCCATTCCTATCCATTCCATATTTTTTGGCAAAGTTCAGTAATTTTATAGATCAGCTGGGTTCCATAGTTGATAAACAATTCCCCCGGAATATTGTCGACAGTTCTAAGATTATTGAAATTCCTAAAAAATTACTAATTATTTCTATTATTTCTATCATTATAATGAAAATTACTAAATCTAACTTAACATTGAATTATAGTGTATAAATGAACTATATAAGGATTTCAACATAGATTAATCAATTGGTATGAATCTTAATTATCATATATTTTAAGTTATTATATAGTGAGGAAATTTTGTATATTTAAAATTATATATCATATGGCGAACTACTGAGAATAGAAAATGATGGGTTTAATTTATGTATAATCCTTTTGTTAAAAGTAATTTTTTATTAAGTTTCAATAATTTGTATTCAATAATTATTATTAAATCAAACTATTAGTTATAAGATGAGAAAATAATTAGCGAAAATTTAATTAATGTATAATATTACTCACCAACACTAGAAGTGTTATCCTTATATAAGAAATATTTTGCTGTATTTATTAAACAAATATAATACTGATTCTGATTAAATTATATTATCCAATAACACAATAGACAAAGTTTTTCTCTCATTAATATTCTCGAGCAATTTACTTTGTTCAACAATTATTCTTTTGATCTTCTATCACACTATATATTATTTTTCTAACAGAAATATAAATTATCATAGCTGATATGATATATTTATTTGATGATATCGGAATTTAAGTACACATATAAATACAAAATTTTACCATATCATCTATAATGTATTATTATAATTGTTTTAAGTTTATTCATTGTAATGATATCACATATGTATATATATATATATATATATATATATATATATATATATATATATATATACTGTACACATGTATTTAACCAATACCATTGATATCATCTATTTATTACGTTTATATGAAGTACAAATGTATGGCGTATAGCCACGCGCACTCTTACCATAAACACCCACCGCCCAGCGCGTGCATCCCAAGCCAACGTGCCTGGTGATTTATACTGCACTAATTATCATTAGTATCCTCATGCACGCTCACACTTGAACATACATGCTTCACTATTATATAACGTAATATCTATATATAAATATATGTAATAATGAGGGTCGAATTTAAATGAAACAAATAAAACACCAATCAAAATGCTAGGGGAACGTTGTATTTATTCTTTATTTATAAATTAAAAACAAGAAAAACCATACACTAAATCTGTTATAAAACATATATACAGAATTACAATATGGAATAAATATAATATGATATAATGTTTTACAAACCTCCACGTGTCAAGGTATAATCAGAAATGAAAGAATATTATTAAATCTAATATGGTTCAGATTATATTACTTCTATAGAAGTATACGTATACGCGACGGTTCATTGGTCTAACCAATTCTATACACTAAATAACCCTAGATAAAAAACACAAAAATCAATATATATACAATTAACATTTCTAATTTTAATTATTACATAACAGAAAACAAAAAATAAAAACCAATTAAAAATATATAATAAACTAAATAACATTAACTAAAAAACACAAAAATCACTAGATGAAGTTAACATTTAAAATTATTACATAATACACAACTAAATAAAATAACTAATTAAAAATATATAATATAAACTTAAAAAAAACTATACAACCATATAACCAGATGTTAGTCTGTTACATATATATATATATATATATATATATATATTAATAAACACATGTTGCCATGTATAGTGTGTATTCTTTATCTATTATATACTGGATTTTGACAACGTTGGGATAATACCATAACTACATACCACAGGTACTACATACTAATATATAGAGACATCATATCATAACATTCATCAATCAATTCACTTCGTTATATTAAAAGTTATCAGCTCCTAAGCCTACTTTATCCAATTTATTTGATGAATTTCTGACTTAATATTTTTGGTTTTTTAGATCATAATATATAAATATATATATATATATATATATATATATATATATATATATATTTTACGAATATTTATTATTTAAAGTATCACATTTATTCTTTTCTCAACCATATTTCTAATTAAAGCAATTAACTGAATATACAGGTTTATATTAATATATATATTTTTGTAATTATGATAATTGTTAAATTTTAAATATAATATTTAATTTAGCGATATTCCTCTTAAATTTATTTATTTCTCTAGACGTTCTGACCTTTTGACTAGCCATTAATTCATATATACTCAATTATTTTGGAAAATGTCAATCTAATTAATTATTAATCTACTATAGAGAGTTGAAACCTAAATGATATGGAACTTAAATTTAGAATCTTATATATTTTATCGGATACTAATCTGTCCTATATTATTGGTAATATATACATGTTATCTTCCATTACGCCTACTTCCATAGCTTTTATTGAATCACATTTAAAGTTACTTCGCACGTAATACACATCGCCCTTTGGTTAATTTTTAGATTTCAGATTTTAAAACTATCGTTAAAGAGATTATAGTTATAGATACGTTAGTATATTCCTGATAACGTATTATTTTCTGTGGCTTGAAAATTCATTATGTTAAAATGTATCTCCTTAAATTATAAATATAAATATATATTTGTACCTTGATATTTATTATATCTATATATATATATTACCAATTATTTCAAATATAATATAGTATATAAAACATTAAATTAAACTCATAGAATAAGTTAATAACTAAACATAATATTAAATACAAAAATATATAAATAATAGTTATTTATTTCACAATTACGTAAATTTTATTTTTTTAAATAAATAAATAAAAATTAAATTAAATATATTTATATTTATGTTATATTCATTGATATAATCATAGTTTAGTTCAGCATATATATTAAAAATGAATTTTAATAACATAATAATACTTTTATTAATTAAAATTAATTGTAGTCTATCCATGTTAGTGAAATAAACAGTTACTATATAAATATAATCTAAACATAATTATATATATATACATATATTGTTATTATTATTGTTATTTTTATTAGGTGGAGTTATATATAGTTTTAACTTATAACCATTTATGGCTCTAATGTCCCTTCGAAGCCGCTATCATGTTAAGGCATCCATGGTTTTAACGAGAGCCGATCATTTATTTATACACAATTATATAAGATCACTTCTAAATAATATTTTAAGGCCCATTTTATAAAATTAATTAATGGTCCGGACGAGGTTCGAACTCGTGTCCTACTACTTGTGTGTCTGACGCCTTAGCCACTGATCCACACATGCAGTTATCTATATATATATATATATATATATATATATATATATATATATATATATATTTATAATAGATAATAGTGCACTATAATGATTGGGTCTATAGTTTATAGTCATATATGACTCAGCGGAAAAGTTACAATCTATATGTTATATGCGCTACGCTTGTTTTATATATCTAATATAGATGTTTAAGTACTGACTGTATTTCTAGAAGTGACTTGTTGAATTTAGGATATGACTTTTATCAAATCATTCATGCATATCAACAATGGAAACAGGAATGCATATGATACGCTACAGTGCACACACTTGTATAATACTAATAATATACCTTACAACATCCACCCACTACCTAAGAAAAATAGTGACCACACTATTTGTTTATAAAAAACATTATATATATATTTTTTTTTTTTTTTTTTTTAACAAAATTACTACCCATAATATATATGCCATTACCTAAAAGTATAACCTACACAACCCTAAACTATAACTAAAACTAAACCTTAATCCTTGGTTACTCTTAAATTGATCCTATTTTCCACCCTACATGTCTGGCCAAATTTAATTTTATAGGCAGAAGTACATTTAACTCTACCTTCAACTTCCCATTTTTCCTCACCCCAAATATTTTCTAATTCCCGTCTACCTAATTTACGTTTTTTTATTCTAACTATAGTCCCAGCCTCTAATTCGTCTTCTTTCTTTTTGTCATTTATTTTTTTTCTAGTTAATTCTATTCTATGTTTTACTTTACTGCCGATTTCTCCCATTTTCTGCATCGTCTCCCATAACCAATCACTGTCCGTGCCTCTCCCATACCTCTCTAATCTTAAATCCACTGGTAATTTTTCTTCACGTCCAAACATTAAAAAAAATGGAGAAAACCCTGTTGTCGCATGAGGCATAATATTATAGGCATGAATCATTTTGGGTAAATGAATCGGCCATTTGGACTTTTCTTCCGTACACAAAACTCTTAATAAATTAATAATAGATCTATTCATGCGTTCGCATTGTCCATTACCTTCTGGATGATAAGGACTAGTCCTACTTTGGTTAATATTAAATAACTTACATATTTCCCTAACTACTTCCGCTTGAAAATTACGTCCTTGGTCGGTATGTATTCTCTCCGGAGTCCCATAACAATAGATCCACTCCTTCATTAATATCTTAGCTACCGTAATTGCTAACTGATTTCTAGTAGGAATAGCTCTAGTAAACTTAGTATATGAATCGGTCATTACTAATATACTCTCTCTTCCATCTGAGGATTTATCAATATTAACGAAGTCTAGAAACACTAACTCCAATGGTCTAGTTGCACCTAAATATCCCATATCTATTTTAGGATTTCTACCCCCTCCCTTAGATACTTGACATATTTCGCACTTATCTATATACTCCTTAATATCTCTATATCTACCTACCCAGGTATACTTTAGACTGATTCTCGCTACCGTTCTATCTATACCCTGGTGACCATTGGCATCGTGTACCCCTTGTAAGATCTCCCTAATTAACTCACGTGGAACTACCAATACCTTATCACCATTTTTCCTATTCTTATATAGAACTCCTTCTTCTATTATGTAGTTATCATTATTTATTGACCCACTTTCTAAATGTTTTATTATCTCTTTTAACCTATGCTCCTCCATTTGCATCTCCCTTATCTTTCCTTCCTCTATGCCTGCTATTATACTAATATCATTGATCTCTAGATCATCCTCATATAATCTTTTGAAATCATCCCCTTCTACCTCATTATTCTCCTCACATCTCCTAGATAACGCATCTGCTACTATATTTGTACTACCTGTTCTATATTTAAAACGTATTGGAAATGGCGCTAGTCTTGATACCCACCTCTGCTCTAAAGCTGTTAACTGTTTCTTATTTTCTATACACGCTACAGCGCTATTATCTGTAAATATTGTACACTGTTTAGCCCCCATTAAGTAATGTTTAAATGTATCAGTTACCGCCCATACTACGGCAAGAAACTCTAGTTTCTTAGCCGAGTAATTAGCTTGATTTTCTTCTCCTGCCTTTAATGATCTACTAGCATATGCAATTACCTTCCTCTCCCCATCTATCACCTGGCTAAGAACAGCACCTAAACCAATATGTGATGCATCTGTCTCTAATATGAATGCTTCCTCGAATCTAGGTAATGCTAATATTGGTGCACTACTTAACTTATCTTTTATCTTCTGCATCGCTCTTTCACAGTCATCATCCCACTTAATATTTACCCGTCTACTCATTCTCTTACTTATACTACCTACCCCTGCCTCAGATTTCGTTAATTTTAATAATGGATGTACAATCTTAGTATATCCTTCTATAAACCTACGATAATATGATCCTACACCCAAGAATGACCTTAACTCCTTCAAGTTCTTTGGCCTTTTCCACTCTATTATCGTCTTAATATTATCCGGTATCGTTCCTATCCCTTTATCTGATATCTTAAAGCCTAGAAAATGTATTTCATTTATAAATAATCTACATTTCCCTGTATTTAACTGAAATCCAGCTTCTTCCAACCTCATCATTACAACTTCAATATGTCCTAAATGTTCCTTCCATGTCTTAGAATAAACTAATATATCATCTAAATAACATACTACAAATTTATACATCTCTGATCTAAATAAGTTTGATATTACTCTCTGTTCAGATACTTCTATGTAGCTGGAGCATTGGTTAACCCAAATGGCATTCTAGTAAACTCGTAGAGTCCCCACGGGGAACTGAATGCTGTTTTAAATTGATCCTCTTTTACTATTTTTATCTGGTGATATGCTGACTTTAAATCGAAAGACGAAAATACTTTAGCTCCCCCTAGTGCCTCTAATGAATCATCTATCCTAGGAATTGGATATGCATCCTTAATAGTCTTATTATTCAGCTGCCTATAGTCTACACATAATCTAATTTCTCCTGTACCCTTTTTTACTACCACTAGTGGACTTGCATATTCACTATTGGACTTAACTATTACCCCTCCCATCTCCCACTTAACAATCTGATTCTTCACTGCCTCTACCTGGGAAGGTATTATTCGTCTATAAGGTTGAGCGACCTGTATTTTGTCTATTGTTCTAATACTGTGTAATCCTACTTTAGCAGAAGCTAATCTATCATTATTTAAAAAAAATATTTTTCTATATTTATAAGTTAATTTTTCTATGCTCTCCTTAAAAATTCTATTTTTACACCCTATATAAACTTTTACTATCTCCTCATTATTAATACTAACACTACTTATTCCATTTGATACCCTACTTCTTATATGAATTCCCCTACTCACTCCAGTAATCGATATAACCCCATAAGTCTGTAAAATATTCATACCTATTATAAACAATCCCTTAATATTAGTTACTATGAAACCTACCTTCTCACTCTTCTTACCCCATAATATAATATCCGTTATTACTTGTCCCCTATAGTCTAATTTAGTGCCATTTGCTGTTTTTAAATCAACTTTTGGGTTTACAGGTATTACTTTCAAGTCTAATGACCTTACCATCCCCTCTGATATCACTGAAACCTGACTACCTGTATCTATTAAACATTCAACTACCATCCGATTTATTACTACCTTTTCCCTAGGACATCTTCCTATTAACCTATTATTATTACCTATTTCCCTTGTACCCCCCTTTATTTTCCAGGCATTCGCCCCTTTCCTAGTTGCCTGATCTACTGGAAAGGTTGGCGGTTTAAATTCCTATTCCTACATCATCTACTAGTATGCCCTTCCCCTCCACATGTAAAACATCTAACTCTGTCTGTCCAGTTACCTCTTAATCTACCTTCCAACTCAGTATTCCTCCTCTCTAATATTTGTATACGTTCCTCCAACCTACTACCATCATTCCCTCTATTAGTTACTTCACCTATTACTTTATTAGTTTCTATCTTATAGCATATACCACCCTCCTTCACATTACTCATAGATTCAAACTCCCTCGCCATTGAGCGTATTTCAGAAAAACTTTTTTTTTTTCCTGATATTAATAAATATCGCCGTAATTCGCAGTCAAATACATTTGTTTTGAATGAATCTGTCATTAGCCCCTCCCACCCATCTACATCCTCTTTCAAACTTAACCCTAATTTTAATATAGCATCTATAAACATAGTAATATTCTCCCCTTCTCGTTGTTTCCTATCAACTAAATCATGTAACCTCTCACCCCGTGACCTCCTACTACTACATCTCTCCCTTAAACTATTAAATATATGCTCTTTATTTAAAAGTTTATTGCCTAACATTGATAATTCTAATTTTGCACCACCTCTTATATGATATAAAATATACCCTGCCGCATCCTCACCCTTATGCCCCAATAAATCTACACATTCCTCAGCTCTTGCAATCCACTCACCAGCATCTGTACCCTCATTAAAATAATCTAGTTTAACATATGCTAAATCTTTCTTAGCAGGTCTACCTACTGGCTTACTATCTTCTCCCATATCTTCTATATCCCTCTTATAACTATGTTTAATTACGTAAATAAACTAAAAATATTATTTTAAAAATAATATTTTATTATCTAAAATAATATTTTATTATACAAGTGTATGCAAAGTAACAATATCAACACAAACCTGTTATCCTATGTTGTATTTCGATTTCTTCCTCTAGCCACTGGTCCTAGTCAGCACTGGATACCGCTGTCACCAATGTTATATGCGCTACGCTTGTTTTATATATCTAATATAGATGTTTAAGTACTGACTGTATTTCTAGAAGTGACTTGTTGAATTTAGGATATGACTTTTATCAAATCATTCATGCATATCAACAATGGAAACAGGAATGCATATGATACGCTACAGTGCACACACTTGTATAATACTAATAATATACCTTACAACATATAAAGCGATTTTACCAGTAGTTCGATCCATAATAGTAATTGTTTGTTCTTGTTTTTAACAAGAACTTATTAACGATGTATCAAAAAATAAGAAATATATATGAAAAATGTAAAAATGTGCTTTATTTTATCCTTAAACTTAAATATCATGTACAAGTATAATACTTCTTAAAGGGTCATTTATATACGATATTATATATATGTATTCAATAAGTAAATATTATTATAGTGCATAACATAATTGTTCATGAATCTATTTGGTACGTTATAGTATATAAATTAATAAATATTAAATATTACCTTATTAATATCATATTGAATTGAACATATTTATTAAGTTTTAAAAGTATAATAGTACATATTGTTAAATAATACATAGTATGGTTATATCATGTTAATAATTTAACATTTACCTCAAATTGCTGTATATTTAGAAAGTTTAATTTCCTCGTTATATTGCATCATAATTACATCAGCAAAATATATTTTTGATAATTGTAATTAATACATATTTATATTAATTTATTCGAAAACAACTAATAACTAATTCTAATATTTACAAGATAAATATATATGTGAGATATGTCATGTATAGATAATATACAAAGTAATTACTAATGCAATCTTTAATTACAGAAAAAAAATTATTATTGTTTAGTAAATATGGTGTCATGATTTTGTAAATGGTTTTATATATTTAATCGTAGGATATTTATGGCAGGTATTTTCCAAAGTTTGTATCAGACTTTTGAAAGATGATATATGATTAAGGGAATATATATCACTTCCTGTTTACACTAGTATTAATATAAGACATGTTTATTTCCTAGTTGATATAATCTATAATAATCACTATAAAGATAAGTCATTTATTATTTATTTTAACACATAATATTTATACTATATTATATTTATCTAATCAAATTATTATTTTTAATATATATAAATTATTATAAATATAATTTAGAAATTTAGAATTGTTTATTTGTATAATATATTACAGATTCACACTTGAGTGATTTTGCTGTATTATAATTATAAATAAATGTATATCTAGATATATTATATGTATATATATATATATTATATAGCCTAATATAATACAATATTTTGTATACATATATGTTATTATTAATATATAAATTATACATAAATTCTATTAAATTATATTATATTACATACAAATTAATTTCATAAGCATTATAATTATCTATATTTTAATATAATATTTTATATACCTGGGTTATTTTTTACTTTATAAATGTTATATACATATTGTTATTAAATTCATATATGGATTTATTTGGTATTTCAAAAAAAATTGTATATTTCCTATTGTATATTTCGTTATTTAATATTAAATATAATTATATATATAACATTTTGGTATTTGGGATTAATTGCATAATAAAATTCGTTCAAAATTATTTATTTAGTTTATTTATTTATTTGGTATTTAGTTTATTTGGTATTAATTGCATAATATTTCTTTAATTTAATTCTCATTATAAATTATTTGTAGACTTAATTTTTAATATATATATACATTATTTACATATATATAAATAATTCATTGTAATAATTAACAATTATATATATGTATATATATATATATATATATATATATATATATATATATATATATATATATATATATATATATATATATATATATATATACATTATATACATATATATGTATATATATATACATACATATATATGTATATATATACATTATATACATATATATGTATATATATATATATATATATATATATATATACATATATATGTATGTACGTATATATACTTGTGTATGTTTATATAGCAATGAATACTGATAATATATTATAATACTAAGTATATATATATATATATATATATATTGTTATGTATATATGCCATATGATGTGTATGCCAATGTTAATGCGGCGTTTATATATATATATATATATATATATATATATTTATATATAATCATAGCTTTGTATTTAATATGTCAGGATCTGATGAATATTTATCTGAATCTAAAATTGGTAAAATTACTAATAATACTGTTTTATGTTTTATACAAGAAAACATAGGTGGTTGCTCTAAAGATATACTTTTAGAGGCTGTTATTAAAAACTTTAATTTTGATGAACTTAAATTATCATCACTACAATTATCTGATAATTTTAAATTCACAAATAAATCAAGAAGATCAGCTGAGAACTATACTTTTGGTATATATAATAATATTGATAGTCTAATTTAGAAATATTTTACACTTAATTATATTGTAAAGGATATTAATAAATTACCTCAATGTATTGCAAGTACAATTGACCCTTTATCTAATTTTGATAGAATACTAAAATTAGAAAGTTTATTTGCTAATTTTACTAATTATAATTATAAATCAATTGATCTTATAAAAAATAATAGTATTCATACTACGTTGGACAAACTAATGATTCTAATAAATCAAATAATGTTACCTATGCTAATGTAGTAAATGGTAATTCAAACAATTATAATATACATTCGAAAAATAATTATATTAAACCTACCAGTAGTTCATCCGAAGGTGAATTCACTAATGTAATTAATACAAATAAAACAACATATAAAAAACGCCAAAAAATAAATTATGGTAGCAACTTAGATAATAAAAGTTATAGTAGTCTACCTAATAGAGACTTTTTTATATCAAGAATTAATTCTGATATAAAATTAGATTCTATAAAAGATTATATATCAAATAAAAAAATTAAAATTATAGATATTAAATTGGTTTCAAATAAATAATCAAAATTTAACTCATATAAACTTACTGTAGATATAAATATAGCTAATTCTATACTAAATGCCAATATATGGGCTTATGGTGTATGCATTAGTAAATGGTATAGTAGAAATTTATCTTACAATGATACTGATAGTCAAGTATCTAATAAATATAGTACATTTTCGCTCCGATGATTCCTGATTTGGATTTGAATTTAACTATAAATAATAAATTTAGTTATAACAACATTAATGATCTATTAATCACTAATATTAATTGCATGAACATACATTTTCCAACAAGCAAGTATATATATGTTGATAATACATCATTTAATACAAGTAACTTATCTATAATTCATTACAATGCAATAAGTTTGATTAACAACTTTGATGATATTAAATATTATTTATTATTTTCTAATTCTAAATATGATGTAATAATTATATCTGAAACTTGGTTTAAAATTAATAATAAAGCTTTATATCAATTAAACGGTTATAAGGTTGCACACACTATACGAAATGTCAAAAGGAGTATTGGTGTTTCCATTTATATTAGAGATTTATTTCATTTAGAAATAATCAAGAATTATAGCAAATCTATTGATTCAATATGTGATATATTAACTATTAAAATATCTAATAAATTCTTAAATAATAAAGTATTCATAATAAGTGGTATCTATAGATCACCAACATATGATATTGTTTTATTTAATGATTTTTTAAATTCCAATTCTAATAATAACGATACATTCATATGTGGTGATTTTAACATTGATATCTTAAATAAAAACAAATTATTATTAATTGACAATTTTATTGATTTATTTTATCAATTGAGTTTTTTTCCAACTATAAATAAACCTACAGGTATTCAAAATAATTGCATGTCACAAATTGATAATATATTTACTAATACTAATAAAGATTATGACCAAAATAATATACATATAAATGATATTACTGATCATTTTCCAATTTCACTTTCAATTAAAAATATGTTTTCTAAGGTGAATGATACTACTAATAATTTAAACTACTATAGAACCATTGATAAGAATAATATAACTAATTTAATTAATAAATTAAAATTGACTGATTGGAAATTTATATATAATATTGAAGATATTGAATTAGCTTGTTCTACTCTATTGTCTTAACTCATTGAAATATATCACTCATTTTATTGAATTAAAAAAAATCAATCTAGTAATTCTAAAAATAAATTTCCATGGATTGATAAATGAATTAAAAAATATATATTAAAAAAAAATTATATAATACATTTATTTCTAACTCTTGCCAAGAGAATAAATATGCATATATATTACAAATGAATAAATGCACAACATTAATACGCGAATCCGAAATTAAATATAATTCAATTTTGTTATGGTGATCACTTGTTCGATGTTATGGCTAATATTATTATTTAAAAAAATGTTTAAATATATTTAAAACAATTGTTATATAATATATTACGCATATGGCATTAAGGTCAAATACATCGAAAGTTTTCTGACTATTTTATTTGTCCATTTATTGTTTTTCTTTTATAATGCTTACAATCAAAAAATATATCTTATAAGAAATTAAAAAATATCTTATATATATATATATATATATATATATATATATATATATATATATATTGATAGAGAACTACAGGTGGCTTACGATGTCATGATTACTTTAAAAAGTATATGTGTAAATAATATAATACACACCGCGCTACGTGCTTAAACCAAATTAGCGAGACGAACGTAATATAATTGTTATCCATTATATAGTTCACGAATAGTCGCGTATAAATTAATATTGCAAGTGCTAGACATATATCATCTCAAATTCTCATTAATTATGTGTGTAGCGGACGTACCGTCGGAAGGAAGGGTGGGATAATCGGTATTAGTGCGTAGGTATATTAGGCGGCAATTCCATATTATTACGTATGAAAGTAGCATGTCGAAGGTATCCATGTGGGTTGAATAGTAGTTAATTGTATATTTAGATTAGGTGATAAGGTATCCACTCTATGTGTACGTATAGGAGAGAAGTCGATGGATTGTATGTGTATAAACCGGGGCATCACGTACATCGTGGTTGACGGCTAGGGTGTCACGGATGATGTGGTAAAAGTGCGGGAATCACGTATATCGTGAATGATGGCGAAGTCGTCATATATATTGTGACTGACGACGAGGGTATAACGGATGTTGTGGGTGACAGCGAATGCGTCACGGGTGAAGTGGTTTTAGAAAGATGTTTTCTATAAACTAATACGGATTTATGTTTATTATTTTTATTTGTATTATTGTTCTTGTTTATTTTTGTTTATATATATTTTCTTCTTTGACTTAAGTGCAGTGTTATTATAAAAATGAGGCATTCATAAAAACATATTGATTTACGTTTTAAATGGGTCTATATATAATACAATGTTTTTAGCTACCCAATTACATATTGGTGAGGCGTAGGGTGTCATGTCTTTGTAATTTCCAAAATTAAATATGATATATAAATGAATAATAAAGGGAAGATATAGGTTATATTCATTGAAACATATATACGGGTAACATATAGTGACGTAAATACCATTAATAAGCACATCGTATGATGTATTCATTACGATAAGGATGATTCATTTTAATTATTTTCAAAATTACATACTTATCAAGAGATTATAGGCTAATTCTAGACGAAATGAAACACATATAAAAAATATAAATGTTAGTTGGTTTTGATCCATCGATAAGCTGTCTTAATTCAGTTGAAAACGATAATCAAATGTGTTAAGAGAAATAATTTCCAATTTAAATTATGATATAGGCTAGTATCATATATTTATTTTATTTTTATTTTAAATTCAAATAAATTTATTGTACATATAGCTTTAATATATTAAATATGAATTTACGATTAAATATCACTGTACTTGATTATTATAAACGTATACATATATCATTTAAATCATTATCAACCTTTATTGATATATAAAAAATCACTATTTATATATAAATATAGATAATAAAAATCGTAATTATAATATACAGTTGATTAAATTATCGATATATTAAATATAACTATACGTCCTATGTATTGTTATTATATAATATTAAATAATCTAACTATGATTTTTACAGGAATAACTACATTATTTAAAAGCTGATATCATAATAATTATTCTAAATAGTGTAAATATTATTATTCAAAATTTAATATATTTGATATGACATATTATATTATATTAAATATGTTACTGTAGGTATGATAATGAGGTTTTTATATTGATGTTATTATAATAATATTAGTATTATTAGAAAACGAATTAAATTAAATAAGTATTATTTTATTTATTTAAATTTTGATTACAAAAATAGTTATGATTCAAAATATACGAATAATTGGTAGAATTATTACATAGAATTATCCATTTTATAATTTATTTATAATACATATTTGACCATCAATAATATATATTTGTTAATTAAATTAATTGTATATTTGTATTATATACGTGTATATATAACAATATATACTAATAAAATAATTAATAACCGATATAAGAAAAATTAGGATTATTTGTTCAATAATTTATTTTAAATATACAAAATTAATGAAATTTCTATATTTAGAAAGCTCTTTAGATTCTATAAATAAAGTTTAATTTTAGTTTTTACTAATTTAAAAAAAGAAAAAAGTTATAATAATATTTAAGTAATTTTGTAAAGGCTATCCATTTTTTTTTTTTTTTTTTAGTTAGCTAGTTCTTTAGTTTAGTTGTTTAATCAAATAAGGTTTTTTATTTCAAGAAAATATCTTTTATCGAGACACATTTTTGCGTTTTTGAAATTTTCGAATATTATTTTTGTTATCAAAATATATAGTAAATGGCAATGATTATAAAATGATTAAGAATTTAATATTTTTAATTTTTATATATATATAACCATATAAAAATACCTACCTGATTTAAATACTGATCCGATATATTATATTAGTATATATAAGATATATCAAGAAAATATATATACATAATATATTAGCAAATGATATATATAATTTAATTATTTTGGTTTTAAATATGATAAATCCTAATACATGATTGGATCAAATGAATTTTCAAAAGTGTTCTTGATAGTCAGTTATTTTAATATAATTTAAAAAGTTTAAATATATATTTAATATTGAATATTAAAACTAAAACTCTATAATAAATTAATGTCCTAGATTTTGTAATCTATTAAATGTATTTATATGCGTTATTGTATATTATTATATTAACATTATAGCTACCAGTAATTTATACTAATATTATATATTGTAAATGGAGTTCACTATTACTAATACGCATTTAATTACCGATCTACTGTTTATTATTTTTAATTAAATTAAATCAATAATTCAAAATAGAAAAATTATGTATTGATATAATATTAATCTTATAAAATAAATCAAATACAAATATTGAATATTGAATATATAATAATATATGATCCATAAATGTAAGACTTCCCCTTATAGATTTATAATTTAATTACATGTTTTTAATAATTTTTATTATAATAACCTACCATAATCAAAATGGTTATTATTTATATTTTATATTATACATACTCGTAAACTTAAAATATCATTAGCTATTTCAGTGATTATTTCATTTTAGATTATATATATATTGTATACATTATATTATTTTAGATTCTATATATATATATATTGCAAACCGTAACTTAGATGAAGTTTATCACTTATAAATATATGCTCTAATGTATTATGGCTTTAAATTCATTCTCATGCTATGGATTCAATGGTTTTAACGAGAGCCGATCAATTATACTAAATTATATATAAATATAATTGTAAAACATATTTCTTTGGTAAGGACGGAGCATAACACCGCGCCATAATGCTTGTTTGTCTGACGCCTTAGCCAACTAAGCTATACAGGCTATAGTTTATATATATATATATATATATATATATATATATATATATGTATTTATTAGTATTATCAGATTTATTAGTATTATCAGATTTAGTTTTAACAACCGAATAATTGTAATAGCGGAGATTATCGATAGAATTATCTTTATCATTCTGACAATCCTAAAAGTACAATTATAATTGGATTATTAAATTACTAAAAAAGAATAAACTAATATAACATAAAATTATATCTAAATTCTGCATCCAGTTTACACTAGATATAATTATGAATATGATAAAATAATTGTTCTTGTGATGGACTTGACAAAAAGATCAATAATCATCATGTAATATGTAAAAACTAAAAATATACATGAAAGGTTAAGAATATTAATATAAAGAATAATAAATATATATATATATATATATATATATATATATTGTATAAAAACTGTATAAAAACGAATACTATACCACCATATTTCAAACAAGCTTCAATAACTCCTAGAATCAAGAAAAGTAATATGGATATTAATGTGCTATGAAATTACAGGCCTATTTCTCAATTACATACATTAGCTAAAATATTCGAACTAATTATTAGTAAACAATTAATTAACCACCAAAATAGCAACAGTCTTTTTGATAAATATCAATCAGGATATAGGAAATTTTATAGTTATAAAAGAGCTCTACTTTACGTTACTGAAAACCTCCTACATAACATTGAAAATAACACTCATACACAAGTAATTCTACTCGACTTATCTTCCGCCTTCGATACAATTGGCCACAATATACTTTTAAACCGACTAAAGCTACTAAATATTAATAACGATGCATTAAATCTACTGAAAGACTGCATTACCAACTGAACATATAACATAAAACTCAAATCCATATATCCCAATAAACCACTTTTATTTGGAGTGCCACAAGTACTGTACTAGGTCCCTTGTTGTATTATTTATATATCACTCCAATATTTAGAATATTTCTAAATTACCCTGAAATCATATATCATTTATATGCTGATGATATTATTATTATGCCACCAATAAATTATTCCCGTTTAAATAATTGTATCATTGATTTACGCAATTGGATGACAACTAATTACTTATTTCTTAACTCAAATAAAACAACACTATTAAACATTTCTAATAAATTATCTCACTTTCCTACAATATATTTATATGACACTATAATATCTCCTAATACTCAACAAAATAGTTAGGAGTAACTCTAACAAATGATTTAACTATGACTACATATAATAATCCAGTAGCTAAATCAACGACTACTCACCTTATTCAACTATGCAAAATACGAAAATATCGACCATCTAAAACAGTATAGGCCTACCTATAAGCGAATGCCTTTATTTTTCCAGATTCGACTACTTCTCTACTTTACTCGATAACTCAACTAATTTACAACTATTACAACTAGACCGAATTATAAAACCTATTAATAAAAGGAAATTTGATAGATGCTCTATTTCATCATTAATTTCTTCTCTAAATATGTTAACAATTGACTTACGAATTAAGACACGACTTACTAAATTAATACATAATGTTCTCTACAAAAATATTCCAACATACTTAACTGACCTACTACATATACAAAAATGTATACTACCACTAAGAAACTCGAACTCTAAATTACTTATGCTACCTACCCAACCCAACAGAAAACAACATGACGGAAGGGATTTTCGATATATGGCTGCATCTACGTGGAATAATCTTCCAGATGATATACGGAAATCAACTATATATCGAAGAAGCGATATACTTAAAAATGACATTACGTAATATGTTTATTTAACTTATATATTATAATTCATAACACATTTTATTTTTGTTTTTATTTTATTATATTTTATTCTTTTTATCGAGAGAATATGCTGTATATAATCTTTTTATTGTTATGCTATTAACGTATACATACTATTTATTATTGTTATTAGTATTATTATTATTATTATTATTATTATTATTATTATTATTATTATTATTATTATTATTATTATTATTATTATTATTATTATTATTATTATTATTATTATTATTATTATTATTATTATTATTATTATTATTATTATTATTATTATTATTATTATTATTATTATTATTATTATTATATATATATATGTAACATACTATAGTTTACTTAAAACAAATTCGAGAATAGCGCTCGATATTATATATATATATATATATATATATATTTGTGTATAATAAACAATCATCATCATATATTGGCAAATATTCACAAATACATTTTAAATTATCTACACAAAGTAACAAGTATTTAGTTAGTGTTCAAATTAAGAATTTAACAAGAAAATGTAGACATAAATTATGTTACTTATTTAATATAATACATATTATATTTGTATTATGTATATAAATCTCAGCGTAATTATAGTATAACATATGAATAAAAAGAAGAAATTAATGTAAAAGTCTGAGTAAATATAAAATGTATTAA
Organism: Osedax fenrisi; assembly: GCA_964019155.1. Lineage (NCBI taxonomy): Eukaryota > Metazoa > Annelida > Polychaeta > Sabellida > Siboglinidae > Osedax > Osedax fenrisi. Next base: position 91,141,783 of record OZ025240.1, read on the forward strand.
ACATATTAAACCTATTTAAATATATATATATATATATATATGTGTGTGTGTGTGCCTTAACATGAGAGCGGCTTCGAAGGGTCATTATAGCCATATATGGTTATAATTGAAAACGTCATCTAAGTTCCTGGATGGGATGAAAGGGCTCCACCAAATAAAAATAAAAATAACAATATATATATATATATATATATAAACATTCGTGTTTAGGCATTCATAGTGAACGGTCGTGTTTTTACCATATTGTGCATTCAACCAAATCAACATTCAGATAAGTTATTTAATTTAAAATTTGTTATAAAATCGTATGTATTACAATTATATATTTCTCTATAAATCATTTACTATTTAATATACATTAACTATCATTTGTATATATATATATATATAATATCTTATATTTTATATAGGTGTATATATATATATATATATGGATATATAATTATATTTATTTATATATTTATTTAATTTACATAATAATTATGGCTAATGGTAGAATGTCAAATTCTGAATTATCTGACTCTATTAAAAATTATATTAAAGATATGTTTGATACTAATATTAAAGCTATTATTGAACAACATAATACAATTATTATAGATCTAAAAGATACTATATTAGAGTTACAAACACAAATTAAAAATAATAATAAACATAATGATAGCAATACAATATTATATTCTAGTATGGTAACTAAAAATCTTGATGAAATTAAATGTACTATAAATGATACTGTAACCAAAAATATTGAAAATATATATGAAGATAGTAATCGTAAAAAAACTCTCATAATATATAATATAGAAGAAAAAAAATTTAATAAAAAAATAGATAAATTTAAATATGATAAAGATTCAATTAATAGTATTATTAGTGAAATTAGTGATGTTGAAAATATATCCATACAAAATATACATAGAATTGGTAAAATAAATATAGATAGTGAAACCAATGAAATAATAAATAATACAAGTAGGCCTATTAAAATTACTTTAAACACAGAGCTAGATAAAATGCATATATTAAATATGGCATATAAATTAAAAAATACAAAATATAGCAGAATTGGAATTTCACATGAATTTACTACTGAACAATTAATAACACAAAAAAAACTACTAACTGAAGCTAAAGATAAAACAAATAATAATACTATATTTAAAGTTAGATTTATTAATAATAACTTTAAATTAATTTCACATACAATAATTGAATCACAAAATGGAACCTAAAATATATACACTTTATGAATATAATAAATTAAATTATGACTTTTTAAATAACTTATCGATAATTATTTTAAATATACGTAGTTTTAACAAAAATATAGATAACTTTTTAACTTTTCTAGGTTTATTTACATATGAACCAGATATACTAATTTTTACTGAAACGTGGCTTACTAAATATGATGATCATATTATTTATTTTAAAAATTATAATATATACCAAATGAATAGATCATTTAAAAATAAAAAAAGAGGTGGTGGTGTAGCTATTTTTGTGAAAAAAATGTATAAAACATCAATAATTGATAATCTATCTATTTCAATTACAGATTCAATTGATATTGTTTCTATTCAAATAATAGATGAAAAATCAAAAAAACACAATATTTTATCTGCTATATACCGCTCGCCTGATAGTGATACTACTGTATTCAATGATTTAATTTTTAATTTATTTTCAACTTATATTAATAAATATATATTTCTATGCGGAGATTTTAATATAGACTTTTCAAAAAATTCAAATACTACACAAAATGTTAATTATATACTAACTCAATTAGGTCTCTCGTCCATTATTAATATATATACCCGTACAACAATAAATACAAATACATTAATAGATAATATCATAACTAATAGTAAAAATATATTAACTAGCGGTATTATAGAATCTGATATAACAGATCACTCTATTTTATTTTTTATTTTTAATTTTAAACATACAAATTTACATAATACTAATACTAAACCATACATTAGAAATAAAAAAAATATCAATGATTTGAAAAAAGAATTGAATATTATAAATTGGCAAAATGAAATTGTAAGTAATGACCCTTTACATTATTACTCATGTTTTATTAAAAAGTTAAATTTTCTAATGGATAAACATTGTCCTTTAATACATACAAATATAAAAAACGATTATATTAATCCTTGGATTACAAATAAACTTAAAAATGCCATTAAAAAAAAGAATAAACTGTTTTCATTTTATAAAAAACATAAATGTCAAATTGCGCTAATGAGATATAAAAAAATAAAAAATAAATTAATCAAACATTTAAAATTTCAAAAAAATAAATATTATAATGAATTATTTTCTAAAAATAATCAAAGTGATAATTGGAAAATAATTAATAAACTAATTAATAAAAAATATAATAACTTTCCAAATATATTTATTTACAATGGTATTGAAATACATAATGAAAAAGATCAATGCGAATATTTTAATAACTATTTTTCTAATATTGGTGAAAATATTGTGAATACAATACATAATAGTAGTAACAATGATTTAAAATTACTAATATATAATCCATATAGTTTTTATTTCATACCTATTGCCAATAGTGAAATAATTAACGTTACTAATAGCATGAAATCTAAAGTATCCATGGATGTAAATAATTATGATATGTCATTGATAAAACAGATTATTAATTGTATTTTATATCCTATAAATCATATATTTAATAATAGTATTGTAACTGGACTATTTCCAACCGATATGAAAAAATCAATTATAAAACCACTATTTAAAAATAATGATAATAAAAATATTATTAATTACCGCCCAATTGCACTTTTACCACAAATTAGTAAAATATTTGAAAAAATTATATATAATAGATTATCCAATTTCATAATTAAACATAAAATAATAAATAAGAATCAATATGGTTTTATTCCAAAATCTAATACAACGATATCGCTTTTAAACATTCAGCATTATATTCTACAAAAAAATAGTGAACATAAAAAAATTGCAACAATTTTTCTTGATCTGAAAAAAGCTTTCGATGTTGTTGATCATGTATTATTATTAAAAAAACTTGAAATATATGGAATAAGAGGAAATATATATAATTTAATAAAAAGTTATTTAAATAACAGAACATTTACCACAAAAATAAATAATTCATTATCGAATACTAAATATGTTAAGTACGGGGTTCCTCAAGGTTCTGTTCTGGGGCCCTTATTTTTTATAATTTTTATAAATGACCTACCAAATGTTTTTAAAAATGTGAATAATATTAATTTAAATTTATATGCTGACGATACATCACTAACAGTTTACGCTAATAGTGATGTTGAACTAACAAAATTACTTCAAATATATATGGATAAATTAAAATATTGGTTCGATATAAATAATTTAAAACTTAATATACAAAAAACTAAAATACTTCCTTATTTTAATACTAAACTGACTAATGATATAACAATTGACAATATAAAAATTGATATTGTAGATAACTATACATTTTTGGGTTTGTATTTAGATACAAAATTATCATTTAATATACATATTGATAATTTAAATATGAAACTTTCAAAAATAATATACTTAATTAAAAGGTTATCATATTTAAATATTAAAAATTTGATTTTATTATACAACTCTTTGTTTTTATCTAATTTAACATATGGTATTGAAATATGGGGTAATATTTATAATTCTAATTTAAATATATTAAATTTATCACAAAAAAAAATAATAAGAATAATTAATAAAAAGATTATTGACAATTCAAAATTACCATTAATAAGATTATCGCATACATCAATTTTATTTTATAATAGTAACATTTTAAAACTTGATGATCTTATAACTTTTAGAAATATTTTAATTATATATAATCTTTTAAATAATAAATATGTTAACGATATAACTGATTATTTTAAATTTAATAGAAATAAAACCAAATTTATTTTACCACTTATGAAAACCAATAGATTCCAAAATACAATATTTTTCAAAGGACCTAAACTTTATAATTTAATAATGTTTAATAATATTTTAAAAACTAATACAATTACTCATACTTTAAAACTGAAGAAAGTATTAAAATCATTTTTTATTAAACAGTATTGTTAATTTTTTTATAAATATTAATTATTATAATTTTGGCAAACATCTTTTTTTTAATCATTCTAAAACAATTAATCATATTTATTATAAACAGTATTACAAAATTTACACATTTTTATTATAAACAGTATTACAAAATTTAAATTATAAACAGTATTAAAAATAAACTATTACAAATTAAACAGTATTAAAAAATATAAAAATTATAAAAGTATTATAATCTTAAAAAAAAAACAGTATTAAAATTATAAACATGTTTACATTACAGTATTAAAACAAAATCTAAAAAAATTATTTAATTTATTGTATATTATTTTATCTTAATTTTTCTTTTTTTTCATATTACACTATCGCGATATTAACCTATTATATTTTTATGCTTATTATATAATAATCGATTATTTCTTTAACAGTTTTAATTTTAGTTTTTATTTAAACAGTATTAAATTATATGTCATATTGATAGTACACATTATTTAATTTTCTCTTTCTTTACAATTTAACTTTGAATGCCTATTCACGAATCACAACTTTTATTTTTATAATCTGTATCAACTTTATTTATATCTCCTTTATTATTGTAATTTTATATTTTATCTTTGTTTCTAATTTTAAATTGTATTATTTTCGTATGTGATTAACCTTTTATTTAATCATTTCATTGTTTTTTTTATATTAATATGATTTTATTATTATGTTTATCATTATTTCTATTTTATTATTTTATTTGAATGGAAATGATGATTTGACATTGCACATACTGTTAGGAGGTTTCGAATCAATAAAGCTAATCGCTTTCACTGATCCTCCTTAGACTTTGTCTATAAACTGAATTCATTCATTCATTCATATATATATATATATTTATAATATATATTAGTCTAATGATGTATCTAATATATTATGTTGAACGTGATTAATTTATACATATATTAAAATATGAATAAATAATCCTATTATTATATCTAAAATAATTAATTTCACATCGACTATATTGTAGTCGCACCCGTTATGTAAAATGCATCATATGCTCGGCATTCATGTCAGATTATGCTCCAATGAAAATACAGAACCAGAATACTGCTTGTCTTAACGGCTCATATCATGATAGCGATACAAAACTGTGTGATACAAAGACACGAGTATGTTCAATTCACTTAGAAATAATTAAAGATTTAAATAATATCGCTCCGTTATATAGTGATATTATATTCAGCAAGGTAGTATAACACGTGTATAATATAATATATATATATATATATATATATATATATATATATATATATATATAGATATGCGTAGGTATTTATATACTTCACTTTAACTCTCCATAATAAATTCAATCTAACGTTAATATTTTAATTAATACATGTAAAAATGTATATAAATATACGAGAAATTTCCATATAGTTTAGGTGTGGAATGGAATTTATAGATATAATGGCTTTATAGATATAATAATAGCCATACCCGACTTAACTTTTCTATGTTTTTATTGTTTACTTATCTATTTTTTATTAAGTATAGCTCTTGCTGATTCTGCATTGCTAAACATACCCGACCCGGCTTTCGTATATTTTGTATTGTTTATATATCTATTTTAATTAATTATAGCTCTTGTTGATTCTGAATTGTTAAACGTACCCGACCCGGCTTTCCTATATTTTATATTATTTAACTATCTATTTTTTATTAATTATAGCTCTTGCTGATTCTGCATTGTTAAAGTTATCCAAACCGGCTTTCCTCTATTTTGTATTGTTTACCTATCTATTTTTTATTAATTATAGCTCTTGCTGATTTTGTATTGCTAAACGTACCGAACTCAGATTTCTAATGTTTTTTATTGTTTACCTATCTATTTTTTATTAATTATAGCTCTTGCTGATTATGAATTGCTAAACGTACCCGACCCGGTTTTCCTATGTTTTTTATTGTCTACCTATCTATTTTGTATTAGTTATAGCTATTGCTGCTGTATCCGACCCGTAACATTATGTATTATATATTAAATCATTGATAACAAAATTATTGTCTAATTAATTGAAATCCAATTAAATTGCTAGATTTTATTTTAGATTGTATACAATACTATAATTTTTTTATAAATTTTTAAATAAGTATTTTTTATATTTTCGATAATTATAATAAGATATTAGTATTTAAATCGTAATTGACCAGAAATTATATTTTGATACCCGAATAACCATCCAGTTAGTCAATTACCCTAAACTACCCGACATCATTTACAACAATAATATGTTATATTATATTTAAATATTTATAAAAATATATAGATATATATATATATATATATATATTAGTCATTAATATTTTCTTGTATAAAAGAATAATAAATTAATTATGGATTCTTACATGTAAATTGTATTTCAAATTAAAATACTAAATATATCAATTATATCAATTATGTCTAGTTCTATTAATTTAAACATTACTAAATTAATTATTGTATGAACTTGAAAACTTATATAAATCTTTGTATTTGACCAACATTAATAATATAATATATATTAATAACATATTTGGTGTATTTGTATCAAATAATCATAAATATATTTAATTGTATTACATTTATTTATATTTGTTAGTGTATTTATATTAGAATAATACATTACATAAATATTATTATTTGATTCAAACATTAATATAATTATCAATTTAGTGTATTTGTATATGAATCATTTATCAGAAATATATTTTTATTAAAGTATATTTGTATTTACTATTTGTTAAGTTGTTATAAAAAGAATCAAGGCTTTAATACATTATTTATTAACTTTGTACGTGTATCACGGCTTTTATAGATATGCGTCTAGCATTGCTTAATCATGTTAGACGGCATCGATTGATGTATGGGCATATTCCTAGCACTCGGCGTGTGATAGTATAATGTGAGATAATAATAATAATACACAAAGGAATACTGATAATAACATAATATCACCTCTACCAAGAAGAATATATATTACAGGACAAATTAGCAGGGAGTGTGCCTGTTCATGGAGATTCGGCGTATTGTTTTCTAAGCTGCATTTGGTTCTAGCTGTATGTGAGAGGATGGCATTGTTATCAGATGGTGGTGTTGGGTAGTTAGGGAAAATTTAGTATTTGGGTATGAATGGGGGTATTCTCTATGGTGGTGTACTTTTTTTGGGGTTAGTTTTAGATTTTGATCGTATTTTATGTATTGTACGTCATAGGATATTTCTTGTATAGGTACGGATGACATATGATTCTGGTTCGTTTATTTTCTTGACAATGGTAGCTGGGGATCATGTGAATTTGAAGTAGTCTCGAATTTGACAGATTTGAAAGTTCTGTACGATTTATGCAGTTTTCTTGCAAGTGATGTCATCTGGTTAATCTATGTCTGTTTGATGTGTTTGTAGTTTCGTGCGTTCTGATGTTTGGATTGATGTAAGAGTAGGTGTAGAGGGATGTGGTCATCACATTTTTAGGTTTATTTCTACAAGATAGTAGTGCTTTAGTTATCTTATTGCTGTCTGTCTTTTTTATAATGTTCTTAAAATATGTTAAGTGAGCATGTTTTAGGTTTAGATTTAAATTTTAAAATTGTGTTTATTGTATTTTTATGGTGTTTATTAGTTATATTTATATGCACATAATATATTAATTAACTCAAATCTACTAATAATCCCACGAGTATTTAAATGTAACACTGTTACTCGAATAATCAAAATAAAAAGTTTCCATACTGTATTCACCATACTATTATTATAACTTTAATATTCACAATTATTTATTATAAATTAAATTGTTGTATTAATAATTATTACGAAAAATATATTTAATAATATAAGTCTGATGTTATATTCAATTATTGAATATTTAAAATTGTATTTTTAAAAATAATTTTAAATAATAGATAATATTAAAAATGTTGTATATAATTAACTGTTAATTCAATTTACAATTTAATTTATACATTTATTTTTGAAAATATTATATTAACAACAACACTAACATATTATGTTCTGTAGTACCTGTTCAATATTAAATAAATTAATAAAATAAAACTTTGTATTAAAAAAATAATATTTATTTATATCAAAGAAACTAATAAATATGCATGCGTATTTATTAATCTCATTATTATAGGATACAAGATATTAAAATATAGAGTATGATTCATCATAAATTATACGTATATCTAATCTGAGGAGTATATGCAATCTTAATTGTATTCCTATTCGTGATTATTATGCATGATTAAAATTGAATGCCATTCCTGTATATTTTGATATGACTTTTTTTAGGTTGACAATTATTTTGTATATTTGTAATTAATGATTATTTTATAAAACCAAATATGGAACCTTATATTATATATATATATATATATATATATATATATATATATATTAATTAAGTATAATATAAATCTCAAATTGAGATATATTGTTAAAAAAAGGTATTTCCATTAGGTATATTATTGATTATCAGCCGTTCCCGTATATAATGACTATATATATATATATAATTATATATATATATATGTGTGTGTGTATGTAAATAATATCTGATTGTAATAAATTAATATTCATAAATATGTATTTATTAATATTACACTAGATAAACATAATAAGAAGATGTATACTGTATAGTGAAAAAAGAATAACTACACGAATATCTCTTGGTAATATTAATAGTATTTATAAATACAATCATTTAAATATATACTTAATAATTAATAATTAATATGTAAATATATGTATATGTGTGTGTGTTATGTAGTGAAGTATGTATGTATCTTTAATAATACGTTATCAATTTATATACACTTGTTAATATACGCTTGTTAATATACGCTTTGATAATTGTATTAATTATATATCTTTATATATGCGTACATACATTAATTTTTGCTTTACGCTCGCTTGATTATATATGCCTAGATATTTATATAACTATATGTTTGTATTTTTTTAGTCAAGCTCTCGCTCGACCAGATCTTGACATTTTCTTCCATCCAGCACGATCCATCATCAATGAACGTATTTCGTCTTCATCTTCGCAGTCACAGTATTTCTTTAGAATATCTACAAATGTTTTGGGTTGTCGTCCTCTATTTCGTTTACCATCAACTCTTTTTGATCTATTAGATAAAAAGCTGTTTATTCATAAAATGGGACCTACAATACCTATATTTGATATCATAGCTATTAATTTATTATTACATACTTTATCAAATGCCATAGCGTAATCTAGGTAAATAATATCTACGAATTTGTTATTATTTAATGCTGTAATCCAATGTGTATAACACTTTAGTAATTGTGTTTCTACAGATTTGGTCTAAAACCAAATTGAGATTCAAAGATAATAAATTACTAGTTAAGTATAAGTTCATATGCCAAACAAGTATTCGTTAAAAAACTCTAGATATAATAGAAGTTATAGAAATAGGTCTGTAATTTTCTTTATCGGTAGAATCCCCTTTTTTGAAAATAGGCACTATGAAACTTAATTTCCATTTATTAGGATATACGCGTAATGATAATGATGTATTGAATAGTAATGTTAGTGGAATGGACAGTTCATAGGAATTTTTTTTAAATATTATTGCTGGAATATTATTAGGAGATAAAGTATAAGGTTTTTTAAGTTTTAGTAAATGATATCTCACTTTATGTCTTGAAAACAAGAAGTTATTTATACTGGATTCATTTGTTGGTGGAATTAAAGGAGGGATTATACCATTATCTTTTATCAATACAGAAGTGAATTGTTTATTTAGTTGGTTAGTCTTATCCACATCAGAATAAAGATAAGCCCCGTTATCAGATTTAATCTGACCAATAGGTGAAATGGATGAACATCTTGAATTTATATATTTATAGACATTAGATTTATCATTTGAAATAAGATGTTATGCTCTCTATCTAATATTAGTCGTTTGGTTTATTTATAAAGTGATTTTTTAGTACAATTCCAGGCTATAAAATAAGTATGTGAATTAAGACTCTTTTTGAATAATTTGAAACATTTTAGTTTTAATTGTACAATATGTTTAGGATAATTATTAACCTTTTTATTAGGTTTAATTTTAGGAATATAAATATCAAATATGCCATATAATGTTTTATAGAAAATAACAAACATATAATTAATATCATGATCACCATCAAATAATTGTATCCAGTCAATTTGGAAAGCGACTCTTGCATAGCAGGGTAATTTAATTTTCGAAAATATAAACCATAATCATGTACTTTTGTAGATATAAATCGAGGAAAATTGAAAAATAAAATGATATATGATCACTAATACAAGTAAAAGTTCCAAATTAAGGACATTCATTGATATCAGAAACTATTAAAGGACTATTTGTTAATAACAAGTCAAGTACATTCTGTGAAACTTAATAAGTTGAACAAGTGAATTTTTGACTATGGTATTGTAAAATAGTGAATAGTATGATGGATAATTAGGAAATGAGTAATCATTCCAATTGAATAATGGTAAATTAAAATCACCAACAATTATGGTAGGATTAATTGAATCGCAAATATTCGATATTAATATACAGATATAGTTATGACTATCATAATGTATTGAAGGGGGACGATATTATTATTATTATTATTATTATTATTATTATTATTATTATTATTATTATTATTATTATTATTATTATTATTATTATTATTATTATTATTATTATTATTATTATTATTATTATTATTATTATTATTATTATTATTATTATTATTATTATTATTATTATTATTATTATTATTATTATTATTATTATTATTATTATTATTATTATTATTATTATTATTATTATTATTATTATTATTATTATTATTATTATTATTATTATTATTGATTGATTGATTGATAATTTTTTTAAGAAAATACATAGCCGAAAATATAATCGAAAGTATAAAGTATATATATTTGCTAACGATAACATACGTTATAGAAATAAACAAAGAATAATACGAAATTAAAAAATTAAAACGTTTTACAGTTACCGTAAAAATAAACGAAAAACAATCGAAAGTAGAAATAAATCATATAGTAAAAATAAAAATGATCAAAATAGAAATAAAATACATTATTTTGTAAGTGGCATCGAAATATTCAATTTCTACTTTAACTTTGTAGAAATCTTCTTATCTTTGTACCCTGTTTTAGTAATAAATTTTAAATATATTATAAACAGAACATGTTTAAAATCAATTAAACCAATACTAGAATGAAACAAATACTTGAATGAAACAAACAAATAATGTAATACTTACCAAAATCTGTAATAATAATAGGTAGTACTTTATTAATTTTATATTTTAATTGTATAATAAATTTGAAACATATATATATATACAAACAGAACAAGTTACAAATAAAATAAACCAATATACCTATACAAAAACAGTTAATAACAAAACATACCAATAATATTACGAAATTTATATTTTAATTGTATAATAAATTTGAAACATATATATATATACAAACAGAACAAGTTACAAATAAAATAAACCAATATACCTATACAAAAACAGTTAATAACAAAACATACCAATAATATTACGAAACAAACAATATAATACTTATCACTATAATCTGAAATAATAGAAAATTATTAATATTGTAGTTTAGTAATATAATACATTTGAATAATACATTTTAAACATATTTACAAAATATATATAAAACAAACATATAATACCGAACAAACAAAAATAAAATAATACTTCCCACTTTATCTGTAATAATAATGAATTATTAATTTTATATTATAGTATATTTGAAATATAGATATAAAAACCCGAATTTTCTATTACAAAAATAAATTGATAACAAAATATAATACAGAAAAAACAAAAATAAAATAATACTTCCCACTTTATCTGTATTAATAATGAATTATTAATTTTATATTATAATATATTTGAAATATAGATATAAAAACCCAAATTTTCTATAACAAAAACACATTAAAAAAAAAAACCACAAGAGATAATGCAATAATTAAGATACAAAATGAAACATAAATCAATATAAAATTATAAATTTCTGTTAAAAAAAAGTTGTTTGTCAAAACAGATTTTGTTTATTTTATTTTTAAAAGATGAAACAGATACAGATTTTATTATATCATTATTTAATGAATTCCATAAATTAACTGATCTATTATTAATTATATTTTTAATTGTATTATCATAATTATGGATTACATTTAATTTTTTACAATTACCTCTAGTTCTACAATTATTCGAAATGTTAAGAATATCAGATATATTTATATCTGTATAATTATTTGAAATTTTAAAAATTGTAGTTAGATCTATTTTTAATCTTCTAAGTTCAAGTGATTCTAATTTAAAATATACCAATCTCTCTATATATGATTTATAATTAATGTTTGATGAATTTGTATATCCTTAGATTACATTACATTACATTACATTTGTATATTATTATTATTATTATTATTATTATTATTATTATTATATATCTGATTTTATTGTATTAAAACCATTTACAGATCCTTTTATAAATTTTATTTCTATATATTCCATTTCAAATGTGTACGGAATGGCTAGTAATTCTAAGGATTTTCATGAAGATTTAATTAAAAATGGTAATTTATAATTTATATATTTATTGTTTACACACAATCATGCATATATATATATATATATATATATATATATATATATATATATATATATATATATATGTATATATATATATAGTCTGGGGTCGATGGCTCAACCAAATGTGGGACAACCAAAAGCTAGTAAGCCAGATGTCCCGGATTAGACACCAGGGAGTTCTTGTTTTTCTCTTGTGTTTATCAAGAACTTAATAAACAATAAATATTAAACTAACCTTTAACTCACTTTGTTTACATAGCAACCAATATATAGTTGTGGTAATAACTGCTTAGCTTTTAAATATCTTTTAATTGTATTATTATTATAAAGATAAGTACGTATTCATTTATTTTTTTATATTATCTATTATATTAATATATATTAAATATTAATATCCAACTTATTTGAAATACATAATAGTTGTCTTTAAATTATAATCATATCTTATTTAGATATAATTATATTTAGTATTTGTTTACATTTTATTATAACAAAATAAAAATCCTAAAAAATAAATAATAATCACAAAGATAATAGAATTATAAATTCGATAAATTAATTAAATTCAAATATATATTACATACTGTTTATGTATATTCATAATTAGCTACATTATTTACTATTTATAAAATTAATTAACTAGTAGTTTATAATAATATTATAACTGATATTCTCCCGTGGATCTCCCTTGGGAATTTGCTTTTGGTAGTCGGATCTACCAACCTTCATTTGAGGTTAGCTACCAACTTACACCTAGATAGTCTACTGCTGTATTTACTTACATACATATCCATCAATTCTACCTCGGACGATACACTGCCTTACATCTCAGACAATCGAACCATCATTGCCCGGCTGCCACCAAGCATACCAGGAGCCTACTAAAGTCAACCGGTGCTTGTCAAGTCAACTCGTCATATAGCAAAACGGACTGAATACCAAACTTCTTCAAAAATATCCCTGTTACGACCAGTTTTTATACATTTATTATTATATTTATTATTATCTATTTCATTCAATTTAATCCCACAATCTCAAGTATACCATGTCCTCAAATTGTTCACATTGTAACCTTCCCGCATGCGAATATTATCTCAAATGTAAAACATGTCCATCTATTTTACATTATAATTGTTTATACCCCGCAGCTATTATTTCTAAATCCTGGTTTCATTCTAAAAACCCCCCTCCCGCTTATGCTATTGCTATATTTAATTCACCTAACTTCATCTTCTCATGTTCCTCATGCCTAGCCTTAAATAAGTTTCCTTCGACTAATCATACAACTACTCCACCCATTACTATGCCATATTCACCTTCTACTTTAACTGACAAATCTATACATAATACTTGTTCCAAGGTAACGCCAAATATAACATCTGATATATATTCTTCTACTACGACTATTAATATCCAGCCCAAGCATAATGCTAATACCCAGCCCAATGATAATACTTCTAGAAACATTCCAAAGCTAATGGACTTAAATTTTCCTCAAATCACACACCAACCCCTATATTATCTAGTTCAACTTCCTCAAAGTCTTCATCCATACGCTCCATAGATAATTCCCTCATACTAGTACTTGAACACCTTCTTCCTTATGAAGTTAACTATAATTTCATAGTATCATTAATTGACTATATAAAACTTCCACATTCTTATATTACTTCTGCCTCATTTCTTACCAGTACTGCTATATTACGTTTCACTAATATTTCTGCTCGTGATATATGTTTCTCCTCCCTTCTAAAAATCTCACCACATAGTAATTTTAAGCATATATTTATTCGTCATTATTTACCTGACTCTACTAGACTTCTTGGTAAGGTACTATATCATGCCCTAAAACAAAAACTCACGCCCATTTTGTATAAAGTATTTTTTAATAATCGTTCCCAAACATTTTAACTTAGGGATAAAAAAAATCCTCTTTCATATCCCCCTTTTCTCATCCCTGAATCTGATCTAACAAAATGGTTTGATTCTTTTGATCACTATAAGAAATCATTTATAAATAATTCTTCCTCTCAAGCCTGACTATCCTCTAATATAGCCTTGATCAATATTCGCTCCTTGAGATCAAATATATCCCTTCTGTTCCCATACCTTAAATTACAAAAATTTATTATAATCGCATTGACTGAGACCTGGATTTCTAATAATGACTCTGATATATTTGCCTCCATCTTGGACTTTGGATATACACTCTATCTCGCTCCACGACAAATGGGCCGTGGTGGTGGGGTAGGATTTATGATACGTAATGATTTTTACCTATCTCCATCCATTTCATTCCCCCCCTTTTCATATAGTGATTGTATTTCGCTGACCCTCAAGCTTCCTAACTTAACTCTACATCTTACCGTTATCTATCGTCCCCCAAAACCTGAAACCAGTTTATTCTTTGATGAATTTCATGATTTTATCCATAAACTTCCTTCATCTTCAACCTATCTACCAATAGTTCTTGGTGACTTAAACTATCACTATAATTCTCCCATCTATCCCCATGGTGACTTTAAACTCCTAACTGAGTCTCTTTCCTTGTGCCAACATATATCATTTCCTACCCATTCTAGTGGCAATACACTTGATATGATATTTACACCCCTATCCAGTCCTCTTATTAGATGTATAAACCCTAACTCCTTTCAAAAAATTGAACTACTAACTGATCATTTTATTATTGAATTCTCTATAAATCTAAAATTCACAAATATTAAACGAAAACGTATTACATATAGAGATGTTAAGTCTATCGACCTACCAAGATTTGTAAACAATATCAAAACTGAGATCTCTTCTTCAACTTCCCTATGTCCGGTACTCCTAAACTCCACTCTCCTAAATATTATCAAAATACATGCACCTACAAAAACTACATTAATTACCGACCGCCCTTTTTCTCCCTGGTTCTCCCACGAACTTTTCATCTTCAAGAAGAGTGTTCGAAAATTTGAGAAGAAATTTCTTAAAAATCCTTCTACTGAAACTAAATTAGCACTATCACTAGCTAGAAAAAATTACAAATCTACTATATCTCGTTCAAAATCTATCTATTATAACAAAAAGATAGCATTGATATCCTCCAATCCTCGCAAATTATTTAAAATAGCAAATAAAATTCTCTCTCCTCCAGATGAAAAAATCCTCCCCATTTTACCTAACACGTCAAATTTTCAACTGTGTTCTCTTTTTGAAAAATTCTTTAACCATAAAATTGCAAGCATTAATAATATTATTTGCGCATCTACTCAACTCATACTCAATCCTACCATATATATTACCCATCATATTGACTCATTAAGTACATTCACTATTCCTTCACTGTATGAAGTAAATGACCTACTCATGAAATCTCACTGTACCTCCCCCACTGATCCCCTACCTTTATCATTATATCACAAACTTTCACCCTTATTTTCTCCTATTTTCTTGGATATTATTGCGAACTCACTAAACTCTGGCCAAGTTTCACCCTGTCTCAAGACTGCCATAATATCCCCTATTCTAAAAAAACAAAACTTAGACCCAAACTCATTTAGCAATTATCGCCCGATCTCCCACCTACCCTTATTAAGTAAAATATTAGAAAGAATTGTTTCCAAACAACTCATAGCCCATGTAAATAAAAATAATCTTTTCGACCCGTTTCAAAGCGCTTTTCGTAAGGGTCATTCAACCGAAACAGCTCTCCTACGTATTACTGACACTATATTATCTACCTTAAATAGCAACACGTGTTGCCAGCTAATCCTACTTGATCTATCATCTGCTTTTGATACCCTGGACCATAACATATTAATCTCGCGACTTACTTTAATGGGTATATCTGGCTTAGCATTAAAATGGTTTACTTCATATCTCACTAACAGGAATATCTCTATTATGATTGACAAATCTTACTCGCCTCTTTCTCCTCTTAACCACGGTATTCCCCAAGGATCTGTTCTAGGTCCATCCCTCTTTTCTATTTATATCCGCCCTATTGCTGATCTAATTAAGAAATTTCCAAATATCCACTACCATATTTTTGCTGATGATATCCAACTGTTTACCTTTTTCCCTATAAATTCTCATAATACCATTAACTCTGAATTAATCGAGTGTGCTAACTCCATAAGATTATGGCTCCTCTCCAATAAACTACTAATTAATTCCTCTAAGACTACTGTACTTAACATATCTACTTCTGAAACTTCCTTTCCAAACTTTACTCTAAATAACATGATTATTTCTCCTTCTCATTCCTCCAAAAACCTAGGATTAGTATTTGATGACAAATTATCATTTAAGAATCACATATCATCCATTACAAAATCATCCAACTTTCATCTCTTCAGAATTAAAAAAAATACGGACATCACTTTCCAGAAACCTTACTAAAACTCTAATTAATGCTCTTGTACTTTCACGTATTGACTACTGTTCTTCCCTACTGAATTTACTTCCTGCTAAAGCTACTGCTCCACTTAATCGGATTATCCGTTCCTCAATACGTACTACTTACTGTTTAACTCGACTGGATCACTCTACTACAACATCTCATCAATCATCTCGTATGTGGCTACCATTCTCCCTCAGGTGTAAATTACGTATACTATCTATAATCCATAAATCAATATATTCTTTTACCCCTAGCTATATCTCTGATCTAATTAAAAAACGTACTATATTATCTTCTCTTCGTTACCAAAATGCTCCTCTACTTATCTCCCAGAACTCTAGTAAAACTTCCCTAAATTCTAGAGCTTTTAAAAATTCCGGTCCAACTCTATGGAATTCCCTCCCTCCTACCATTCGTTCTATTAGATCCCACAAAAGATTTATAAATCTTACTTCTTCTTTTCTCTCTACCCATAATCATTAAATCATCCAACTTATTATTTGTATCCGTGTTATATTAAATTTATATCATTATTAAATCGTTATTGTATTATTATTATCTTATTATTATATAACACTATACTATATCAATGCAGTCTGTAGTATATACAACTACACCATATCAATGCAGACTGTAGTATATAATAGTCCTTTATATTGTTTATTATTGTTTTTCCGTTGTATATTGAATGTATATTATTATCAAATTATTATCGTATTACTATTATTTTATTATTATTTTCTTCCCGCACGAGCGAAGGGGTCTACATGACCCTATTTTAGTGCTAATAAACTCAATATCATCATCATCATCATCAACTAATTGTATTGTATTGTTCTGGGTCTCTCACAATTATTTATATCATGTATATAACTTCACATGGTGTCCATTTGTATCCGTTATTTGTATTGTATTCAATATATAAATATGAGATTTCAATAAATAAATATTATTATTATTATTATCATTATTATATATTAATAAATTAATAATAATAACATTTATCTATATAATATCGAGTTAATTATTTATAGAGTGAATTATTATTATTTGGAATTAAAAAGAATATTAGTAATTATAATATTATTTATTAATGATTATATTATAGATAGTAAGTACTATTTTTGTAATGATATTATTAGTATAAATATCGATTATATTATATTTTGATAACATTATATGTTATTATGCAATTTAATATGGTATTAATATCTCATTTTAGACATTTTTAATTGCGAAATTTTATATTTAATTAAATTCCTTATTACATTTAATCTTCTTTATTTATCAATTAATTTATATTTTATTGCTATATTTGATAACTTAATATTGTTTATATAATTACAAATTATATTTTTTATAGTAATCGTACTTTTTAATACATATTATTTTATTTTATTTTTAGAATAATCATAACATTATATACATAATCATATATATATATATATATATATATATATATATATATATATATATATATTAGAATCATAAATATATAATTCATTTTATGTAAACTATTGACTTTAATTTACAACCAATATTCTCCAACAAATATAATATGTATATTATTCGAAAATCAATATCTAAAAGTATATTTAATTTAATTAAATTACCCACTAATTATATATGACAAGGTTACAATACTATCTAATTGTGTACTTCCTTATATATTTGATATTATTTGTTATTCTTAACTAACATGTATATTACTATATTTAATCTAATATATTCTCTCGAATGACATTATCCTTATATCTTCAATATTTCACATCGTAATAATTAATGCATCTCTAAGTTGCCGGCGCCTTTAACCTAGAATATCCTTGAGTAAGTGTCTAGGTTAAATTGTCTCAAAAACAAACACATGAATACAAAGAAAATAATGGCCCTCAGTCCCTGGCAAATAGAGAGTGCGAATAATCTACCGGTTAGGATGACCACATGGAACACTAGAACACTAATTGATAATGCTACTATTGACTTATTGATACACGAAATTGAACGAATGGAAATTGATATAATTTGCATAACTGAAACCCATTGGATAACATATATACCTACGATTTGGGAGAAAGGTCAACATGTTATCATACACTCACCATGACAAGACGGCATACACAGTCAAGGTGTCGCTTTAATACTGAATAAAAAACTAAGTGAGCATATGATTAACTATGAGTGCATAGCAAGCATATTATTGAAGGTTACCATAGAGATTATATCAGATAGAATAACATACTTCGTTGTATACGCCCCAGACTCTAGCTACGAAGATACATATGTTTAAGAATTTTTCGGAACGTTATAAGATGAGATTAACATACTTCCACCAAGCGAACATATGGTACTACTAGATGATTTTCACACATCAGTAGGAAGCCACATGCAAGACATCTGGCCATTAGTTGGGAGTTATGGTGCAGGAGAACATAATGAACGAGGTGTTAAACTACTTCAATTCTGTGCAATAAACAATTTATTTATAGCAAACACAATATTCAAGTACAAAGAAAGACGAAGATATACATGGACTTCACTAAAACGTACAAAGATGCAAATTGATTTTATTATAATATCTAAGAAACTAAAATCTACTCATAAAAACCGAATAACCTATAACTCTGTCGAAATAGGGTCAGATCATGCACTTGTCATTGCAAACTTAGTTATGAAAAAACCACAAAAAAACGAAACATAAAGCAAAAAATCGAAACGTTATGACACCGATAAACTGCGAAGCAAGGAACATACAAAAAGTTTGCATCGATAATAGGAGAAGGATTTTTAACCTATTAGACGAAGACGATGAGATGACTCCAGAATTTTACAAAAAAATTTAAAAAAATCTTAAATACAGCAGCTGAAAAAGAAATCGTGCATAAATCTAACGATATAACGTAATCCCCGGTATCTCAAGCGAGGTAAAAGACCTATGTGCACAATGAAGCAGCGCTAAAATACTGATTACAAAACAAGGTTAATGAAGAGTATACAAATAACTATAGATAATTAAATAAAAGAGTAAAAGCAGAAGTAAAAAAAACAAAAGAATGATAATTTAAGATAAAAAATATCTGAAATGGAAGAAAATTTTAAAAAGAATAACACACATAAATTATTCAAACAAGTTCGTGAACTAGAAGGAAAGAGATATAGATCTATACATACTATGAGAGACTCACAAGTTAATCTAAAGACGAAAAAGAAAGATGTATTGCATATCTGGAAAACTCACTTTAAGCAATACTTCAACACACAATTCAAACACAACGAAAATTCTCTGCAAGAATTTGACTCAGTAGATGTTAATAATGATAACATATAGCCAATAACTGAACAAGAAGTTAAGTACTCAATAAAAGAGCTAGCCAATAGAAATTCACCTGGGGTTGATGGAATAACCTCTGAATTGATAAAAGCTAGAGGTGATATTATGACAAAAACACTAACAAACCTGTTTAATAAAATAATATGGACAGATAATGCACGAAATAACTGGTCTAAAATGATAATAACACCAATCCATAAAAAAATCATAAAATATTCTGCAAAATATTGAAGAACAGATGCTCGCACATTATTGAATCATCAATGAGTGACTCTCAATTCGGAGTTAGGCCTGGTAGAGGAACTACGGATGCAATATGTATTACAATTTTGAACCGTGACTTTCAATTAAACGAAAATATGTATTTTGATATCAGTTATGCAGACGATACGACACTCATATCTGCTGTATTAGAAAAACTGCAACTATCTACATTGGATCTTGAAAAAGCTTGCCAAATATGGGGTTTGAAGATAAATCCTCTTAAATGCGCAATAATGACACCAGATAGCAATGCTGAAATTGAAATCGACAACAACGTGGTTCCCAAAGTTTCCAAGTTCAAATTTATGTGTAGTAGTGTTCTAACTGCTCCTCAGAGGTTTAACACTGAATAGAAATGTCATGACAAATATTCAGTCGACTAAGAACGACATCAAAAGACGTATCAATAAAGTTTAAGACTAGACTCTACGGAGCATTCATTCTGCCGATTGCCACATATGGTTCAGAGTCATGGACTACAAGACGTAAGGAAATTTATGAGCTACTTGTGTTTGAAATGAAATGTCTTAGAGTTATACTCCGGATTACTAGGTCTGACACACTCAGAAACATCATGATACGAAATAAACTAAACATAAACGAAACGATAGAAGACGTTCTTAAAAGAATACTTTGCGGGTTTTGTCGTGTTGTCAGGAATACGTCAACACTAAATTCCAGCCACAAGCTAGATTTCAACAAAAAGAGACAAAGAGAACGCCCGCCAAAAAGATGGTATTATGGAATAAGGGAACAGTGCGGTAAGCCACTATTAAATATAGAGGAAACTATGTATTCATGTGGAAAGCAAAGGGACGCTAATCCTACGCATTTAAGTCAAGTCAAGTAAGTAATATATATATATATATATATATATATATATATATGTGTATGTAATAGGGGGTTCACATCAAATTAGATATTCTAAATATGTCAGAAAAAAATATATATATCTGACGTGTATCACAGTCGATTAAGCTGAACGAAGGAGCTAAATATAATAGATATGCACACCAATTCCGATATTTAAATCGACTTTTACATCCGTCGATAATAAATTTTCATAACATATCAATGGCTATTATAATTATCCATATATGTTTATTTATATAATATCCTATATGCAACAGCTTACAAGTTATATATATATATATATATATATATATACATACATGCAATTCTTTATACATAGATTTCAATTCTTTGAATTCAAAAATTCTCATTCTACTAAATATACCTAATATGTTATAGTAACCTAGATTATATTGAACTGAGATTTAGTATCTTATATATTTATCGAATTCCAACCTATCATTTATAGCCCAAATAGATGTCTATTAACTCGCATTATTTAACTCTCATCCATTATCCCTTTGGTTTTCTTCACATCTTTCAAATTTAAATCTATAAATCCATAAATTGGTTATGACAGAAAATTCTATTTCTCTAATAGATCCACTTTCCCTGATTGTTTTCAAAAACCTTGTGCATATACTCAAATACTCAATCTTGGATTTGATTTCTAAATTACTTGATAATAGCATTATAGATTAATCCTTAAAATATTCTATAATAAAACCTATACTGAAAAAAAAACATAACTACATCCTGATATGCTGACTAATTATAAATCCATATATCAACTTCCGATTAACAGTAAGAGTATGAAACGTATTGTAAGCCGATAGCTAATATATTATTTTGAAGCTAATAATTGAGACTTTGAATAGTGTATAGGGGAAGTCATATGTTTAACTTAAACTACTTTCAATTACTGATACGCTTTATACATCTATCGATTCTTCTCATTGAGCACAGTTACTGTTACTCGACCTCTCGAACTTATTCGATAAACTGAATCACAATATTCTTATTGGGCGCATTAAATATCTTGGAATATAAATATCTCCTCTCTGGCGGTTAATTTCATAGTTAACCTATCGTATTTCATATGTTAAAATCAACGATTTTATTTCTTATCCAAATAATATATCAAATGGGGTTTCTCATGGTTAGGTTTTCATTCCTTTTTTATTTTCTATTTATTTGCATCATTTATCTAATATTATTATCAAATAATCTAACATTTATTACTATATATATGCTGATGATATTCAGCGTATCATTAATATTTCCATTATTCGCCTACCTCTAATCTAATACTCCTTGAGTGTACTTAAGTAATTATGAATTCGCTTTTTAGAAATGATATTCTAGTGAATACATAGAAAACTGAACTACTGAATGTATTTCGAATGTCCACAATGTTACCATATGTGCATATTTGAAAATATTGCTCTAAATGTATTAATAGAAAACGTAATACTGCTCTTATATTATCTAGAATAGAATACTATAGACCACTTTTTAGTGATTCAAATAGCACTGATATAAAAAAAGTAGACAGGATTATTCGCGTTTCTATACTACTTATTTATAATTTTAATCGCCATGACCATACGCTTACAGATATGTACCAATATAATCTTAAGTAGATTTCATTTATAAATTGATGCATGCATCATTTACTATTCTTAACAAATTTAATAAAATGTAAACCTGGATATTTCAACGATTTTCTCAAACACCGAGCGATATTATTATTCACACTGTAACATATTTTAGAATTTCCAAATAGGAAAATTCATATTTAAAAATACAGGACGTGTACATAGAAATTCATAAATTATTCAATACATTAGTCAATAAGCATAATATATGAGGCTAATAGACTGCACTAAATGTTTTCGGACGTAATTATAAAACCGAAGTTAATGTATTATAATAAATATGCATATATATATATATATATATATATATATAGATATCAATATTTAAAATATATTTATAACATTTATGCAAAATGTATTAATTATATTGTATAATTTTCTTGGAGGATGATATGGGAATCCAATATTTGTTTTAATTGTTATTTCATTTATTAATTGAAATAATTATTGTAATTGTATTTATTTTATATATGAATATCCATTTGTATTTCATTATAATTGTAATTTATCCGAATGAAGAAAATTAAATATGACATTATACTAATATTTGGAGATATCAAATTAAATGAAAACTAATAATTTTCACTAATTATCTGTGTACATTGTCTATAAACTAATAATTGTTGTATTCATTTTTTAATATAATACTTATTACTTTTATTTATATTTTATATATTATTGAAATACTATAAGAATTTATAATTTAATTAGTGTTTATATAAAATCATCACCATCATATTCATTTTAAAACTTATACCAGGATGGAAATATACATATACGTGTGTAATATGTTATGAAAATAAATTAAACGTGAGTTTGTATAACTATATAAATAATCCCTGTCTAAATACTTACGGTTATTACAATTATAATAATAAATATTATATAAGTTTATATATATATATATATTATTATTATTATTATTATTGTTATTATTATTATTATTATTATTATTGAATTGAATTAAATTAATTTTATTATGAATTATATTCATATAATATGAATAGGTAACGACAAAATAAATAATAAAAATAAAACGCAAAACGATAACAAAACGTAAAATAAAAATATAATAATAACAAATCATTAACATAGTACGACGAATTATATGTACCGGAAAATAATTAATATAAATATATATATAGTATGTAATACATATATATATATATATATATATATATATATATATATTTATATATATATATATATGTAAAATAATAAAAATAAATAATTATGAGATAGAAAGTCTCATAATTACTGGTAATTTTTGAAATTTATTTTTAACATGATATCAGCTTTTATTTCACCAATAAATCAATAGTGGACCTATTCAATTCGTGATTGATGGTTAGACTACCAGAGCGAGAAAACCAAAAGTAGATATTTCGTTAAGCATTAAATAAATGAGTTTGTTTATAGTATATATTTAAACAGGAAGAGGTTATTATTATTATTATTATTATTATTATTATTATTATTATTATTATTATTATTATTATTATTATTATTATTATTATTATTATTATTATTATTATTATTATTATTATTATTATTATTATTATTATTATTATTATTATTATTATTATTATTATTATTATTATTATTATTATTATTATTATTATTATTATTATTATTATTATTATTATTATTATTATTATTATTATTATTATTATTATTATTATTATTATTATTATTATTATTATTATTGAATTGAATTTATTTATGATAATTCATAAATATAAATATTAAAGTATACAGTAAACATTTAAACTAACAATAGGAAATAAGTAAGTTAATTAAATTAATATATATACAATAAATATCAAACGTTCGCAATACATAAGATTAATATAGAATTAGATAATATTAACATGATATATCTTACATAAGATATTGAATTTACGAATTACATGGAACGGTTACATGCTATAGCATGTATATAAGCATATATATAAGATAATAATAAAAATGACAATAAATTAAGTAATAGATCGCATAATAGATAAGTATCTATTAAAATTAATTTTATTTATACGAGATTTGAAACAGTTCAAGGATGGAGAATGAACTGTTTCATAATCAAGATTATTCCATATATTTATTATACGGTTATTTAGATAGTTCATATGTACATTTGTTCGTGACTTACAAGCCAACTGTTTTAAGTCATGGCCACGTGTTCTAGAATTTTTCTTGGTTTAATATAATATTTCAGAGTAGTCAACCATGCATAGATTATTAACTAGCTTGAATGTCATAATCAGGTAATTGTGAATACGCCGTAGTTCGAGAGATTTTAGTCCAAGGTAATTTAGTCGTTCATTATAATTAGTACATTTTAGTCCACAAGTACCAAATAGCCTCATTGTGAATAATCTTTGAACACTTTCGAGCTTGTCGGTTAGTCCATTGTAACGTCTTGCTTTAAGACTAGGATTCCAAACAGTTGTGGCAAATTCTAATTTTGGCCGAGAATATGTAATATAAGCTCCTAAAAGTATTGTAACATAGCTAGTTATAAAGCATCTAAATAAATTATTAATAGTCATTAGAGCACCTCTACAACACTCTATTACATGCTTATCAAAATACAAATAACTATCAAATATTATACCTAGATCTTTATTTGAAATACAGTTATTAATTAGTTTATTTTCTATATAATATGTTGGTACTATAATGCTATTTAATGACATTAGATTGGTTTTATTTGGTGCTATATCAAGTTGCCAGTTTTTGCTCCATGGTAGAAATGAGTTAATTGCTAATTTCATCAGTTTTCTATCCGATAGGTTATTAGATTGTAGATGTATTTTAGTGTCATCTGCAAATAAATCTATTTTAATTTTATCAGAGAATATATTAGTTATATCATTAATAAACATTATGAAAAGTAAAGGTCCAATAACTGAACCTTGGGGCACACCTGATAGTACATTTTTGAATTTGGAATACGAGTAATTTATTTTTACAGATTGTTTCCTATTGGTTAGGAAACATTCGATCCATTTTAATATATTACCAGCTATACCTATATCTTTTAATTTTATTAATAGGTTTATATGCGATACTTTATCAAACGCTTTTTTGAAATAAAAATAAACAATATCAATATATTTGTTATCATTTATGGCAGAGGTCCATTTATTTAGGCACGCCAATAATTGTAACTCTACTGACTTACCACTCATAAAAAAAATTGATGTTTTGATAAAAGTGAGTTTTTCAGTAGAAATAATTAATGTGTTTTATAATTAATCGTTCAAATGCTCTTGATATAATACTAATTATAGAAATTGGTCTATAATTTTATCTTCTAGAGAGATCACCTTTCTTAAAAATCGGTTTTATAAAACTATATTTCCATTTTATAGGACATGAACCATTTTCAATAGATTTATTAAATATTATAGATAATCATATGAGAATTTTTGTAAAATATAAGATGGTATTTCATCTGGCGGAATTGTACATGATTTAGAAAGTTTACATAAGCATATTCTAACCATTTCTCTAGTGAATATAATATCATTTATAGTATTTTCTGTTTTTAGTATATGCTCTGGAATTATACAATTATCATTTGTAAATACTGATGTGAATTGATCATTCAATAGTACAGCTTTATCATAATCAAGTGACGCATATTAATTATCATCTTTAATTAATGGAGATATTCCATTGTGAAATGATAATCTCGAATTAACATACTTATAGAACAAAGATTTATTATTAGAATTAATAACCTTGTACTCTCTCTGCAAGACATAATTTTGAATATTAGAATGTAGAAGTGATTGTGAGTCTCTCCATTTGTTATTATGAATAGTTGAATTATTCATAATTTTGAAATTTCTTAAACATTTTGATTGAACAGAGTGTATATATTGGTGTATTTATGTGCATTGGTAGACAATTTTGACATTGGAACAGTTTTACTAAATATATCTAACATAGTTGAGTAAAAAATATTTATAGTTTCATCGATATATTTACCATATGATAATATATTTTCCAATTGTGTATTTTTTAATAATGAATACATTAAAATAAATTTGCTTTTTTAAAATTTGGTAGTATTGGGTTTACGGAATGTGTGGACATGGATAAAATATTGAAAGAAAAAGAAAAGTGATCGCTAATATATTTATTTATACCAAATTTGGGTTCTTTGGAAATATTAGATAATAAAAGTGAATCATTGGTAAAAAGTAAGTCGAGTATATTATTTAGTTTGGAAAACTAGTTGGAAAACTGGTTGGAAAACTTATATATTGTAAAAGAGAATTTTCTGTGATGCATTCAATAAACTTATTATAACACATTGGGTAGTTTGGATAAGATACAGTATCCCAATTAATTAAGGGTAAATTAAAGTCTCCTAGTAATATACTAGGATAGTGAATATTACATAAATACGATATTAAATCACATATTACCTGGTGATTAGCTATATCTGTTAATGGTGGTCTATAAATACAAATTATTCTTGTGTTTTGTGTGTTACTATAATCAATATCTAAACATATGTATTCTATATTATTATTATTATTATTATTATTATTATTATTATTATTATTATTATTATTATTATTATTATTATTATTATTATTATTATTATTATTATTATTATTATTATTATTATTATTATTATTATTATTATTATTATTATTATTATTATTATTATTATTATTATTATTATTATTATTATTATTATTATTATTATTTTGAATTGAATTGAATTAAATTGAATTAATTGTATTACGAATTATATTCATAATGTGAACATATAAATAAATAATATAAAATAAAACGCAAAACGATACAAAACGTAAAATTAAAATATAGTATATACTATATATAATATAATATTAGTACGATGAATAATATGTTGACTTAACTTAAAGTTGAAATGTTATCATATTATTAGATATGAACTTTTTGACAATTTATTTATCTAATAATTTAAATTTATCCATTTTTTTGTAAATGTAATTTTTTAATTGTTATTTATTAATTATTTAATATGTACGTTTTTATAGATTATTTAAATTGTATATTATATTTTTTTTATATTATTATTATTATTATTATTATTATTATTATTATTATTATTATTATTTTTTATATTATTATTATTATTATTATTATTATTATTATTATTATTATTATTATTATTATTATTATTATTATTATTATTATTATTATTATTATTATTATTATTATTATTATTATTATTATTATTATTATTATTATTATTATTATTATTATTATTATTATTATTATTATTATTATTATTATTATTATTATTATTATTATTATTATTATTATTATTATTATTATTATTATTATTATTATTGAATTGAATTGAATTGAATTGAATGAATATTTATTATGAATTTTTCAAGTTCGATTTATTAAAAATATGTAGTGATAAATTCACAAAACGACAACAAAACGTAGATAGTACACATATAAAAATAACAATAGTAAATTAGAAACGTATCACATGTGCCGGTGATAAAAACAATTAATAATTAAAATTAATAATTTATAAAATTATATATATATATACATATATATATATATATGTATAAATAAATATTAAGTTATAATTTTTTTAATATGATTTTTAAAGGTATATAAACTATTTGCTAATACAATATGTTCATCAAGACCATTCCAAATTTTAGCTATTCGATTATTTAGTAGATTTTTTGTTACATTTAGTTTACATGTATTCATACTAATTTGCAGAGAATGGCCTCTGGTATTGTAGTTGGTCTTTTTAATATTAATAATAGATGATGTATTTATATATACCAATCCGTTAAATAGCTTATATACCATAACAAGATCAAATCTAGTTCTTCTGATTTCTAGAGAATCTAGATTTAGGTATATTAATCTTTCATTATAAGGTTTATAAGGTAAACCGCATCTCTCGATTTATCTTCTCGTAAAGAATTTTTGGACCTTCTCTAGTTTTATCTTCAGTCCTTTGAATGTCCTGGAATCTAATCCCGGATTCCAGACTGTCGAGGCATATTCAAGGTGGGGTCTAGCATATGATATATATGCTTTTCTAATAGCTGGCATATTATTAGTAATGAAACGAAATATACGATTGATAACACAATATGCACTTGTACAGCACACACCAATATGTTCAGAGAAATGTAATTTGATACCAAGATCACGATACGATCTACAGTTTACTATTGAAACGTTATTTATAGTATACAATGGTTTATTAGTATTACCTAATGTAAGAGCAGCTGATTTTTTTGCAGCGTTTTCTAATTGCCAAGAATTAGACCATTCATAAAATTTATCAATATTATGTTGTAATTTATATCTATGATCTATGTCATTAGATATAAAACTCAATTTAGTGTCATCCGCGAAAAGATTAATGGATATATCTTTATCAATCACTTCGACTAAATCATTGATATATATTAGAAAGAGTAAAGGATAATTAAATAAGTATAACAAAATTGCATAAGAAAGTTTGATTATAGATTTGTAATAATTTATTCTTTGGGAATTGAAAATGAGATTTCCAGTAAAATGAACTATCGATGATTAGCTCATGGAACTTTTATATAAACACTTGAACTAAAGGCTTTCATTTTCAATTCATATTTCAAATTATATATCATTTCTAAAGAAAATACAGTGAGATTCATCAATGTTAATTGTCAACTTATTTGAACTAACCTATACACTATTTATTTAATATTAGAGTATCAATAGTAAATGTATCAATGTTTTCTATAGCATGAGAGTATTGGGACATTTCTGAAACCATAATTGTAAAATAATATATATATATATATATATATATATATATATATATATATATATAACCATAGGTCAAATATTAATGTATCAAATAAAATAAATATTGTTAGATACCGAGTTAATGACATTAATACTAAATTGTATATATTAATTAATAAGAAAGAAATAATAAGTGTTACACAAATATATTATATATATGTATATATATATTATATCATAATATCGAAAATATATATTAGGATATCAAAAATAACGTATGTTATATAAAATATACTATACATCAAATAATATTATTTCTATCTGATCATTTATTGGTTAATACAAAAATGACACCTAGAAAACATATAAAATAATAATTCCATTTATACCTTTATAAATGTTAACAAATGATTAATGAGATTAATGAGATTAATAATATCACATAATATTATTTATTCAAAATATATAGCATTTATTATGCAACTTTTATAAATTGTAAATGTAAAAATATATTATAATATACAAAATCAAATAATCTAAAAAAAAAAATTATACTTTTATATAAAATGTTTATAATCAATAATATGTTAATTAATATCGTAATATCATACGTTCATCTACTATATATATAAATGTATTTCATTAACATAAATTATAGATTTTTCTATAATTATTGATGAACTTATGAGAAATACCATAATTAAAGAATGCAATGGATACTGTTATACATTATTATCTTATGATACCAATGAAGAGGTTAATTAGTATAATTATTAAGTGATAATATATATATATATATATATATATATATATAATTTAATATTTAATATTTAATAATATTGTCTTATTTTTTTCTTTTTTTATGGATTCGGTTTAATTACAAACATATCTAGTAAATATCGTTATAAAGTATATGCTTAAACTCACTTATGTTAATTATATTACTTAAATCAAAACATAAATATTATTATCACATCTTAAATTTTACTACATATTAATAACTAATATTAAATTACTATTTCCCCTATTTTTATTCAAAATATAAATGAACCAAACATAAGTATATTATTATCAACAGACTCAACAACAACTTTAAACATTATAATTGGGGTATACTATTATTTTAATAAATATTTGTGTAATTAACTATTCGAAAGATCAGCATCCATTATTATTACAATGAAAATTCATTTCAATAATCAAAGTATAATTCAGAGATTTAATTATAGGTTTTCAATTGATATGACTAATATTTAAATAAATATTTTAAAAATATTATTATAATTGTATTAGAATTAGTATTATTCAAATATTAATTATTTATGTAATAAATATATATATACATATAATTAATTTAAAATTGTATATCTTAAGAAAATTAATATGTAGTCATTTAGTCATAATTAAACTTTTATTTATAAATATTTAAAAATAATATTATATAACTAAACTTTTTCTAAGATTGGTATAATATTATATGTGCAAACTTTGTATTCACTTGGTTTATTTAAATATACATATAATAATGTTAATGAAATTGCAGGCTATTTTAATGATGTAGGTTAATTTTAATTAGTATTTAAAATATTATGATATTATGTAATAACGTGTTGTTATTTAAATAGTTGCCACAAGGGATGTAAATGATGCTCAAATCTAAATTATAGATGCAGTCTCAGTCTTAACCAAAGAATCGATGCATTCTCAGTCTCAATACCTAAAACATCGATGCAGTACCAATGTAACTAACAATAGCATCGTTTAAGTCTCAGAATGGGTTACCTTAAGTATCGATGCAGTCTTAGTATCTATAAAAATCATTGATATTAACTCAATCTTATTAAAATCATACTTTAAGTGTTAGTCTCAATTTTATATACTCAATATAGTTTCAGTGTAAGTTACCATAAGCATTGTTTTATATATCAAACGAAAATAATGTCATTACAATAAATAATATATAATATAAACTATCATATTAGGAACAAAATATCGGAGTATCAATTAATAAGAATCTTAATATATTCATAAATGCAAAGAGTCAAATCAGCCAACTATCAATTGCATAATATTAAAATTATAAGACAAAATATAAATTTTAATACATGTAAATTGATAAATCAAAGCCTCTATTTGACTATTGTAAGTTACAATTTGTAACGTACTTTTAATTAATTATCCTGCTTATCAGTTAATGCCATATTTAATATTAAATAAAACAATTCGATCATCATTCGGGTATTATATAAATTACCACCAATATCAATAGACGATACGATCAGTATAACTGAACTGATGTGACAACTACAACTATAGGTGTATAGTATACTATATAATATTTATTATAGATTTACGATTATATTTTGTAATTTTTAAAATATTCGTATAATATACGAATATATGAGTATATAATAAAATAACCACATATCGATACATATAATTAATATCATGTCAAAGGTAACATTAATAAAAATATGGATAAATATATAACAATTATATTTAAAATGTAACTTCAAAAAAACATCATTTCGGCTCGATTATGTTTTGTAAGAGTATCATCTCGGCTTGGGATAGTTTGATTTTAGTCTTGGCTCATTTGACTAAAGTCTCGGCTCTAATAGGCCTCGTTTGGCTAGAGTCTCAGTTCGGCCTGGGCTCTTTTTTTTTTCCGAAAATGAAAGTCTCGACTCGGCATCAAAATCTCGGTATCATTTACATCACTAGTTACTACCAACCATGGCAGTGTTCTAATTGTAATAGGGAATTTACGTTGTCATTTATAAACGGGCGTATGTATAGGTCTGGTGACATATATAAGAGTGGTGATATATTTACTAATTGATTATATAACCATTTATTTTTGTAAAGAAAAACTAAATATAACTATTAAATTAATTCATCCTTTGTTAATAATTGTAAAGTAATTTTTATAATATAAATCAATTTTAGTAAATTATTCTATATAAAACTAAATATACTATGTATAATATATATATATATATATATATATATATATATATATATATATATATATATATATATAACTAAATATACTCTGTATATAATGTATATATATATATATATATATATATATATATATATATATATACTATTATTGGATCACTTTGGTTAAACAAACTAAACCAGTGAAACCGACTTAAACCTAACATATTAATTACCATATAGTACATAACATATATGGTATATATAATTATACATACTTTGGCTCATTTGGGATGTAATGCAGCTATAAAATCTGACATTATCAAAACTAAACACAACCAAACCAAACCTAACTAAACCCAACAAAACCAAACCAAACTAAACCAAACAAAAGTAAAACAGTGAAATTAACTTAAATACCACATATTAATTACCATATATAATATATTATCCTAAACACATAAACTTACCTCCTATAACGTACACAAATACCGAGTACTGCCACGGTTGGTAAGCACCTTTGAAATACACTAAGAATACAATTAAATGTGGTAAATGAAGTTATCAAAATATTATTGTTCTACTTTACATATATCGATTTAATATTTAAATGAAACATTTAAATATTACAAACAATTATTGTTAAAAATCAAATTAACTAATAATAATAAGAAATAAATTAATAATGTAATACTTAATTTAATATTGCATTATTACATAATATTATAAATATAATATATTAACTTTAATATTATTAATTATAATTGTAATTGTATTATCATAATAATGTATTACATTATTTTTTTTATTATCTCAAGTTCTATAAGTATACATACTGTTAAGGATATAAATATCATTATTTAAAAATGATTAGTAAATTATGGTTATATCTATTTTTATCTATCAAATTAAAGTGATTATAATTTACAATATTCCAATCTCCCTATATATGATTCATAATTAATATGCGATTAATATGTATATACTACACATCTTGTAATTAATCTTATAGAAAAATATGTGAACTAATGTTGATTCCTCTAACTATAACTATAATACTATATATATATATATATATATATATATATATATATATATATATATAATAATACTAATTTAAGAACTACCTCCTTACTCACTATAATATTAATATATAATACATATTATTTAATTCATACTTAATCATCTTTATCCCATACGCGAACAAATTAATAAATTCGACCACCCTATATAATAAATTAATAATCAATCAATAATAAAAAATCTATTGATTATTATTTTATTAAAATCTATTAATATTTTTTAATTCTTTAATTTGTATAGGTAAAGATTTTTTTGGTATATATATATATATATATATATATGTTATAAATTATAACCCGCAGAGTTTGGGTTCTACACGAGGGTAATTTCACCTTGTATTATAATAGTTTAAAATATATCTTAGGTTATATATATTAAACTAGTTGAATATGTGAATAATGAACACGAAATAATTTGAAATAATTTTATACAAATATATTGAAAATGTATAATATGTAATACATTATATATATAATAAATGTGTAAATAACGAAATTATACATTAACTTTTATAATATATTTATTTTAAATAGTATACCATTACAAACAATTGGAAATAATGTTTATAATGCCTTTATGTATTAATAACATATTGTTATATTTTAAATTAATATATTTATAAATGCTTGAGAAGGCTATTAGTTGAAATTTTATAACGTAATACAAAATAATTGTATGTTAAATAATAAAAAAATACTTATTTAGACTGTTTATATATTTATTAATATATTTTGTTTGGATTTATAGATTCCAAAAGTATTAATTAATATCCGTATTAGGATGCTTTCCCTCGTACAAATATTATTATATTATTATATATTTTATAAATGTTATATATTAACTTTATAATATGTTTATTTTCAATAGTTACACATTAAAAAAGGATGTATTCAAAAAGAAAAGTTATATTCTATACCAAGAAATATTTATCCTAATTATAACCTACTTTCGGATCATCATGGTTTTAAATGCGTAATTATAATACTTATATATGTATATATAAACACATATATATATATATATAGTAAATATATATTATTACGGCTAATAAGTTAGTAAGTAATTCACGATAGTTGTATAAATTGAGATTTTAGAGATATTTAGGTGAGAATAAGACTTTAACTATATTAGTTAAATCGCAGAAACTTTAACATGTGTATTACTTATATATATATATATATATATATATATATATATATATATATATATATATATATATTATTGGATTAAACATTTATTTAAATAATTAAATAGCATAAATAAATGGATATCATCTATAATATTTTCTAAAATGATACACATTAGCTAAAAATACTTGAATATTTTTATTTATATAGTTATTACTATCATAGCTCTGCGTATATAGATTATTTATTGGTGTTAAATAAAAATATATTGGTATTACAAATTGTTTACGAAGACATTAATATGTATCAATTCATTATCAAATATAAATATAAGTCATTATTATTAAAACATTTGAGAATATTATTTGAAACATACCATTTATTATTTAACATTATAGGAAATGAGACATTCACACCTTTTAAAATTAGATCATGATTTTATTATTATACGTAGACACTTTATAAATAACAAATTTATATTTAAATTGTAAAAATTTAATTTATTACATATTTTCTTATTAAAACTATCAATAATATAAAATATTAATTGTACTTATCATATTAATACTTATATTAATATATTGATATCAGTTTTCATAATTCATATAATATAGTAATATGCCATAGGAGCATCTAAACCATATTAAAATAATGCGGTATTATAAATAAATAAATAAACCTGATATTAAATAACTTGTCGATATTTGTAGCTAGTTAGCATATTTTTATTATTGTATATTTAATAAATTAAATTAAGCAACAACGATTATCACTCTACTTTTATATATTACCTATACTAGTATTATTATAATTAATAAATATATGTTATATATAATTAATATATTGATATATTCGTATTCAATATATATTTATATAGAAAATGTTAATAATTATATTCTCAATATAGGAGTTATTTTATTTATTCAATATGTTGTTCATATATACTAACATATAGTTAGATAATATATACTACATATAGTTGGCTTATATATTCTATGAATTATTAAATGTATATAATATGTTAATATCAAGTCAATATAAATACATTAATTGCATCTAGTCCAGGCATGAATATATCATTAGTTTAGTAAATGTACATGATAAATTATATGAGGTCAATGTAATTTAAAAATTATTTAAATTCAATTATGTTATTAATACAAAATATTATCAAAGTTATGTGCGTAACTTGACTACATTTCAAATAACAAACCATTGTGTAATTAGTTTACACTATAATATACACTATATTTATTAGATTTAATAATATATTCTAGTATTATAAAATATGTTAATATAAACAACTGTAATTCTAATGGACCTAATTTTATTTATTTAGCTCAACATTTATTTTATATTATCATAGAATTTAAATTAAAGTAAGAATATACCGAATTAATTATATTTAAGTAGATATATATATACAACTATTCTATATCGATACTATCTATAGAGAAAATATGTATTCAATATAATTTTATATTTCAATCGTAATCGCTAATTGTATAAATAATATGTATAGCCACTCATATTAATTACTATAACATATAGAGATTTCCGATTTAAATGTTGAATATTAGTTTTTATAAAAATTATCTTAAAATTATAATATTATTATTTTATATTATTTTGTATTATTAAAGCATTTATTTATAAATATGTATATTCATAAAAATGTTTCTATGTAAATACATGTAAATTATATTAATATTTTAATTTTAATAAACATTCAAATAAATATGTATGATAAATAGTAGAATTAATTATAAATCATTATAAATTAATATAATAATATTAAAATAAGATATAAATATAAAAAAAATTAACAAAATATATGAAATAAATAAAATAATAAAATATTTAAATATTCTATAAATATAAGGATCTCGAGTCAAATAATTATCTTATACAGATATTTTATCTATTCCGATCTTCCATTCGTTGTGTCATATTTTACATATCCAGGATTACATCACATTACTATGTATACGCATGAGAATTACATAATGAATTATAGAAAATTGAAATTAGTTTAATATGATTTAGATCAATTAATATAATGCATATTTAGGAGTTTTTTTTACATGATAAATGTGTAATGGGTATATTTATTATTATGTTAAAACGAGGTAAGAATATATGATATCACGAATACATATATGAATACATACATTTTATAACAAATAATTATATAATATTAGTTTTGATTAATTTTATAAATTGTAAATATATTCAGATATAAAATATTTAATTGTCTGCAATATGAAAACGAATATATTATGCAATAATAATAAGGACATAATAGATCAGAATCATGGTTATTTTTATAGTTTTATATATATATATATATATATATATATATGTGATGATAAGATGATTATAATAAATTTTATTAGCACTTATCATAGGTGTTACCCCCTTCGTAGGTGCATATAACAATATAGAACGAAAACAATAAATAGATAAATAAATTAAATAAATAAATAAACAAAACGATAAAATAATATAATTTATAAAAATAATATTGTATGATTAAATAAGTGAATATATTACATCGATTATATGTACAATTTGAGGTGTTTAATAAAGGACGGGTGTGAATAGATTGATCTAATAGAGGCAGGGAGGGAATTACATAAGGATGGAACCATATAACTGAAGGCGCGTTTATGGTATTTTAGGTATGAGACACGAGGGAAAATTAGGGAAATGTCAGCATTTGATCGTAGAAGAAGAAGAAATTTTATTTAGAAATCGTTTAAACAATTAAGTTAACAATAATGTATAATGAAATAATAAGAAAGTTATAGTGTAAATAAATATGTTTTTAAATTCTTTTTGAACTTTTCTGAGTTTCTTTCAGCACGGAGGTTACAGGTAGTGAGTTCCATGCTATCGGTGCTTGTGACGAGAAGGCGCGTGAACGGGCAGCAGTATAATGTATTGTCGATCTAGGTCGTATACGATTAACATGACACTGCCTGATACTTCTTGTCTGGTCAATTCTCTCTATCAATTCATATAAATATGACGGCGTTTCAAAGTGAAGTGCATTATGAGTCATAAGACATATTTTATAGATGATTCTTTCTGTTATGGGTAGCCAGTGTAATTCCTTCATTAATTGTGTGATTCTGATATGGTTATTTTATTCTCGATGAGGTAGCTTGTGAATTATACGTACATCATATCATTGAAGGGAAGTAAGTTCAGCTAATGTGATAGCTTGTAGACCTATAAGCAACACATTACAATAATCGAAAACTCCTATTACTAAACTAGTCACTACATTTTGCAAGTAAAGCAATTTACAGATTTTCTAATTTTTTTAATTCTGTACAATTGAAAGTTTACTGAACGAATTTTTTCAGATATAAAATATTTCATGTCGTGGTTAGAATTGAAAATTACACCCAAGTTCTTTATCGTTTGTGATGATGATAATAAACACTTTTCAAATGAAAAAGTATTATGTTGAAAAGTGTTTAGAAGTGTGATTGACGTACATTACTTAAGTTTTTAAAGGGTTCAGTTGTAATGAGTTTTCATGAAACCAGATAGAGAGTTCACGTAGAAAGTTTTGCAAACGTATGTGGGCAGATGAGTCATTGTCATAACAGCATCAGTAAAAATGTGGATATCATCGGCGTATGAATTAAATTAAATCAATGGATGGTTGGCGAAGATTTAGAAAACAGGTGATAAGTATATTGAAAAAAGTAGTGGTCCTAGTACTGAGTACCGTGAGTCATCTTTTGGTATTCGGAAGAATAATCGCCAATACTAACTCTACTCATTCTATCAGAAATGTACGATTTTAACCAATCTAAAGCTTTCCCAGAAAATCCACTCTCGATTAGCCTTTGTTTAAGCATCTTGTGGTTGAGCGTATCGAAGGCAGCAGATACATCTAAAAATAACATGAGTGAGCCCGTTTTATTGTTGAGAACATCATCATTTATACGGCATAGGGCTGTCTCTGTTCTCAGTCCGGGCATATAAGAACTTTGGTGAGGATGAAGTACTTTTGCAGCTAATAGATGACTGATTATTTGTGTAGAAACAATTCGTTCGAGGAGTTGGAGAAAGCAGTAAGTTGAGAAATAGGTTGATAATTTTTCAGGATATTCTTATCGCTTCCAGGTTTCTTGATCAATGGTATTATTGATGACAATTTCATAGAAGCAGGAAAAGTACCTGATTCGAATGAAAACTTGATTATCTGAAGGAGATACGGAGCTAGTGTAGATGATTGAGACTGCAGTAATTTCAATGGTAGAGGTTCTTCTTTTGATGTTGATTTAATAGTTCGTATTACAATTTCAATTTTTTCAATAGATGGGGGAGAAAAACTGTCAATAATTTGGATGTCACTATTTAGAGGTTGATAGGAATAAGTGCATATAGGTAATGAATCTATGATTGTCTGTAACTTTAATAGAAAGAAATTATGAAAAGAGTTTGCGCATACGTCATCGTTTAAATCAGGAAATATCCGTTTAGTTGTTCTTCCTAGAAGATCGTTTGAAATTTCAAATAGTATTTTCAGATTATGTCCAGCATTTATTATTTTGTTAGCATTATATTCTGATTTTGCCAGGAATAACATCAGATTATGTTCATGTTGTAGGTTTCTGTAATTTTTAAGATCATTTGATGACAGTGACTTTCTATAAAATTGTTCATGTTTACGTAATACTCTTTTATGTTATGCACATTAATTTGTGTACCATTCGTTGTTATCGTTCTGTTATGGTAGTAGTTTTTATTGGTGTATGCGCATTTAGTGTTGAAATTAAAGATGTATTCATGTTTTCGAATGGTTGTAAAGTGGAATGTTCTAGTAGTTTTAGATGTAAATCATAGGAGAAATCAATATCATTTATTAGTGATAACTTTCTATATGTTATTTTTTTTCTTGTTCGTTTGGGTGTTACAGAGTTGATCAAGAATTTAATAGCATAGTGAAATTAGTTTTGAACGTAATAGTTAGATGTAATATGAGAATTATTTCTGGTTATTATCAAATCTAATGTATTTCCATGAACGTGAGTTGGGAATTTGATATGTTGCTGTAATGAATTTGTAATCAATGTTGAATTGAACAGAATAGATGATTTCAGTGTTGTATTGTTGACGTGTATATTTAAATCACCTAGTATAATTGTATTTTTAGTGATAATTAGTTGAATGTGTATTGTGAAATCGGCAAGGAATTGTTTAAAATCCAAGTTTGGTGGACTATATATAATTATTTAGTTTTAATAGGGAAGTCAAATAAGGAGTACAGGTATAACATATTACTTTATGATTTAATGATAGAAGATGTAGGAGGGAACGTTTTGTTTGTGGGAACCAGTTGGATAAGAGTTGGTGGGAGACGGTAATGGAATGGTCAACTCGATTTATTGCGAAAATGGTTCGTATAGATACACGAATTATACGATTTAAAGGGGATAGTGAAGTATTAGGGAGATGATATAGTAATGACGAGCATAGTGTATATAGTATAGTCGATACGAGAGAGGACGAGTGCGTTTATGAGGACAGTTGTAATAGGGCGTATTAAGTCTTTTCTTATACGACGGATTTTTAAGAAGTGGTAGTTAGTTGCTTTAGATATATTAGCTATATCAGAATTGTGGGATATGTTAGCATCCAAAGTAACTCCAAGATTAATAACAGATGACGAAGGGATGATGGGGAGACCGTCTATGACAACAGGATGAAAATAATGATAGATTTAGTGATAATGATAGATTTAGATAATGATAGATTTATATGTAATGATAGATTTAGATGGGATATTTAGGAGTGCATATTTTGAAGAGTTAAATAGAAGGTTGTTAGATAGAAGCCATGATCTGATAGTTGATATACATTTAAATAATTGTGAGTTATCTGGTAGTACATTGGAGGAGTTAGGTAGGAAGGAATATAGTTGAATATCATCAGCGTAAATGTGAATTTTGAAAATTGACCAATAATATCATGTATAGGGAGGATGTATATTAAGTAGAGGAGGGGG
Source organism: Osedax fenrisi (assembly GCA_964019155.1). Taxonomy (NCBI): domain Eukaryota; kingdom Metazoa; phylum Annelida; class Polychaeta; order Sabellida; family Siboglinidae; genus Osedax; species Osedax fenrisi. Next base: position 91,183,009 of record OZ025240.1, read on the forward strand.
CCGAGAACAGATCCCTAGAGAAGACCATAATGAAGAAGACGAGATTATTTAGAGGAATTGCAAATTTTAACGGATGATGATCGATTTAATATATAGGAGGAAAACAATTTTAGTACGGTTCCGCGTATACCAATCATTTCTAATATTGAGATAATAATATAATAGATTAAGTAATCAAAGGCACATGAGAGGTATACTAATATAAGTTGACAGGAGATAGATGGAGATACTGTAGAGTATATATTGTTAAATATTTGTTGTAGTGCAGTTTCAGTTGAGTGTCCTCGTCTAAAAGCACTCTGAAGTATATCATATAATTTATTTTCAGCTATGAATCTATTCAATTGTATAGCGACAATTTGTTCCAGAATTTTGCTGAGAAACGGAAGTTGTGAAATGGGGCGATAGTTAGCAATTATATTAGGTTCAAGTAAATGTTTTTTGAGTATAGGTGTAATTATAGCATGCTTAAAGGAAGTTGGAAAAATACCATCATTTAGGGAAATAATTATAATATCAAGAATATAGGGGGTTAGAGTATAATTTAGTTTTTTAAAGGCGGCTAGGTTAATTGGGTCAGAATAATGAGAAGAATGTCCCTTCAATCTTCAATTATTCTATAGTCCACAAGTCTTCTAACTTCCCTATGCATATTTAATTATTTTTCTAGTACATGCTCTTCCTATGTATTTCTCTTATAATATTCAGAAGTAAATTTATAAAAAAATAATTTAAATGATGTGTTTCGTGCGCCTATATATCAATATTACTACATATATATATATATATATATATATATATGTATATATCAGAAATATGCATAATATTAATGCATAAGTAAATACATTATCGATTTACAAATGGGACTATTTTTACACAATTACAGATCCTTCTATATGTTATGATGAATTAGTAATACAATTAAATGAAATATTTAATAAATTTTGTCCCATATCTAGAAAAAAAATAAATAAAAATAGTATTAACAATCCATGGCTTACAAGTAAATTGAAAAATGCAATAAGAAAAAAAAATAAATTATTTAACACATATAAAACTAAAAACTGCCCTATCACATTTATTAAATATAAAAAACTAAAAAATAAAATTAATAAAAATATAAAATATGAAAAAAATAAATATTACTCAAATATTTTTTCAAATTGTAATCAAAAAGAAAATTGGACACATTTGAACACTATAATTAATCAAAATGTTGATGAATTACCCAAAATACTTAAATATGAAGGAAAAGAAATTATAAATATAAAAGATCAATGTGAACATTTTAATAATTATTTTTCAAATGTGGGTTTTAAAATAATAAAAGTTTTTTAAATACAAATATGACTAATGATAATTTGATTAGTGATAACATGACTAGTGATAATATGACTAATGATAATATAACTAATGATAATGATTTTAGATATTTTTTAAACTCTATTGAGAACAGTTTTTATTTTTTACCTATTACTGATAAGGAAATAATTAATATTACACTTAATATGAAATCTAAATCATCCAAAGATATAAATAACTGGGACATGAAATTAATCAAGCTTTTAATAAATTCTATTGCTAAACCATTAGAATATTTATTTAATTTATGCTTGGCTAATTCTGAATTTCCTGATAATATGAAAATTGCTATCATTAAACCAGTATTTAAAGCAAATGATAAAAAACAGATAATCAACTATAGACCCATTTCATTACTACCGCAAATTAGTAAAATCGTCGACAAAATTATTTATAATAGAATGATGGACTTTATATATAAAAATAAAATAATTAATGATAACCAATATGGATTTATTGAAAAATCCAATACTACCCTTTCACATTTTAACTTACAACATTTTTTATTTACTAAACATAGTTTAAATAAAAAAATTGCTACGCTATTTTTAGACCTTAAAAAAGCGTTCGATGTTGTAGACCATGACATTTTATTAAAAAAATTAGAATACTGTGGTTTTAGGGGTCATGTAAATGTGTTTTTAAAAAATTATTTATTAGATAGAAAAGTTAAAACTCGAATAAATAATACTGTATCATCTGTTAGAAATGTACGTTTTGGTGTTCCTCAGGGATCAGTATTAGGTCCATTATTTTTTATAATATGTATTAATGACATATCAAATATATTTAATAATGATGATAATATAAATTTAAATATATATGCAGATGACACATCACTCTCTATATTTGCAAATTCAAATGAAGAATTGAGTAGTAATATGCAATTATATTTAGATAGATTATGTCATTGGTTTAATATAAATAAATTAAAATTGAATATTGAAAAAACTAAAATACTTCCTTATTTTAATACAAAAATTATAAATAATATAAATTTAAATAATGCGAACATAGAAATAGTAGATAGGTATACGTTTTTAGGTATTATATTAGATAGTAATTTAACATATTCGTTTCATATTATAAATTTGTGTAATAAATTATCAACAATTGTATATCTTTTTCGGAAGCTAAAATTTCTTAACATACGCAATTTAATTATATTATATAATTCACTATTTTTATCAAATATGTCATATGGAATAGAAATATGGGGTAATGTTTATGAAGATAGATTAAAAAAACTAGTATTAATACAAAAAAAAACAATTCGAATTATCAATAAAAATATGATAGACAAGTCTCAATTACCTCTGATTCGTTTATCACACACTAATAATATGTTTAAATATAATTCTATTTTAAAATTGAATGAACTCATATCTTTTAGAATAATATTATGTTTATATAACCTTTTACATAATAACTATAACATTAATCTAGATACATTTTTTATTTATAATAAAGATAAATCAAGATTTATTTTACCATTAATGAAAACAACGAAATTTCAAAACACAATTTTTTTTAAAGGCCCAAAATACTATAATAATATAATGAGTAATAATATATTAAAATCTGAAAATATACATAATGTACACAAATTAAAAAAAGTATTAAAGAATTACTTTTTAAATAAATATTAGTTTTTATATTTTAGCATTTTAATAATTTTTAATATTTTTAATCTTCGTCAATTTTTAAAATTTTTATATTTAAAACTACTTGGGTCATATTTATGTTATTATATTTTTATAATTTTTTATTATTTTATTCGCACTTTTTTGTTATATAATTGTTTGCACAAGTTTTAAACATACTTTATTTTAATTTGTATATACTAAACCATTTGAATCATTTTATGTTATTACATTTCAATAATTTTTTATTATTTTATTCGCACTTTTTGTTTTATATTTGTTTGCACAAGTTTTAACACATTTTATTTTATTAGTTTATTTAATGGATTGATGAAACATGATGAAATACGCTGAGGGACATTATTTGTATTATTATTATTATTATTCTCTTTATATATATTTCTTTACTCTTATTATATTGAATTCTAGTACACAAGTCTTATTATTATTGTATAAATGTCCCAAAGCTATTATATTCATATACTATGGAGGTATCGACTTAATAAAGCTACTTATAGCTTTCAATGATCCTCCTTAGACAATTGTCTATAAACTGATTTCATTCATTCATTCATATGCCATATATGCTATATATACTATATATATACTATATATGCTACATATGCTATATATGATATATATATATATATATATATGCTATATATATATTATTATATATGATTATTGTTACAATAAAGGATATTATAATTTTCCATTTAAAATTATCGATATATAAATATATACACATACAATGAAATAAAATTTAATATAACTACATATACAATAATATTTCTTTTAATTTAATATATCGTAGATATCCCATTTTATATAGGGTAGATATGTTCATATATTTAATATTTAATATTTAATAATTATTAATTTATATAAATATTTGTGTATAATACTAACATTAATTATAACATTAAAGTTTTTACACAAATAATGAAATATAAAATAAAAAGGTTAATATATATATATATATATATATATCGATATATCTACAGACTTCACTTTATAACATATATATATATATATATATATATATATATATGCATGGTAATATAATGATATTATAAGGGTTTACAATGACAAATATATTTAATTTATAGATAATTTTAAACAATAGAAATAAAGCTGATATTTTATATTTAAATGTTCATTATAATCTACCCAGTATTAAAAATCGTGGTTTACTTGGATATAAAACTGGAGAAACTGATCCAAACTTGGAGTTAAGTGAAGTTAACTTGGATTTAATCCTAGTTGAAAATTTAACTAGTTTAACTAGTTGAAAATTGGATTATTATGTATTAGTTTAATCCACAAATGTGTTTAACTGAGATCAACTTTGATGTAGTTAATCCATTTTAAACTAGTTCTGATTTGGATTAATATATCCAATTTATATATATATAATTTTAAAATATTTGTAATTAACTATATATATTTTATCAGTGTAAATCATAAAAATAATAAATAATATTATACATATTTATAAGGAAACACATGTAAAACTATATGATTATAATCTATAGGTAATTAGCTAAATTAACTAATTAATGTTACTATTTATATTTGTATTGATATTAATTAAATTAAATTAAATATAAAACTTGTATTTTTATATTAAAATATTATATATATATATATATATAATTTATATAATACTAACTAATATATATTAATTAATGAAGTATTGATGAAGCAAGAATATGCGCAACCTGTATCAGTGAACGTTTAATTAATGATACCTCTACATTATGCGAATTAGGTATATTTTAATTACTATATGAAGTATTATTTATATATAGAACATACAAATATATAGGTGATTTTGATGATTTTGAAAGAATAAGGTGTAATATTTATAAAGGATTATGCTTTGTCATAATATCAGTAACTGATGTTAAGGTATGTATACTATTTATTTTAATAATTAATCTATGTAATTTTTGTTTTAATTATAATAGTTATCAATAATTGTTTAATATAATAATATCCTGTTTATATAGAATGAATTAATTATAATTAATACATATATTATATTTATATAGGGTTGCATTATTATTATTTATATAATATATTATGTTATCCTCTAATTAAACTGCAACAAAAATATTTACAATTTATTATCAGATCTGATCATAAAATAATAATTTATTTTTTTAATTTAATTTTAATTTAATTAATAGATCTTTTTTTTAATTTTGTATATATATATTTATATTTATATATATATATATATATATATATATATATCAAATATATTTGATGTTTATTATGTATATTTACATACATATATAAGTATATATATATATATATATATATATATATATATATACGTTTTTTAAGTATAATGATATCATCTACCTAGATATATACCGCTAGAGGATGTTTCAGTAATCATACAGACAGTTTATTAATGCATCCGGGTATATATCAAGTCATCGCGAGTTTATATGACATTGTCGGTTACAGAATAACTACGTATAGCTCTCGAAATATATTTAATTGTTCCTCGATCAAGAGTTAGTATATATAAATATAATAAGAAATACTACTTTACAAGTATGGTTCTTGATTATTGTATATTTAGGAGAATATATTGAATAGATTTATTATATATATATATATATATATATATATATTTATATAATATGATTTAAATATATTGTACCGAAACAGAGTCTTAATAGATACAATGAGTCGTAAATCGTTGTTAGATACATTGTTATCAATGTAATTAAAATAATTCCTATTTAAAATATATGAACTACATCATTGGAGATGAAGAGCATTAAGAGCATATAATATTACTATAACGAGTGATTAAAATAACATAATATAATGTTCTAAATTATCAAAATATGAGGATTTTTCAAGATATAGTAAGATTAAATTCATATTTTTATAATATATGAATATATAATTAGTAGTAATATTTATATTTAACAAGTTACATACTTCAAATCTATTTATAGTGTTGTTGATTATTTAATTAACATTATAGGAAATAAATTTAAATATATAATTGAATTTAAATATATATATATATATATATATATATATATATATATATATATATATATATATATATATATATATATACATATATATATATATGTATATATATATAAATATATTTATATAATAATATTAAACAATAATTTTGTAAAATATTTATATTAGAAACATGTTGGAATGTGTGTTCGGAATATCTATGCAATAATGGCATGGTTAAGATGGAAAAAAGTTTATATACATAAATATTTTTATATATATGCGATTGTGTGGTGTAATATACGTGTATAATATTAATATATAATGAATATAATAGTACTTTTTCGGTTCAGTAAGTGGACCTATTCTTTTTATTATTGTTAGTAATGATGTCATAGTTTATTTATTGACAATGTAAAAATATAGGTTTTTGCACTTGATACTAAGATTTACTTACAATCTAAATATAATTCTTATATAAATCACATCCCTAGTATTATTAAATATAATATATATACCAATATATTATTTAATTAACAAAATATTGATAAGTGTGATATACATCAATATTTAAGTATTCAATGTTTTAACTTTTTTATATTTTGATAAGTATACACTAGATTGTTTCAGTGTGTTTTTTGATGGTTATTATTTTATTCCGAAGTTTACAACATTAAAAACACTTTCAATGCATATACTATGTATGATTGGCTTAAATTTAAAATTGTCTATGACTGTTTGGTACACTGGTCTTAAAGCTATACGATTCCTTGGATTATAGTAGATGCTACAACAATTGAAAGGAATACATATAATAAGATAATTAGGAATATTTAGATTGCGTATATTATGTATGAGTTATAATGAACGTCTAATTATCTTGTACTACAATAATTGGACTATTTTTCTCGTATTAATATCAATATGAACTATTTTATAAATCGTATATTAAATATATAGAAACTCACGATTATGAAACTATTCATTCTGAATCATCGTACGATTTACAAGATATTATTATATTATTCTTGACAACTATCTATCAATTATGATACTAACAATATTCTATTTTTCTTATTTATAAATAATAACTGTTATTGTATTACTATTGTACTATTACGACATTATTTTATTAGATTTCCCTTTTTAACGTGTGTATTATTACAATATTATCAATACATTTATAATACAATTAATTATATTTAATTACATTTAAATATATTAGAATAATTATAATTAAAATAGGTATACTATACTTACTTACTTGTTACTGATTATCCCGTGACTCGTAAATCGTAAGGGAAATCAATCGAAGAGGCATCATCAACACGTTTTCTCCAGCCATATATTTCGTGCACATCTTGTATTAGATCGTTTACATCTCGTTTAGTCCATTTAACAATGTTATCAATCCATTGAGATTTGGGTCGTCCTTGTTTTCGAGTTCCTTCTACAGAACCTTGCATTATAGTTTTCGTACACGTTCGTAATCCTATCTTGATATTTGATGCCAAGTAGTTTACTGTGAGCTTTGCTTTCAAATGCAGATATTTTCTTTTGCATTGCCACACTAATCGTCCATGTTTCGCAGCCATAAGTAAGGATAGAGATCACTAGTGAACGATATAGATTGTACTTAAGTTTGAAATTGATGTTTTTGTAGTTCAAAATTGTGTAGAGACGTATCATCGCTGACGTAGTTGGGAAAGCCTTATTCTAATTTCATTATCACTTTTTCCATCGCTTGTAATTGTGGAGCCAAGGTAAACAAATGTATCTACTTCTTCTAGCTTATTTCCATCCAGTTTTATATCTACAGATTTTGCATTGTTAGTATTTATCATAACTTTACTTATTTCCATTCCATAACATGATGTACTCTTTGCTAATTCGTATGTGAGATGTTTGAGTTCTGCATTGGATCCGGCTAGTAAGTCGATGTCATCAGCAAACTTTAAATTCCAAATTGGTCTACCGTCTACAGAAATAGAAGTAGCATGTTTTATCTCAATTTCACTCATAATTTCTTCAAGGAATAAGTTAAATAATGTTGGTGTGAGCAGACAACCTTGACGTAATCCAACCGTTGTGTAAAGAACGGGCCTGCCATATTATTGAGTAGTACAGCACTTTTGGAGTTTGCATACAAATATTTTATCATCATAATTATATCATTATTAATTCCAAATTTGCATAATGCTGACCACATCCCTTCATGATACACTCTATCAAAAGCCTTATTGAAGTCTATAACATTGTGATAAGATCTTTTTGGCTATCTAGATGCTTCTCAATAATATTTCTGTAATTAAACACTTGTTCAACTGTGCTCCTTCCCTTCCTGAAACCGGCTTGCTCATCTGATAGAACTCGTTCAATTTGAGGATTATGGTTAGGAGTATTTTACTAAAACGGCAGATTAGGCTTATTGTTCTGTAATTTTTACATTTATTGCCCTCCTTCAATGTTTTAATAGCGTTAACGACTTCTGACTCAAGAATTGGCAGTTCATCATCTGTATCTGTATTGTGATTTACATTATGGGCCAATACACTGGGATCAGGGTTAATAAGGTAGTTATAAAGTTCTTTGCAATACTCAGTCCAGCGATTTAGTTTCAATGTATCTTCAGCTAGCGGTACTCCATTACTATCTTCAATAATAAATGTGCTTCTGGATATTGTTTTAGTTAGCATTTTCAATGTTTCATAAGCTCGCTTGTTGTGTCTACCATGTTTCATATCATCGTCGATTGATTTGCAATGTGTCTGTATCCAATCATCCTTTGCCTTGAACATCATTTTTCGTATCTTGGAGTTTATTTCTCTGTACTTATGTTCAGATTCAGCATTTAGTTTTCTCTTGGGTTTAAGTGTTCTTCTCTTGACGCATAAGTCTAGTATATCATCAGTGATCAAGGGTTGTTTTTTACTATGGTATTTGCCGATTATCTCTGAAGCAGAACTAGTTAGAGCTTGATCGAAGTCAGAGCATATTTCTGTCAAGTCGCAATCTTTCATATTTTTCTCTATTTCACTGAGCTGTGCATCTAGATGATCAGAATATGCTTTGCTGATTGTTTGGTCTTTCAGTTTGTTAACATTATAACGAATCCGTTTGCTTTTCTCCCTCTTGTTTGACCGAAGTTTTAGCCTCAGGTTGCACATTACTAGATCATGGTCGATATTCACATCTGCTCCTGGATAGGTTCTTGTTGAGCTTCGTATGATACTTGATTTGAACCTTTTAGGTGTCAAATGTAATCAATTTGGTTGTGTACTAGTCCATTAGGTGAGTGCCATGTAGTGATTCTTGAGTCCTTGTGTGGGTGCAAAGTATTTGCTATCACTAATGTATGCATTTCAGCAAACTCAAGTAATATCTGGCCTCGTTCATTCATGGACCCAATACCGAAGCGACCAACGCATCCATTCCATGTTGCATCCTTTCCAACTTTAGCATTCCAGTCTCCTTGTATAATTAAAAAGTCATTTTGTTGGTGTTTTGGAAATTTCTTCTTCGATACTTTCATAGAAATCTTCTATTTCTTGATCTTCGTGGGTAGTTGTCGGTGCATATATTTTAATTATGGATATGTTCATGGGGTTAGCCTTTATACTAATTGACATAATTCTACTTTAAACGGCAGAGTAATTCATTACAGATTTTGTAAAATCCTTCTTGATGATGAATCCAACACCTTCAAAGTGTTTGCTCTTTCCGTTGTAGTATAATTTATGGCCAGCCTCTGTTAATATCTCACCTGATCCAGTTAGCCTTGTCTCAGAGAGGCCTAATATGTTCCATTGGTATCGTTCAAGTTCATTTGTTAGTTCATTTATTTTACCGCATCTTCTTAATGTTCGTACATTCCATGTTCCGATAGTGGTTATTGCATTAGATAATTTGATGTTGTAAAATGGTTGTTCTAATTCTAATTTGCCAGTATTTAACTTTACACTTCCATCTTGGTTTTAATTTTGAAAAGCTATACTATATAATCAATATAGGTATACTATTATATAGGTATACTATATAATCAATTAATATATTTTATTTATCATATTTAATTTTAAATAACTATAACCATAATACAAATATCGAATATTTGTTATGTATAATAGCGAAATTATTAATATTTATGTTTAATATATTTTATAATAAATATAAAATATAAACACAATTTTTTTTATTGTCTTTCTTATATATACAATTAATTTAATGAAAATTATAAAAAAAAACTATAAAACTATAAAAATATTGATAGAATATAGACTAATTTTAAAAAGTATTTTATTTTTTATAATGAAAAGAATAATCTAACTAAAATATATATTTCATATTATACTTTATATTATTTACAATGAATAAATAATATATATCATAATATATATATATATATATATATATATATATATATTCCAATCACATATACAGATATAAATTTTATAAATTTACAAATTGGATGGACATTGTATAATAATGATGCAAGTCGAACAATACATAGTATACTTAATTTAAAATATTTGTGTATTATATACATTATATATAAATATTATGTATATGTGGATATGTATATGTATATGATATATATATATTATACATAGAATCATAAAAGGGATATATGATGAATTTTGTTACTAATAGGATATCCATATAAATACATTTATTTTAATATGAAAAGGTATTTTAAATTATCTTTTGATATGTTATTAATTATATTCAATAACAAATTAACATCAATTGCTTCTATATGAACATACTAAACTTCTACAATATTCATACGATTATCACTAATGTTTACATACGTATATTGTTATGCTATTTTAATATTAATTGTTACAATTTAGTACATCGTGTAAATAAAATTCACTCTAATCTCTATACATTGAGATGTTATATATTATATCGAAATTATTAAATAGTAAGTAAGCTGAAATTCCCACAAAAATATAAATATATTTCTGTTTTCCTTAGAATATATTTAAGAATATTTAGAGATTTTTGATAATAATGGTATATTTGTTATATTTATGATAACATTACTTGTTATCAGAACATGAAAATTAATTATTTAAGTTTATGATTCATTGAAGTTAGTTATATTTTGAAAACAATACGTATTTGTAAAATCAAATTTAAATTTGTGTAGTTGATTTGTGAAATCGAATAAGATTTAATCAATATTTTGTTATTAGTTTATTTTTGTTGGAAGTTTATGTTTCTTTTTGTCGTATAATGATCAGTATGGTATAAGTTATTGTATTAATATTAGAAGTAATTATATAGTCTTGTAAATTCAATATGAGGTCGATTCTGTATCCTAGAATGTGAATTGGGAATTTAATATGTTATTTCTGATTTAAAGAGTTTAATATTTTATTTAATTCAATAGAATCGTGTATATTTAAATTAATCTATATATTGAAATCACCAAGTATTATATTATTATTATAAAATGGAGGGTTTGTAAAGTAGTTAAATTAGTCTGATCTAAACATTTAATAAAAATGTCTCATAACAATTTTAAATCTTTTATCATTAAAGTCTGATAGAAATTTCAGGTAATTATTCTAACACTATCACCAAATCTATTATATGTCGGTAGATACTGATGGAAAATGTAGTCATTGTGAATAGATTGATTACTAGTCAATTTAGTCAAGTTTCCGTAATACAAATGAAGTTCGTTGAAATAGTATTTAGTAAGTCGAATATTACAATATTATTGTTGATAAATGATCGTATGTTGATTAAATGTAAATATGTAAAAATAATATTGTATGTTAATAGATGTATTGTTATTATGTATACGCAGGTATAGTAAATTACTCTTCACGATATTATCATTTGTATTTTCTGTGTAATGAATACCCTACTCTACAATAAAATAATGTTATATTAGTTTCATTAATTAATCTAAAATGAATAATATGAAGAACTCTTTGATATCATGTTAATGAATCAATATGTTATGTATATAAGTTCATATAAGTTCATCATTATACCTATGTCGAATAGAACAATCGCTATTATTATGTATGATATGTATTAGTACATTTAAAATATATATGAATATATAGAGTTAGTAAAACTATAGTACCATTTCTCTACGTATAGTAAAATTCATGTATGACCTATTATAGAATTATAATAATATTGATACTTATTAGAATAATTTCGGTTTATTTTCTATTTTATTTTCTTGTTTATTCATTTTTGCACTTCCTGGTTCATAATTTTGATACATTTATAATTATAAAATTGTTTAGATCTTCAATTATCAATATAAAGCTAAGTCATAATATACTATAATATTAATATAATAATTATAAATGTATATTACATATTATATATTTATAAATTAATATTATATTAACTTGATTCATCCTTAAATTAGCATTATACTACATATTATACAAATCACTGAACCGTGACATATATTAGTCATTACATTCTATATTATTTTTCATAGCCATTATATATATATGTATATATGTATATAGTAGTATAGTATTTAATAGTATAGTATTTTGTATACATATATGTTACTTATTTATTAATATATAAATTTCACATAAATTCTATATTATATTTCATAATATTTATTTCTATATGTGTGTATGTAGTAATTTATTACTTTTTAAACATATTTATTAATATATAATGTATACATATATATTGACATACACATATTATAGTAATTACTCTTTAAAGTATTATATATTTTGGTATTTGGTATTAATTTTAGGTATTTGGTAATAAATTGTATAATATAAAAATTAAATAAATTTAGCTTCTTGGTTTAAGGTGTATGATATTTGATATTTTGGTATTCACTGTTGGTATTTGGTAATTTGGACCAGATTCCCCCTGATTCCCAGTTAGATCCACGTTAAACACGAGTATTGAATACTGAGAAAAGATTAAATGAAAGCTGAATAAATTCAATGATATCTACGTTGTTACGAAATTCAATAAAACTTGATTAATATAAATAGGTAATGGGTATTTATATTTTATATAATATAATATAATTTAAAATAATTGATCCAAGTTGCAACTGCTTAAATATGGATCAGCTACATCCAAGTTGATCTTAGTTTAAAAAATAACTTGGATTACACTGTGATATAATGATCCAAGTTGCAACTAGATAAATATGGATCAGATAAATCCAAGTTGTTCTCAGTATAAAAAAATAACTCGGATTACACTGTGATATAATGATCCAAGTTTCAACTAGTTAAATATGGATCAGCTAAATCCAAGTTGATCTCATTTTAAAAAAATAACTTGGATTAAACTGTGATATATTGATCCAAGTTTCAACTAGTTAAATATGGATCAGCTAAATCCAAGTTGTACTCAGTTTAAAAAAATAACTCGGATTACACTGTGATATAATGATCCAAGTTTCAACTAGTTAAATATGGATCAGCTAAATCCAAGTTGTTCTCAGTATAAAAAAATAACTCGGATTACACTGTGATATAATGATCCAAGTTTCAACTAGTTAAATATGGATCAGCTAAATCCAAGTTGATCTCATTTTAAAAAAATAACTTGGATTAAACTGTGATATATTGATCCAAGTTTCAACTAGTTAAATATGGATCAGCTAAATCCAAGTTGTACTCAGTTTAAAAAAATAACTAGGATTAAACTGTGGTATAATGATCCAAGTTTTAACTAGTTAAATATGGATCAGATAAATCCAAGTTGATCTCAGTTTAAAAAAATAACTTGGATTAAACTGTGATATAATGATCCATGTTTAAACTAGTTAAATATGGATCAGCTAAATCCAAGTTGATCTCAGTTTAAAACAATAACTTGGTTTAAACTGGGATATAATGATCCAAGTTTCAACTAATTAAATATGAATCAGCTAAATCCAAGTTTACACCAACTAGATCCACGTTTGGACCAGATTCCCCCAGTTTCCCAGTTATATACAAGTTAAACACGAGTATTGAATACTGGGTCATTATAATCGCATGTATTAAAAAAATTTCAATAACACATTATGTGTCTATGTTATGGGTATGTAATTATTGTCATTAGTATTATAAATTTGGTCAACATTATATCAACTTTAAATTATATATATTTAATTACATATACATAAATATTCATTATATGTTAATATAATTAAATACTTATTTAATAGTTAAATCTGGACATACAACTGGAATTCATCGGTTTTATATATATATATATATATATATATATATATATATATAAGTATTACATACAATATTTGTTCGGCATGCATAAACCAAGGCGTTTTGTTATTAAATATAAACCCAATTTTAATTTTTGTACCATGTCGATTGGGTAAAAATTCATATCTATTTTTTATTCCATATTGTTGTTTATATATTTGTTTGTTTACCTAATAAACTATATATTATTATTATATATTCTCATATATTTATACACATACTTTATATAATAATATATGTCATATTATTACAGTATTATGCGATGCATAAAATGTTCTATATCATTATTAAATGTATTATTTACGCTTGATAAGAAATTTAATATGGATTGTTATGATACGGTGGACTATACTAAATATGATCTGTGCGATACGGTAAATAGTGTTTGCACAACTCAAATTAAATTAGTGAAAAGTAAAAATAATATATATTCAATGTATACTAAGGCACGTTTCGAAAAGGTTTAAATTAATAATTATTTTTATTTATATAGGATATATAAATATATATATATATATATATATATATATATATATATATATATATATATATATAAGTATGCAGTTTTCATTCTAGCTACCCAGCTACCAAAATGGGAAGTGCCCTAATTTGAGTACCTTAAATATATGATTATATTGATTAAGCTTAATTATTAATTTATCATTAATATAATTGTAATATCGTGTATTAAAAGTGTTATTTCTTTAATCACTGTAATTTATTATTTAATAAATGACACATTTCCAATGAATATATATAAAATGATAATTAAATGTATTATTATATTATTATTTAAGTATTAACATAATGGAGAATATGAATAACTTCTGTAATATAATTATATTAAATTCATTATTTTACAAATAATATAAAATATATACTATTTGCCCTTTGCTAATTTCGTTTGTTATTTTATAAAAACAAACAATTTAAATAACGAATACAAATTAAATATGAAATATAATATTAAACTGCTGAAACTATATTTAGAATAATCTATTTTAAGAATATAGTACACTTAGAAACAAAAATTGGTTTTACAATTTATATTTAGAATATACATATGAAAATGTATTCAATAATTATTTTTAATCCAATTCTATTTCAGCCAATATAAATCACGTAATTATTTTATTTACAATCTGTAATTTATTATATTTATTCAAAATTCCTACTTTAAAACATAATATTAAAGAGATATTATAGAATCTCAAATATATAAAAATATTGAAACATTTGATCACCAATAGTATTAATAAGTTCACTTTTTCTATATTCATAATAATAAAAACACCCTATTTTTAAATATATAGATTATTATAATACTTATCATAAATATAAATTCAACTATATATAATACTAGCCGTACCCGACACGGCGTTTCTCGGTTTTTGATTATTTGCATATCTTTTATTAATTATAGCTATTCCTAATTCTGCATTGCTGCATATACAATACAATAAATCATAGCTGACATACAAACAATTACGAACAATATTTTAATATTTAAAAATTAATGGAAAAATATTATTAATACTAAAAAAAAAAATATTTTAAATATTATAAAATATTTTAAAAAAATTGTCGAAAACTCAAACCTAAACCCAAACCCAAATGTACCCGAAATTTATCGATTTTTGATTGTTTACCTATTTATTATTTATTAATTAGAGCTATTCCTGATTCTAAATTTATAGTAGGTATACATACCTATATACAATTGTAAAAACATAAAAAATGTTAAAATAGTATATATAATTGTATATTAATTAATTAAATAAAGTGTATTTAAAATACAAACAAATCTAGAAACATATTTTTTTAATATTTAAAAAATTAATGAACAAATATTTTTTTAAATATATTAAAAAATACAACACATATTTAAAATATTGCATAATATGTTGAAAACCTAAACCCAAACTGTCCAAAACAGGCGTTGATCGGTTTGTTCCCTACGTTGTTTGTTTTTGATTGTTTGCATATATTTTATTTATTAATTATAGATATTCCTGATTCTGCATTGCTAGTATATAACTTATATTTAAAAATATTACAAAATATATTTTTTTAAATGTTCTAAAAATATTTAAAAAAATATAATATAGATATCTTATAATATTTATATAATTATTATATAATTATAATATTTTAATTATATCATAAAATAATAATATTCCAGTTAGATTAGTTGAAAAATATAAAATATATCAAATAATATTTTAAAAAATACAAAAATATAAAAATATTACAAAATATATTTTAAACAAAATTTGAAAAATATTGTAATGGTAAAAAGTACATTTTTCGGGTTTTTCTTGGGTACGCGGTAACAAATTCAAAAAAATATCGGACCAAGACTATACAGGTGAACATTTATTAAGATAGGGTATAACATATTTTCGCATATATATATATATATATATATATATATATATATATATATAAATATATATGAAACCATGGATGCCTTAACATGAGAGCGGCTTCGAAGGGACATTAGAGCCATATATGGTTATAAGTGAAAACTTCATCTAAGTTCCTGGATGGGATGAAAGGACTCCACCAAATAAAAATAACAATAACAATAACAATATATATATATATATATATATATATATATATATAATTAAATACACTTTCTTTTATATTAAGATATAATGTTAAAAGATGAATTCAATATAACATGAAACACATATCATATATTATATTACTTATTACTAATAAGTTATTAATTATTATATATCTGGAATTTAAAATCAGCCGCACGTGCGGCGCATGATGATATACGAGATTGACATATTTTATATTTATGTTATTATGATAAAATTGGTATCACTGGAAATCTCAATGGTGTATTTAATTTGTATTTAAACAAAAGTTATGATCAAAAATGTGCAAACAAATTATTCCATTTTAATAATAAAATTATAATTTACATTCTAATTAATTACTTATATTATGACATTAAAATATATTATATAAGGTATATATAATAATATGAACCAGTTTAATCAAATGAGATAAATATAGATATATAACTATGTTGTATGATAGTGTATATATTATTATAATAATTATATATTGTTAATTGTAAACTGTAATACATAGGTATATATGTATACACTATAATAGTGAATATAATTCCTATAAAATATTATATATAGTACGCTAATAAGTTATATTATATAGTTGGTTATATATGTAACCTATAACCCATATTTATGTATATATCAAACATATTTTAATTTATTATACCTTTTCATAATACGAATATATAATCCTATATACTTGACATAATATTATACAATTAATTCTCTCGAAACATAAAATTATGATTATATTAATCATTATATAAAAATATAAGTGTGTATATAAATTTTATAGAATTTACTAATAAATTACTATATTAAATATATAATTATATATATATATATATATATATATTAATATATATATATGAAATTACAATATTCTAATATTACTATTTAACGAGAACCAAATGTTCAATATTTTAACTTCTAGGTAACTTATTTTCATTATTATAACTTCTAGACCACCTAATTTTCAACATTCTAAGTTCTTGGATACCTAAATTCCAATACTATAATACCTAAACAACCTAATTTGTAATATTATAAGCTCTATGATATCTAAATGTCAATACTATAACATCTTAACTACCTATTTTCCAACATTATAGTGTTATATATAACATATCGACATACAGATTTTGTATACCTGAATATCTCATAAATAGAATGTTGAGAAACTTGAAATGAAATGAATTATTTGATATCAATATATTTTATTAATATTTTAAATTATTTAATTGTAAATGAATACTTATTTAAAATGAACAAATAATAATAAGTAATCGAATCGAATACTTATGTTAATATTTATTTACATCTCTAATACAAATATCTATTGAATTATTAATATTACTATTTATTTTTATAATAATCATTTATTACAATATTATTTAGGTATAATTTAGCTATAATAAATTTAATTAAATACAAATATTTAACTTTTCATTTCATAAATGGCTTCATAATTATACTTTACTGTATCGTCATACATGAATATATATTCGAGAATCCACATCTAATAAATATTCACAACTATCTAATTACTTTTTACTATTGCTTATATTAATAGTTAGAGATAAATAGGAAATGTATATTAAACAAAGATAAACAAAATTACAAATTGATGGTGTATGATAGTAAGTATATATTTCATATGAATATGCCTATTAAATAATATATATATATATATATATATATATATATATATATATATATTAAGGAATATTTATTAAGTTTATCATTAAGGAAATTATTTGCTGTAGGTATTTTCCCTAATGTTTTAAAAAAAGCTAAAGTTATTCCAATTTTTAAATCTGGAGACAAATCATTAGCTGAAAATTATAGACCTATATCCTTACTGCTACAAATTTCAAAAATAATTGAGAAACTAATTAAAAGCAGGATTTCAAATTTTTTAAATAAATTTAATATATTAAATGATAATCAATATGGTTTCAGAAAGAATTTATCTACAGCTGATGCACTTTCTGATGTATTAGAATCAGTTAATACAAATTTAGAAAATTTAGAGAACTGTACTATTGTTTCAATATATTTACGCAAAGCCTTTGATACACTGGATCATGATATTTTAATCAATAAGCTTTATATTTATGGTATCAGAGGTATAGCGCTAAAATTAATAAAATCGTATTTATCAGATCGTCTTCAATTGTTAGATATAATAATACTTACTCTTATTATAATTATATAAAATGTGGTGTACCACAGGGATCTGTACTCGGTCCGTTATTATTTATTTTATATATTAATGACATTCCGAATATATCAGATACTTTTAAATCAGTTTTATTTGCAGATGATACAACTTTAATTTTTTCAAATACGTCTATTTTAGAATTAAAAAACAATATTCAATTTAATATTAACAAACTATATGATTGGTTGAATGTAAATAAATTGTCACTCAATATTAGTAAGACGAATGTATTATTATTTAATATAAGAAATAAAAATAGAAATATTAATATGGATTTGAATATTAATAACATTAAAGTTAAACAAGTCAGTGAAATAAAATTCTTAGGTGTTATTATAGATTGTAAATTGAATTGGAAATTGCAACTCAATTATGTTTCAAGTAAACTTTCTAGAACAATTGCAATTTTACACAAAGTTAAAAATAAATTAAATATGAAATATTTAATTTTATTATATAATTCTTTATTTTTATCACATCTTAATTATTGTTCAAATATTTGGGGGAATACCTTCAAATCCAGTTTAAAAAATATTTTCATTTTACAAAAAAAAGCATAAAAATGTATTTTTAATACTCATTCTATGTATAAAAATTTCTATATTATTTCTAATTCTCTTAAATTTGACGATATTGTAAAAATGAATAGTATACAATTTATGTTTCGAGCTAGGAATAATATTTTACCTAAGAATTTACAATTATTATATAAAGCTAAATCTTATAATGGAAATCTGTTTCATAGAATAAAAGTACGAACTGACCGAAAAGCATTTTGTTTATTGAATACTGGTCCAATGCTGTGGAACAGATTACCACAACAAATTAGAAAGATTACGAAATTGAATAATTTTAAAACAATTTTTAAATCATTTATGATATCGTCTTATTAATTTTAATTTTATATTTTTATATCCTATTTTTAATTATTGTATTATGTGATATATTAATTAATTTATTTTCTACCTTATATTATCAGTATTTATTTTATACATTTTATTTTATAGTTTTATAGCTTTTATAGCTTTTAGTTATAGTTTTTTTTTTAATATATTTTTATAATTTGTTATACAATTTTAATATTAGAGTTTTATTGGTTTATATTTTTGTAGGTTCATATTATTCAATTATTTATTTTAAATACATGATGAGAATGATTGTGGTGTTTTTTGCAATTTTATTTTATTTTTATTTTTATTTTTGTATTAAGTTTTTAATTGTACATATTTGTTATTACTTACTTTTAATTACTTACATATTAAATTTTATTTAACATTCAGTATTATTTTCTATTCAGGAAGTTAATTTTTTATTTTAAATATTAAATATAAGATATTCACGAGTACTTTGTATTGATTATTTATGTGGCCGGTAATGGTTCGTGTCGGGGATGAGGATGCAATTGTTGTGTGGGGGCAATTGTTGCCAGTGCTCTTACTCTTGGCGAAAGTGAGTTCATTAATGCATTGGATATAGAAACCCCAAATCCTCCAAGTTGATACACCTTTATCGACTTTCATTGGCAATCGATATAAAGTATTCTAGGTAGATTTTTTATGACTATTTTTTTTACTGATATCCTGGATAGAAATTTATATTATAATCTAATATTTTATTTAATATTATTTTAATTTTATACATAATTTTTCCCCCACAATCACATTGGGTGAACGACTTGATAAGCTCTGCTTTTTCGTTCATCCAGGCTAATGCCCAAACTCTGATTATTATTATTATTATTATTATTATATATATGCATATATATATATGTAGAGGATTCGGGTATATGTATACAGTATACAGTTATATTATATATATAGGTAATATATCACTAACGTATTCAGATTAAAAGATCACTTTTCGGAGGCATTGGCCAGTGCTTACGCAGTCTTGAATATCACTGCATTATACTTAGTCATGCATATCATTGAATTATACATAGTCATGCATATTAATACCTTCACCCCTCGTAATTTAAAATAAATAATATTCTACAAAAAAATATAGTTTATAACAAAATCGTAATTAACAGTACAAATATCCGTAACTATATATAATCTTCTACATCTCTACTTTTTCTCCTTACCTAACCTGAACCAGGGTAGATTCTGAACTTTTCTTTTTACATTTCATATTGTTTACAATATCTTCACTTATCTCTTTTCTCCTCGCATCATCTTCTGCCTAAGTATCTTTTAGAAATATCATTACTCTTATATTTCATATCATCTTAACAATGGGAAGTTTACACTCTCTCCCAAAAATCAAGAAATAAGGCGAAAAGCCCGTCGTTTAGTGTGGTGTTATATTATAAGAAAAAAAATTCGCTCACGTGTTTTGGCCAATCTGTCTTCTATTCTTCTTTTAGTATTTTTAATAAAAGTTGTAGTGTTCTGTTGAATCTTTCAGTCATTCTATTCCCAACTGGATGGTAAGAGGTAGTGCGAGACTTAAGTATATCATAGTACTTATAAGTTATTCTACTATACTTGATAGGAAGTTATTCCCTTGATCGGAATGTATTCTGTCTGAGATTCCATATTTATTAAAATATTGGTTTACCAGTGTCGTAACGACTGTGATCGCTATCTGATCTTTAGTTACCACTGCAATGGTAAACTTGCTGTATGAATATTCATAACCAATACACTCTCTTTCCCATTTACTGACTAATCTAGTTTTTTTATAATCTATACACAATAATTCTAGAGATCTGGAAGCATCAATAGTTCCTTTCTTTGTCTTCACTTTGTTTTGATGGTCTCTTAGATATAGCACATCTTTTGCAGCTAATTATATAGTTGATAACACATTTAGTAGACCAGGCAAATAACATATTATTCTTAATATCGTTTCATATCTTATAATTCATTATTGACCTAATATATCATTTACACTTTCTAATAGGTATCTCCATAACTATTTTATTACGTTTCAAGAAATTATCACTTGTCTAATTTTCATTTTATTAATACTTATATATATATATATATATATATATATATATATATATATATATATATATATATATATATATATATATATATATATATATATATCTTTATACTATTTCCTTATTAATATTCAGTTTCTCGTATAGTTTTATTAAGGTTCTTATTTTTCTTGAATTTCTTTGCTTCTTTCTTCTTTCTCTGGGTATCTATTGAGATAAACATAGTCCGTTAATTTACTTACAGTTTGTCAGAATATGTGTATTCTTAAATAATTCAATATCTTCTTCTACTTTTATAGTAATATATATTTTACAATAATCCATGCTGTTTAATTATGACTCATTAGACATTTTTATTTTTAAATTAATTTGTCAATTTTGCATGTTAATCTTTTTATCTTTGTTCAATAACTTGAATAGTTCAACATTAATTATGGAAAGTGACTTCCAGTATATATCAGTATAGGTATCTTCCTAGTATACATGATAATTGGAATACTACTTTCGGTAGTATTTGTAAATAGTGCTCTTCAATTCTTCTTGGACTACAATCTCGTGATGATTATTTGTTGTTATAGTCTAGTTGTGTTTTTGGGTGTTGTATTGTTAAGTTTCTGTAGTTATGTAATCTGTTTCTGGTATTCTTGGTACTATTCTTTAACTGCTCTAACAAGGTTAAATTCTATTAGATCTATTCTTTGTTATTGTTAACGTTACAACATTCTTCTTTATAATTTCTATTTCAATATTCTGAAACTCTACCTGTCTTTTAAGTCTTTCTATTCTATCCTAATCTGATGCTGTTATTGATACCCCATGTTGTATGTATATATCTCTTCTTCTGTCATTACTTCTTTTTCTCATTTTCTCCCAGTTTCTCTTGCTTCTAGAAAACTCATTTTTTGATTGTTTTCGATTGCTCTGTTGATAGCCCATCTAGGCTTTTCACATTTATGCACTTCTATAACAATCTCTCACCATCATATCATTTGTTTTCTTCATTTTTATCGCCATTTTTGCCTGTATGTACTCATACGTACCATCTTCTTTGTTCGACTGTATTCTATTCATCAGTCATCTCGTAATATTTTTATCTATCTCTATTTTCCCAACATAATTCTCCAAAGCAATAATAATATTTTCTCTTCATTAGTTCTAACTTAATCTTAATATTACATACCATGTAGGTGCTGACATTTGAAGCTTACTCTATGTTCATCTTTAATCTCTTTTATACAATCTCGAGTTATAGGAGTTATTCCGAGATAGATGGCACTTATTTATGAAGGGAACTTAAATATTTCTAAAATAGTCTCTCCTAGTGTTCAGTGTACATCCAGATTCTCGTTTGATACTACGAAAGAGTGAATTATATAGGCAATATATCGGCAGATTTATCTCGGCTACCGAAAAGCAATATTATTAACCAAACATAGTCGAATTACTATGTAGGTATAACTGTATGTATATATACTGATGTTAATTAATAATCTATTATATATATATATAGTTTATGTATATATATTAATATAAAATAAATATCCTTGTTAGTAAAATATATTGAGAGACGATTTAATATTTATAATTTGTCATATATTATTAATTTTAATTTAAAATTTAAATTTAGATTATTAATTATATTATAGTGTTATCATATTAATAATTATTATTAAATCCGAGAAAATCGACCTGATAAGGTAAGGTAATTAATTATAATATCTATTACACAGATTATATTACGGTTTTAAAAGAATTTAATTGCAATAGAACTATCAATCATAGAAGTTGTAATAATATAGATATAAGAGAATATTTAAGAAAAAATGGTACATTAATTTAATATTCATAATTTAATTGATAATACATAATTTAAATATTTTAATATATTATACATCATATTAAGATGAAATATATTATAATACATAAAAATATAATATTAAAAATTCAAAAAAATGTATATCTATATTCGTAGTATTATATAAGTAGAATTAATAGTTGATATATATATGCATTTATGCATACTCCAACATTGATGTATGCCGAAATTACCAGTAATATATATATACTAAATTCGTATGTGTAGTTACTAACTATATAAGTATTAAGGTAATGATCATACCTGTTACAATTCTTATACATGTATAATTTAACATTATCATAACTTCCTGTTTATATTTGTGGTTAACATTAATTTAATTTCATAAATCATTGATCAATCCGAAATTAATATAAGTTATTCATACTTAAAACAGTATATGTCCTGTGTATAAGTATATACTATATATTCCACACATATTATTTATTTATTTCATTTAATACTTCTGTATTAAATCACATTTATATTATCATTATTTAAAAAAAAAAACTATAAATCATTGAATTTTGTATACTCATATTTTTTACATTCTAATATACTATGTATAAACTTTCTCTATTAAATATGTTAACTATTTATATTTATTTAATAATCACTTAATTAAACAAACTCAATCTCATATTAGATGGGTTGAATATAATATAATTATAGGTGATTTTTAAAATTCCACTAACCAATAAACTAATTATTCTAAATCTCTGAAAGTATAATTAATATACTGTCATCCTCTAATCTTAAATTTCATAAAACTTACCCAACACACAAACATAATAATACCCTCGATATCATCATTCCTCATTGGTCATCCATCTTGATATATTCTCACTCTGTTGGCCCTTGTATTACTGATCATCACATTATATGTTTTACCCTTCAATTCTTTACATCGCCCAAATCTACTAGCATTCGTTCTTTCCGCAAAACAAAAATAATCAACATTCACGAATTCATCAGAAACTTTCTAACCTTCCCAAAAAAAACCTTCCTAATAATTATTTAACCCTCTTTTAACTACCCTTAATTCCCACTTTTAATCATTATTAAAAATGATATCCTCATACTCAGCACCTCCTGGTATAACCTAACACTACTTTAACAAAATCGTAAATTTCGTATACTTAAAAATAAAACGATACAAACAAAATCGTAATACATACCTACGCTTTATCAAATGACCAATTAAATATAATGTATATATCTCGTCCGCTTCTTGAACTGTAACTTCTCCATCATATACATTTGCATTACGAACATATCCTATAATACTATATAGATATTAACCTATTAAACAAAGTATTACATTTCTAATTACTATAACTGATAAACAAGACAAAGGTTATGGATATACTAACAATGATTATTCATATACATACTCATATGACTGAGAGCACGAATACATTAAGAGCATAGATTCTGAGATTATAGCTCAGTAACATAGGTATTATTAGAAATAGGTAAGCAGTATTGTTATCAGTATTCTATGTTTATATGTTATGAATATAGCCTAGTCAGCATCGGTTAACAATTATGTACATATATGTATACATATATATATATATATATATATATATATATATGATGTTACCCATTGAACATATCCTATGTAAGGATCATACGCGCTGAAAATAAAAATGCATACACGCTGTGAGATATATATTAATATGATATAATCTATATATTCACAATAATTTTTCTAAAGTCTAATTGATAACATTTATAATAATGTTGATATGATACACAAATATTATACCAGGTATAAGTATTACTATATAACCCAGTAAAGTCACGTATAACTTTATAATGTATGACGAATAATGTTGTCGTATAATATATTATATATACAATTGCTTATGTTCCGATTTGATAGGCTATTATATATATTGATCTCTAATATTAACTATTACTCAATGTTTATAACATTACAATACGTAATATGAAAATATGTTCTAATAGGTTAAGATTATATACATATTTATATACAAATCATTATAGGATGGAAGTATATTATAGCATGTATAGTTTGTGAAGATAAATCGTTTGCTTTAGATTTTGAGAATAATGCCTGTCTGAATAAATATCGTTAGTATTATATATTTTAGCAAATAATAGAAATATAAATAATTATAATGTAACATTTTAACAATATAAATTGTTTAATCTATATTTGAAATTTACATATTTATAATATTAATTAACATACACATACACTTACACTGAACATATTATTATATAAATACATACTCATACACAAATATATACACAAATATTTATATAACTTAATTATTCTTTCCATTATAAAAAGTATGGGTATAACATACTATATTTATTATGTGCTTTTATCTACTCGGTATAAACAAGTTAATGTACCACATCATTATCCAAAAAAACATTATATATGACACATATTAGTATTTAAAATATTACCCTAAAAGAAAATAAATATTTATATTGTATGACTCTGAATATATTGAATATGCCAATAGTTTTCAAGCATACAATTAAAATAAATATCGACGAACTATTACAGATTTTGTAACCTGAAAAACAACAATATAATAACTGAATATTATTCGAAATTTCAATTCATATGATTCTTAATACAAACTTTCAGCCGTAATATAATCGATGCGCTCAATCACATATTCTTGTATCATTCTACTTTTAAATATACAGAATTGGATGAAATGTACAATGTGGTAGAAGAATGTAACAACTTATGTTATACATTGATAGATTATGAATTGTACACTACGGTTGGATAATAATATATTACTATTTCATTATATGATCATATTTATATGTTTAATTAAACTTGAATATGTATAAGATATAAATGAAGATATATAATATATATCTAAACTAAATCATTTCATGTATAAACAGATATGTTTACCTATAGGTCATTTCGTCAATATTTAAATATCAGATAATTATTTAGATTAATATTAATATTGATTAAGAATTCTTGGGATATATTCGATACAAATTATAGAATTAATACAGAATTTTAATTGATATACTGTATAATTTAAAAATTAATAATTTAATAATTTATATATCTTAAATTTAAAAATATATTATTTAATATACCCTTTCTGAAATATAATTAAAGTATAAAAAATAAGTAATAAAATACATTACCAATAACACTATTTAACATAATTTTTGAGGTGTGGTTTCACCAATGTTTTTTAGGCTTATTTTTACACTGATTATAAATATTAATATAATTAGTTTTATTATATCAGATATTTTTATTTCACTTTGAAAAATTGCCAAATTTAGAAAATTTTAGAAATTATGAATTACATATTACTAATTAATATAGATGTATAAATATATATATATATACAAATATATATATATATATATATATATATATATATTGTTATTTTTATTTCATTTGATAGAGTCCTTTCATCACATCCAGGAACTTAGATGTTTTCACTTATAACCATAAATGGCTTAATTTCCCTTCGAAGCCGCTCTCATATTAAGGCATCCATGGTTTTAACGTGAGCCGATCATGTATGTATACACAATTATATAAGATCACTAAATAATATTTTGAGACATATTTTATAAAATGAATTAATGGTCCAGATGAGGCTCGAACCCGTATCCTACTGCTGGTATGTCTGACGCCTTAGTCGCTGAGTCACCCAGGCAGTATTATAATATATCTCTTAATATTAATTAGTTACTTTTTAGTTGGGAATATATAATATTATATATTATAGGTTATTTATAAATTGAATTAATATTATAAATATATTTTGGTTACATTATAATTTAAGAAATAGATTATTATTAAAATATTAGGGCGCGTGAATAGTGAATTGGTTTATTATAACGAGTTTATCAATTATTATAATAAGGTTCTCCTCTATATAATCATATACTAATTTTAAAATCAATTATAATTATAGTAATTTGTATTTTTTGTATTAATATTACAAATGTATAAATTAACTATAAATTAATGTATATTTTAAAGTTGTACATATATGTATTATATGCATACTTATAAAATAAATATACACTACATTTATATGATTTAATATTTATATATATTTTAGTCCCATGGCATTGAATGGTAGGGGGAATCATCTCACTCTCCTTCACAAAAAATCTTCTTCATCCTTCTTGATCATCTACCTTTCGTAGTAGTTTCGTAGTAAACAGGTATGTAAACAGGTATGCATGTATATATGTATTACATTGTTTATATTTAGTTTACACTTATTTATATTTGTTATCCAGTTATTACTCGACCTTCTTCTTCCTCTAGTACCTTCTATTTTGCCTTGCAGAATTGTAGTAGCCAAGGTGTCAAGCCGACAAATATGATACAAATATTTGAGTTTTCTTCGCTTTATAGTGCTTAGGTGAGGTTCATATTTACTTATGTGGTTTAATATTATTTCTTGGACATATTTATTAGTCTTATGATGGCGATATTTTATACTTAATAGTTTTCTATATGGGATATATTTCGAATTATTGTATCCATTTTCCTCTCTTTCCGATAAGGTCCAAGTTGCGCACACTTATAGCAGTAATGATAAAATTAGTAACTTGTATATATTGTATTTGACATATAAAGTGATATTTTTATTGTTCCATATTTTTCGAGTCTCACTATTTCCGAACTAGCTGTAGCTAACTGAATACATAGTTTATTCTTTTATATTCCATCAGATTTAAGTGTTGCACCGAGATATTTGAAGGTGTTTGAATCTTGAAATAGCGTTCCATTCATATAGATTAATGTGTTTTCGTTGTCATTGTTTTCCATTGTCTTACTTTTCTCTTTACTTACTTCCATTCCATATTATTTGGAAGCTTCGACACGTATATTTGTAAGTTCTTGTAATTCAGCGTTGCTACATGACATTTATATCGTAGGCGAATCGCAGGTTGCTAATTTATTTGCCACCAACATATATAGTTGATGTGTATTTTTAAGTGTATCTTGCATAATTTGTTCAAGAAATATATTGAATACTACAGGATATAGTAGATAACTCTGTCTTACCCCAACTGTAGTGTGAGAGAGTCTCCCGTCATGTAATTGAATATTATCGCACTATTTGAATTAGCATATAATGATTCTATTATATTTATAATTTATTTTGATATATCGATATTTGCCATGCAGCACTATAATATTTCATGCCATACATTATCGAAAACTTTTTTATAATCAATAAAGTTGTGGTATACATCATTTTGAATTTCAATGCGCTTCTCCATGATGATTATGCTGTTAAGGATTTATTCAATAGTTTTCCTTGGTTTTCTGAATGCTACCTGTTCTTCTGCTAGTAATTGTTCAGCTAGAGGTTTTAATCTATTTAGAATTATTCTTATAAGTATTTTGCTCGAATTAGGTATCTGGCTGAGTTAACGGTAATTTGAGCATTTTTTAGAGTCGCCTTTTTCATAATAGGGATTATTAAAGACTTGTCCATTAATCTGCCATACCTTTGTTTTCCATATGTTTTGGCATATTGTTGTATATTTTTAGGTATTAGATTCCCCCTCCCCATATTTTATCAGTTAGATTGGAATGTTGGTATTACCAGGTGATTTACAATTTACCATCAGGATATTTATTACATTATCAACTTTTACTATATATATATATTTATATTTATATAATATTGATAATTAAAATATGATTATTCATTTAACTATATTTATATATAACTATAGATAAATGTTAAAAAAGGATGTTTAAAAGAAAATATACAACGGTTTCCTAAAGTAGATAATAAATATATTATAGATTCATCATATTTATCAAATGAAAAAAATTTAGATATATATATATATATATATATATATATATATATGTACATGTATGTATTTTTAACATTTAATCTATAAAACATACTTTAAAAGTGAACCTCATACTTTCTGATATCACTATGTAGGTATATTAAATTCTTATTATTTATATATATATATATATATCTAAATATTATTAAACATTTTTCTACATACTAATACTACATATATATATATATATATATGTGAATACACTTATTTAATTATTTAAGTTGATTTCTATAATGAATATTATAGATCTATATAGTTGACTTTAATTTATCTAAAGCTTATTATATGATACGTAATGCTCTTATTAATATATTCATTATAATATAGATATATGGACACATACTTTTATTTAAACATTATTATGTAGATGACGTGAGGGGGTTTTGGTCAACTAATATTGGTCATTTAACAACACAGTAAATACTCTATGAATTTTAAATTGTATGAGATAATATTTTAAAGGTGTAAGTAAAATATATCCTACAATATAGCCAACAACTATTATAATGTACAAATAATAATAAATTAAATAGACAATACTAGTAACAACTAATACAGACAAATTTACAAATTTCCCAACATTATTGTTATCAAAACTATATGAAGGTAAGGATGTAGTTATTCAGTTTGTGTTGAGGTATTGGTTATTTATATTATATAGTTGTCAATTAGTCTGATTTTTAGATTCAAGCGTACATATATTAATGTAAAATAGTGATATAATTTTAATAACCATACTTCTTATTATTATTAGATCGGTGTATAGTTATATTAATTTAAATATTATTATTTATATATATATATACTATTTATTAATTTAATATTAAAATGAATACTTTAGATGAAATAAACATATATGCATGCATAGCAGTAACTAACAGTATATGCAATAATGGAATTGAGTATTTGAATCAAAATAACCCTAGTTAATATTAAATATAAATATATATATATATATATATATATATATAATTAATTTTATTATAAAATATCAAACCGTATTTATTAATATATTATAGATATGATTAATTATTTTAATGATACATAATATCCTAAATATAGGGAAACTATGCGATTTTTGTAGAAATTCTGCAAGGTGTAGAATAAGCCAAATAAATATTACAAATTTTAATATATGATAATGTAATTATACTATTGTACATAACATTTATATTTATAAGATCTTTATATTTGCCTATAAATTAAATTAAATGTTATATTGCAATATATTTATATACAAATAGTAAAAAAAGCATCAATTTATTGATATATTATTAAAATTCTCAATTTTATAAATAACTTCCGTTATTTGGCGATACATTATTTATTAAATCCGTAATTATAAAATTAAATATAGTTAGCTAGTATATACAACTACCTTATTGAATATTAAAACATAATACATTATATTGTATACAACATGATATTATAATATTATTATCCTTAGTAGAAGAAATAATAATACATTCTACTATTATAGTAGTATATATACACAATTACATATACAAATAATATAGTATTACAAAATTTTTAAATATATTTAATAATGTTAAAAATCAATAATGCAAAAATGATTAATTATTAACATTATAAATTATATCTAATAATTGTGTAATACTATATAATTATGATATGTAATTTTTTTTCTGAATGATCAATATCTATTAATATATAATAATCAACAAAATTTGGAAAGCCTCGAAATACAGTAAGTTTGTATTATATTTATATATTTTTATAAAAAAATATAATTTTTACAGTATTAAAAATATACAAATAAACGAAAATTATGTATTAAGATAATTTATATTTATTAATTATAATTTATTTAAGCAAATACATAGCCGAAAATATTATCTAAAGTATAAAGTATAAAATAAATATTTGCTAATGATAACATACTTTATAGAAATAAACAAAGAATAATACGAAATTAAAAAATTTAAGAAATTTATTAAAATTAAAACGTTTACCTTAAAAATAAACGAAAAACAATCGAAAGTAGAAATAAATCATATAGTAAAAATAAACGAAAAATGATCAAAATAGAAATAAAATATAGCGTATAAATAATCCAAAATCAAATAAAATACATTATTTTGTAAGTGGCATCGAAATATTCAATTTCTACTTTAACATTATAGAATTCTTCTTATCTTTGTATCCTGTATTAGTAATAAATTATTAATTATAAAGTTTAATATTTAAATTATAAAGTTTAAATAATTTCTAAACAGAACATGTTAAAAATCAATTAAACCAATACTAAAATGAAACAAACAAAAAATATAATTATTACCATAATCTGTAATAATAGTAGGAAGTACATTATTAATTTTATATTTTAATTGTATAATATATTTTAAACATATATTGAATTGAATTTAATGTTTATTTATACACAAAAATAACGTTAGACGTTCTCTATTGTGTAGACACAAAAAAAAATATAAATCAGTTGAAAATAATAAAATTAATTTTTACGAAGTAATAATAATAAAATTAATTTTTACGAAGTAATAATAATAAATTAAATTTAAAATACGAATAATTTACATTGGATCTTAGTTCTACAGGTAGCGAATTCCATAGGTCGGCTGCAGCTAAACTTAAAGAACGTTTTCAATATATCGTTAGCTTATAATTCTTCTTTTGTAGTAACCGAGTATACATGTTTCTTAGATTCCTCTTGTAAATTTTAATTGTAGGATGTCATTCAAATAACTCGGAAGATGATTATTTAGTACCTTAAAAATTAGTTTTAAATAGCTGAAGGTAGATCTCTGATTCATACTTAATCATTTAGAATTAACTAAGTGATAATTGACTGATTCATGATCATATAATTTTACACGATGTCAAACTCTTATCGATGATCTAACGATTATATTTAAGGATTTAGTAAAAGTAGCAGGAATGCCATAATATAGAGAACAACAATAATTTATACGTGACATAACTAATGATTCTATTAACATTTTAGAAATTCTAAAGGTAAGAATTTCCTTATCGATCGTATTTTTATATAATTATTAATTAGTTGATTTACACACACTAGCTAGCAGATCTGAGAAATGTAGGTTATCATCAAAAATATAACCAATGTTTTTAACATTATTGCAAAGAACAATTGTGATAGAATCAATGATGATAGAAGGAAAAATTGATGACGTTCTAGATATATTTAGTTTTATTCATATTCAACATTAAGCTGTTTTGTAATAACAATTTTTAACCATATTAATACAATCAATTATAGCTACATTATCAGATGAATTGGCTATTACTGGAAGCTCAATATATAATTGAATATCAACAGCAAACATTAGATATTTTACAGATGTAAAATTAGATATAATATTTTTAAGAGGTAAGATATACAAAGAAAATAGTAAAGGCCCTAATACAGAACCTTGATGCACTCCATAATACATTTTACAAGTAGATGAATAATGGTTATCAATTTTTATAGAAAAAATTCTTTCAGATAAGTACGATTTAACCCAAACTAGAGGAATACTTACAATACCAATATTTTCAAGACGTTTAATTAAGGGGATACCTTATAGTTGAAATTTGATCTAATAAATAAAAAAGTAAAATAAATTGTATTATAAAGTATACATTTATAGAATGTTATTTAGTACCTGTAAACAAATTAATAACGAAAAATAGCAGAAACAGCTATACAAATAATATAATGTGAATATATAAATGTTATATTGTATGTTTTTATAAATTTAAATATACTAATTTATTTCCATATAATTGTAAAATAGTGTATTTTTATATATAAAATATAATATATATACAATAACTATTGAATTCATTATATATGTATAAATATATTAAATATAAAATAATGTATTTTATATATTGAATTATAATATATTTATATAAAATATTGTTTTATTTATTGAATTATTGAATTTATAATTGAAAAACTTTGAATACAATTTACTCAGAATAATTTTTTATCAATACCTATATACTTCAATTACCTACTACTCTCTGGATATGAATACAATCAATATAATTTTTCTTGATATATATAAATAACATTTACAAGAATATAGTAATGCCTCAATAATAGTATTTGTTTTATACATTCTATTTTATATGCCATTATATGAAAAAATAAATATAAATAATATATAAATACATATATATAAATAATTTATAAAATATATTAGAAAAACAGTTCATTTTATTGTAGATATATATATATATACCCTATGTATAAAAATTCTCATATATTTATACAATATCGATTGAGTAGATAGATAGATAAATATAGTTAATTGTTTAAAAAAAACAAAATAACATAAAACAATAATAATAATAAAAAACAAATAACGAATATAAACTAATATATATAATGATTTATAAATGCCATGTTACATATGATTAAGATATAAAATTAATAAATGATATAATACAAAAATAATAATAAAAAGGGGAATTATTCAGACGCATGCACTTAATCACCGAATCAACTTTAGGGAAAGGGGTCCTCAATCCCTGTGCCTTGGGGGTACAAACATGAACCAAGAGTGTGTCCACTGACACCCGTAATACCCGATGAATAATGATAAAGAGAATGCAACCGAATAAATTAACCCCACAAAACTAAAAACAAAATAATATAATAATTGAATGACAGAAGTTGCTGAACACGTATAATTAGATAGCAAATTCCAAGGAGTTAAAATAATATTACTAAAATAATTCAGAGATACATTAGTCTTGCATTTGTCTTTTCTAACTTTAATGGAAGAACCTCGACTTCTTGATGAATACGTTTCAAGTATCCCCGAGCAATCAACATCAACTAGACCATATATAATTTTATAGGCAAGAATCAGATCAGCACGTAACCTGCGTTGAGATAATGAAGTTAAGTTTAAAAATAATAACCAATTTTCATAATTTGTATATGGTATACCACATCTATAGAAAATCCTTTTAGTGAATGTCCTTTGGACTTTTTCAATTTTATTTTTAGGCCTACATATATATTATAAGGGTTCCAAATACAAGAATTATATTCTAATAAAGGTATAATATATGTTATAAAGGCTTTTGTTAGGTAACAATAGTCATTAAAAATAAAGCATCTAAATATAATATTCAGAATATTAAAAGCTTTACTGCACATTTGATTTATATGAGTGTCAAAAGTCAGTTTAATGTTAAAAATTATTCCAAGATCTTTAAACTCTGTTAGACTATTTAATTGATTATTATTGATAGTGTACGAATGTGTATTGATATTCCCAAATGTCATAATTGAACATTTTTGAATGGCAAGTGCAAGGTCCCATTTACACATCCAGGATGATAGTTCAAATAGCAGAACTTTCCGATCATCTATAGATTTATAGATAATTGATATTTTAGCATCATCTGCAAAAAGTGAGGTAATTATTTGTGGTTTAAAAATAGTAGGTAGATCATTTATATAAATCAGAAAGAGGAGAGGACCTATCACAGAACCATGTGGTAATCTTTAAGTTACATTAGTAAAATCACTATATTGATCATTAACCTTAACTCTTTGTAACCTATTTTTGAGATATGATTCAAACCAAGAATACACATTCCCACATATACCAATATTATATATCTTATGTAATAATTAAGTATGTGATTCCTTGTCAAATTCTTTTGCCATATCAATATAAGCAACATCAGCGAACATATGACTATTCATTGATCTCATAATATTCCTATAGAATTCAATTAGTTGTAATTGGGTAGAATTCCCCGACAGAAAACCATACTGTTCAGAACATATGAGGCCGTTGGATCTTAAATATTAAGATAAATAATAGCTTAATATTTTTTTCATATAGAATGAGCATTGATGATAGTATACTAATTGGTCTATAATTTGATGGTAGTATTGAGTCGCCTTTTTTATATAAATCTGTAATATTAGATTTTTTTCCAAAGAGTTGTAGTCTTTTGAATAACACTATGAATTACCTATCTAATACATGTAAAATAAACAAAATGGCGGCGGTGTG
Organism: Osedax fenrisi; assembly: GCA_964019155.1. Classification (NCBI taxonomy): domain Eukaryota; kingdom Metazoa; phylum Annelida; class Polychaeta; order Sabellida; family Siboglinidae; genus Osedax; species Osedax fenrisi. The sequence continues at coordinate 91,218,759 of OZ025240.1, forward strand.
CGGCCTCCCCTTAAAATAGAATGATCAATAGTATCAAATGCCTCAGATAGATCTAATATAATAAGCTGTATATTAGAATTATCATCAAGAATAGAAAGAAGAAGTGTTTCAGGACTATGAAATTTCCTATATGAACTTTGTCTAGTGTCAAATAATGTATTTGCATTTAGATAATTGATTAATTGCTTGGAAACTATTCTTTCCAATATTTTACTTATAAAAAATAATTGAGATATTGGTCTATAATTAGATAAACACTCAATATCCAATCTTGGTTTATTTAGAATAGGTTTTATTATAGCATGTTTTAACGATGAAGGTAAATACCAGATCGGAGAGAAATATTTAATAATATTTAAAATAAATGGAGTTAGTATAAAATCAATCTTATGAAAAAGAGATAGAGGCAATGTATCGATAGGAGAAGATGATTTATAAGCCAACATAAGATCTAACACTTCAGAGAAAGAAGTAGAAGAAAAAGAGTCAAAATATACACCATACCCAAGTAATATATCATAATATAAAGGAATAAAAGACACATTATTTGTTATAAGCTATTTGTTATAACTATCGTCAACATCTCCCTAATATATGATTTTTTAAGGGGACGAGCGCCACTCGTTATATTATAAAAAAAAAAAAAATAATTTTATGAGAAAATATGTATAATTGATTACTTTTACATATATACATCTAAAAACTGTGATATAAATCATCATATAATTATATATAAAATTATGTTTTATAGACCCTATTTTTTGCAATATTATTCAAAATAGTTAAAATTTTAAGAATATATATTATATGATAAAATTGTGAATATTCGATCGATTGAAACAGTTTGAAAACTATTAAAAACCGTCATATTATATTTTTTATTTATAATTTTCATTTATTAATATGTTTTTACATAGGCTACGCTACATGTCACGCATTAGACAATGAATAGTCAAGCTTTTATACCTGTATTTTCAAATAGCGTCATTTGTTTCATAATTTATTATTATTACAGAGATTTTTTTTTACATATTTCTATATTATTATATATCTATCTCTTACTAGTATATTATTACTAATATTTCAATAAGGAAAAGTTATAAAACTGATTCCATAGTTTATCCAACAATATAAATGAAATTCACCGTAAATTTACCATACAAATAACTATTTACTTTGAACTCGATTATTTCGGAACTTTATTTTCTCATGCATACCAACTTTAAAAACCATAAGGCTTTTTTTCCCTTTGTTGAATGTTATTCAAATCTTCATTATAAAGATATTTAATTGTATTTATATGAAACAGTGGTACTTTTTTATTATAGTCATAAAGAAAATATGTAATACAACAAATTTAACATACAAAATTAAAAAATAATAAGTTTTATAAAAAATAAATATTTTATGATTAGTAAATGAAATACAAAATGTTCTACTGATTTCTTATATAATAGATTAAACTATAAACAATATAAACAAAATTATATATATAACTATATTGTTAAAAATTCTTATGGTTTTTAAAACACGTACCAATTCCCTATCTCCTACATGTTAAAATCTATTTATAGACCAAGTGGCGCTTAAAGTAATATGTTCATATTAATCAATAACTATACAACATATACTTTAGCACAAAAATCTAATGTATACAAATATTAAAAATTATTAGAATTATTTTAATATTTCAAATCATATAATAAAATAGTTAATACTTATTGAATTTTTAATAATTGTCAACTTATGATGATGATGATATTCGGTTTGTACTAAAATAGAGCATATAGACCCCTTCGCTCGTGCGGGAAGAAAATAATAATAAAATAATAGAAATACGATAATAATTTAGTAATAATATACATTAAATATACCACGGACAACAATACTACATAATATAAAGGACTATTATATACTACAGTCTGCATTGGTATGGTGTAATGTTGTATACTATATACTGCATTGATATAGTGGAGTGTAATATAATAATAAGATACTAATAATACAATAACAATTTAATAATGATATAAATTTAATATAACACGGACACAAATAATAAGTTGGATGATTTAATGATTATGGGTAGAAAAAGAAGAAGTAAGATTTAGAGGTTAGTGAGTGTCCATAGGTTAATGAGTGACGCAATAATATCAAAGAAAATAGGAGAAAATAAGGGTGAAAGTGTGTAATATAATGATAAAGGTAGTGGGGGAGGTACAGTGAGATTTAATGAGTAGATCATTTACTTCATACAGTTAATGTGTAGTGAATATACGTAATGAGTCAATATTATCGGTAATATATATGGTAGGATTGAGTATGGATGGAGTAGATGCGCAAATAATATTGTTAATGCTTGCAATTTTATTTTCAAAGAATTTTTCAAACAGAGAACACAGTTGAAAATTTGACATGTTTGGTAAAATGGGGAGGATTTTTCATCTGGAGGAGAAAATTTTATTTGCTATTTTAAATAATTTGCGAGGATCGGAATTGATCAATGCTATCTTTTTGTTATAATAGATAGATTTTGAACGAGGTATAGTAGATTTGTAATTTTTTCTAGCTAGTGACAGAGCTAATTTAGTTTCAGTAGAAGTATGTTTAAGAAATTCTTCTCAAATTTGCGAATACTCTTCTTGAAGATGAAAAGTTCGAGGGAGAACCAGGGAGAAAAAGGTCGGTCGGTAATTAGTGTAGTTTTTGTAGGTGCATGTATATTGATAATATTTAGGAGAGTTGATTTTAGGAGTACCGGACAGAGGGAAATTGAAAAAGAGATCTCAGTTTTTATATTGTTTACAAATCCTGGTAATTCAATAAACTTAAAATCTCTATATGTAATACGTTTTCGTTTAATCTTTGTAAATTTTAGCTTTATAGAGAATTCAATAATTCAAGAAGTTAGGGTTTATACATCTAACAAGATGACTGGATAGGGGAGTAAATATCATATCAAGTATATTATCACTGGAATGGGTAGGAAATAATATATGTTGGCACAAGGAAAGAGACTCAGTTAGGAGTTTAAAGTCACCATGATGATATATGGGAGAATTAAAGTGATAGTTTAAGTCACCAAGAACTATTGGTAGATATTATGAAGGTGAAGGAAGATTATGGATATAATCATGAAGTTCATCAAATAATAAAATGGTTTCAGGTTTTGGGGGACGATAGATTACGGTGAGATGTAAATTTAAGTTTAGGAAGCTTGAGGGTCAGTGACAGACAATGACTATATTAAAAGGGATGGAATGAAATGGATGGATATAGGTACAAATCATTACGTGTCATAAATCCTACCCCACCACCACGGCCCGTTTGTCGTGGAGCGAGATAGAGTGTATATCCAAAGTCCAAGATGGAGGCAAATATATCCGAGTCATCATTAGAAATCCAGGTCTCATTCAATGCGATTATACTACACAGAATTCCTGGCTTCGATTCCATTTGGAGGAATTTGTTATATTTTATAATATATATTTTTTTAATATAAATGAAAGCATATTAATTGTATAAACTATAAAACGTAATATAAAACAAATAAAATTCTATTAAATACTAATATTATTATTTAATATTTTATAAGCATATCTATTACAAATATTATATATTATGAAATATATTGAACTAGAACTTATTTTGATAAAATAGATATAATAATATAATATTAAATAATAATATTAGTATTAAATATAATTTTATTTGTTTTATATTACGTTTTATAGTTTATACAATTAATATGCTTTTATTTATATATTAAAAAAATATATATTATAAAATATCTTCAAAGGGAATCGAAGCCAGGCATTATGGGTTATATACAGTAACTAAACCACTACACTACCGATCGTATTTTATAAATTGTGTATACTTACTAATAGTGTTATTATTTTTAATTTAATTATAAAAAGAATTATAATGGAATTAAATTTATAATATAATATTTTATCTATTATTATGTTATCATATTATAAATATATTATTTATTATATCTAGAAACTATATAGATATCTTAATTAATTTTAATGTTAATATTAATAGTATGCAACTGAATAACATACATTTTATTAATATTTACTTATTAAATATGTAATATATTCATGTAAATATGTATTAATAGGAATACATTAAATAATATAATAAATTAATGATAATAATAATATAATTTAACTTATATTTAATGTAATATTAGAAAGTATATGATAGTATAATTAAGTAATTTCAAATAATATTTAACATATATTTGAAAATAAACTTTAAAAAAATAATTTATACTTCCCTTACTATAACACTTTACTTATCGTTTTGTTAACTTATTATACATATATTATCTATTTATTCTACTTGACATTAAATAGGATTTCCGAAATTATATAAAACTCCTATGTACATATATGTACTTCCTTTAATAATCAAATTTTTATCAAGTAATTTATAAATATAATTCTTATATTTTAAATATTTTAAAATATTCAAAAATAAAATAAGGATAAAATAAGGATGTTAGTAGAAATATTGCTGAGCTTGATATCAGCTAGGATATGTGTACAAAACCCAGAGCAACCCAATAATCCCTATAAATAAGGATTGTCTTTAGATTTACCTGGTTGGGATTGTCTCTGGCCAATCCAAGACATATTCCACAGCAACCGACCCCTGGTATGCTTGTTGGCAGCTGGGCAATGATGGTCCGTTTGTCATAGATTTAAAGCAGTGTATCGTCCGAGATATAAGTGATGGATCTGTAAAAGCAGTAGACTATCTAGGTGTAAATTAGTAGCTAACCTGAAATGAAGGTTGGTAGATCCGACTACCAAAAGCAAATTCCCAAAGGAGACCACGGGAGAATATCAGTTATAGATATTATTATAAACTAATAATTAATCAATTTGATAAGTATTAAATAATATAGCTAAGTATAAATATACATAAATAGTATGTAATATATATTTGAATTTGATTAATTAATGAAATTTATAATTCTATTATCTTTGTGATTATTATTTATTTTTAGGATTTTTATTTTTGTAATCATAAATTGTAAACAAATACTAAATAAAATTATACCTAAATAAGAAATGATTTTAATGTAAAGATAACTATTATGTATTTCAAACAAGATTTATATTAATATTTAAATAAAGTTAATATAATAAATAATATAAAAATATAAATGAATACGTACTCATCTTTATAATAATAATACAATTAAAAGATATTTAAAACTACACTTTTAATAACACAACTATATATTGGTTGCTATGTAAACAAAGTGCTTATGTGATTTATGTGACTTATGCCATTATACCCATCACGTCTCATATATATATATATATATATATATTATTTTGAAGTATCAATAATGTTATATAATATTCAATTCCGATTTAAAATTAATGTAAATATATATATATATATATATATAATTTTATAATTTTAATTCGGAATTCAATATTATATAACATATATATACAATATAATATTTTCGAATGTTCGAAAAGTAATAATTAATTTAGAAATCGGATCTCTGAACAAATTACATACCCTAATTTAGTAATAAATGGAATGCTTTAGTTATGAGTAATAATAAGAACAATAATGTATACTATGAAATATGTTACAACTATATATATATATATATATATATATATATATATCTGTTTAAATAAATATTATGAACAATAAGTATTATACGATTATATTACACTTATAAAATTTGTATCTATAACACTATTAAATATGATAACTATAATCACAGTAATATAAAATAATTAGATTAGTTTATTTATTTGGCGAACAAATTAAACCAAATATTTATCTATTTAAAAAGAAATTTGAGAGGGTATTGAGTTTATAAATAAACAATAAACAATGTTAAATAATAATTATGTGATTAATTCATATTTATTAATGCATAATACACTGCTAATAACATATTTAAATCTAAATAAATATACTAAGATTTAAATATGATTAAGTTAAGAATTTCACAGATATAGAAAATATAATTAATAAATGAGAATATATTATAAAACCTTAATTAATTTCTTAAAGGGAATATATATTAAAATTAATTTCAACAGTGTAACTAAGTTAATAGATAATTATATGTTAAGATGAAATTATAAATTATAATATTAATTTTGTATTAAACATTAAAAATGTATTGCAAATTTTAGTAAATTCAAATGATATTGCAATTAAAAATACGTATTCAACATATTTATAGTTATATATTAAATTATTGCATATTATATATTTTTTTAATTAATTCATAAATTATATTTAGTTATGAATTTAATATCAAATCAAAAAAAAATAAGGTTTTATAACAACATATATATATATATATATATTATATATACAGTATTTGATACTACATACATTTACATTTTACATTTTTCGGTTTTCGGACTGCAAACTGTGCTTATAAAGCAATCGGCCGTCCATATATATATTAAGTTAATGTTTCATATTAAATAGGTAGGTTTTCAGTAGTTTCTTGAAGTTGGGAGTTGATGGTGTAGTACGGATGGATGTGGGGAGAGTGTTCCACGAGTATGGGACGGATATTGCCCATGCTCGAGTGTTGGTTGAATGTAATTTGTGTTTAGGAGGAAGTTGAAGTAGAAACGTATTGGTGGAGCGTGTAGTGGTACTAGTTGGTAATTTAAGTTTGAGTAGGGATGCTAGGTAGTCAGGAGAGTCATGGTGGATTGCTTTATGAGCCAGTAGTAGAGTTTTATATAGGATTCTATGGCGTACAGGTAGCCAGTGGAGTTTAACTAAGAATGGAGATATATGAGTGTGGGAGTATTTTGGTATGTTGAATATACACCTAGCTATAGAATTTTGAAGAATTTGTAGTTTAGTAATATACGATGAGGGGGTATTATAAAGGATAAAATTGCAGTAGTCGAATAGAGGTAGGATGTAAGCAGAAGCTATAATAGTAGCAGTGGATATTGATATTGAATGACGAATAAGGCGTAGTGAATGTAGTTGATAGTTTAATAGTTTGTTATGTGGGACAGTTGTCTGTAAAAATTAAAAGTATTGTCAAATATAACACCAAGATTTTTGACATAGGTTGAGTACATGCTGAGCTGTCCATTAATGTTAATTGGAGGGGGAGTTGGTAACGTTTTACTTCGGAGTGGAAGGTGAAGGAATATAGCCTCGGTTTTAATTGGGTTAAAACTAGATAGATTAACAAAATTTATTGTAGTATTATACAATATAAATTTATATACCTATCCATTAATAAATACGATATTTTAATTACATTAATTTAACATTAATTTATATAAATTTACCAGGAATTTAGTTATTTAATAGTTCACTTTTATCACTTATGAAGAGTGCTTTATATTAAGGGGAATATATTTACTTGCATTTAAATTTATGGTTACAATTCCAAGTTTATATTACTTATTAACTAGTTCTAACTCTCTTAATGATAGTCTATTAATAAGTATACCATGATATATACTATCATAGGTAGATAAAAGGTTAAGTTGTATTATAATTTCTTTTTTTTATAATGAAAGTTTCATTCTATATGCATTTCTTGCTATAGCTAATTGTTTATAATTAGTAATAGAATAATTTAAAATTAAATTCTTTCAAGTTTTTTAGTTGTCCTTCTTTGCTACTGATATATAAATATGAAACAATGTATTACTAAACAACTATTACTCATGACTTTAAAATAGTTATAAGATATTAATTGGAGTAAGGATGTTAAGATTTAATTTTAAATATACATTTAATGAATTAATATTAGGTATTCTATTCTCAAAATTAATAGATTTAATATCCCTATATACAGTTCTTGATTTAACAGTATGTTTGACTTTTAAACTTAATTTAAGTGTAGCGGTAACAATTCTATGATCAGAATAAACACATTCGAAAGTATTGTAGGCTTCACAGTTCTTAGCACTATTTATCCATTTATTATTGACAATTATATAGTCCAGTTGGGATTTGAAACCATTTGGATGTGTATGAGTCCATAGTTTACCAATTTTATTTTGAAATTTCGTATTTAAACTTCTCAAATCGTTTTCAATTATGAAGTGATCAAGTAGATATCCGTTTCTATTAGTTTCAGTATAATATGTAAATTTATTATCATGATCAATACCCAAATGTGCATTGCAATCACCTGCTATTATTAAAACATTATGTGTTGGTACATAGCGAATAAATGAACTCACGTTATTATAAAATTCAGTAACACCATCTTCATCAGAAACATTTGTTTGGCTATAACAGGAAATTACTGTCGTAATAGGGTTTCCATTGAAGTTTGCTGTAATTATTCTAGGACTTATTTTTTCCACAATTATTAAAGATTTTGTTGGACTGGGACTCAGAAGTAGGCCTATTCCACCAATTAAGCTGTTAGATTTATTTTTCCATGAAGATTCTGACACAAGAATCCATCCATAGTTTAAAATATTATATTTAATATCGATATCCTTATGGTATACTCTATGTTCGTGTATGCATAGTATGTCAATATCGTGTTCAATGGCAGATGCTACAAGTTCAGATGATTGGCAGTTACTTTTAATATTTCTAATGTTGAAAGTCGATATATGTATATTTTTTGAACTCTTTAAAACTTAGGTTGTTGGTGTATTAATGGTTCAGTAGCTTGTTTTTCGTGATACAGGGCCTGACATTGTACTCTGCCACGCGTTCCTTTATTATCCGCGAGGCGATCGATGAGGCATGATTGTTTGGTTTTTTTGTTGTTCATCTGTTTTTCGTTAGCTTATTATGCACATTTTCTCGCCACTACTACATTGCGGGCAGTTGGCTATTTGACTCATTAATAGTAACCGTTGGCCTTAAGTTGGTTCTTCAGCTTGATATCAACATTATTACTGCTCCAATGGTTTGCACCGTAACCCTGGTGCGGGTGGCAACAGAGTAATATATATATTGCCAAGGCATCTCTCTAATTTTTGGTTCAGGACTGCTTATTGAATATATTATTCTTTTATTCACAGCTAACACTTCATATCTGGAGGTCGATTCACCTATCCACCACCTGGGGACCAGCTGGATGATAGTTAATATTTCCACACCAGTATCTCACTCGTGCGGGAAGAAAATATTAATAAACTAATAGTAATACGATAATAATTTAATAATAATATATATTAATATACCATGGACAACAATAATAAGTGATATAGAGGCCTATTATATACTACAGTCTGCATTGAAATGGTGTAGTTTTATATACTACAGATTGCATTGAAATAGTATAGTTTTATATAATAATAAGATAATAATAATAATAATACAATAATAACGTATTAATGATATACGTTGAATATAACACGGATAACAATTATAAGTTGGATTATTTATTACTTATAGGTTGAGATAAAAGAAGAAGTAATATGTTTACATCTTTTGTGGGATATAATATAACACATGGTATGAGAGAGGGAATTCCATAGGGAGGGACCGGAATTTTTAATTTCTTTAGAATCTAGGGATGTAATAGGATATAAATATTAAAGAAGAATGGACATAGAACGGATCCTTGGGGAATAACGTTGTTAAGTAGAGAAAGAGGCGAGTAAGATTTGTCAATTATAATAGAGATATTACGGTTAGTCAGCTATGAAGTAAACCATTTTAACATTAATCCATATATACCCATCAAAGTATGTCGCGAGATTAATATATTATGAACCAGAGCATCAAAAGCAGATGAGATATGCTGGTAACACGTGTTGCTATATAAGGTAGATAATAGTGTGTCAGTGATATTGCGGAGAGTATTTCCGTCGAATGATTCTTACGAAAAGCGCTTTGAAACGGGTCGAAATTATTATTTTTATATATATGAGCGATGAGTTGTTTGGAAACAATTATTTCTAATATTTTACTTAATAAGGGTGAGTGGGAGATCGGGTGATAATTGCTAAATGAGTTTGGGTCGAGTTTTGTTTTTTTTAGAATAGGGGATATTATGGCAGTCTTGAGACAGGGTGAAACTTGGCCAGAGTTTAGTGAGTTCGCAATAATATACAAGAAAATAGGAAAAAATAAGGGTGAAAGTTTGTGATATAATGATAAAGGTAGGGGATCAGTGGGGGAGGTACATTGAGATTTCATGAGTAGCTTTACCTAGGTTATGGTAGGATAGAGTATGGATTGAGTAGATGAGCAAATAATATTATTAATGCTTGTAATTTTATTTAAAAATAATTTTTCAAGAGAACACAGTTGAACATTTGACGTGTTTGGTAAAATAGGGAGGATATTTTTATCTGTCCAGGAAACCAAGTGTAGTTGATAAAACTATTTTAAACTTGTTTATTATCATGTTATTATTATGTTGAAATATATAGGTTAATGTGAGCAGTTTAAACTATGTTATATTAACCATATGTAAGAAATACATAACATGTAAGAAAACTGGATTTTATAAATACATTTATAAACTAAGTTAAATTAAACATAATTATTAATAGTCAGGACTATTAATTAATTTTATAAAATGGGTCTTAAAATATTATTTAGAAGTGATCTTATATAATTGTGTATAAATAAATGATCGGCTGTCGTTAATACCATGGATGCCTTAACATGAGCACGGCTTCGAAGAAACATTATAGCCATATATGGTTATAAGTGAACACTTCATCTATGAAGTCCATGAAAGGACTCCACTAAATAAAAATAACAATAACAATAACAATAACAATAATAATATATATATATATATTATTTTTGTAATTGAACACTACATATGTGCATATATTGTAACTATAGGTATTAATATTGATTTTAATTTATAATTCAAATTTTAAACCAAAATAAATTAAGGGTGGAGGCGCGAGTTAAAATGTGATTAATATGTTTATTTAACAACACAATGTTATTAAATATTTTCCATTTTTAATATTCTATTTAAAAATGTTTATTTTTGAGTATTTATATTAATATGAAGTGATTTTATAAGCGTAATCGATATAATAATTATTTGAAATTGACAGGATTTTTTGTAAATAATTGTCACATTTAATTGTATATTTCGATATCGTAAACAAATACTTTACTATTTTTAAATATTTTACGAATTTATATTTTTAAATTAAGCATAGATTATAGATACATTCTACATAATTAATAAACAATACACGTTTATATATATATAGTATGATAGATAAACAGATGTATATATATTATAAATTTATAATTATTAATAATAATGATAATAATATGAATATATCGTAGATTGAATAAATATGGAGTATTACACTGTGCAATGTGCTATAGCAAGCGATACATACATTCTAACGCTACTCTATGTGAATTAGGTAATTAATAAAATAAATTATATTATCATAATTAAATATATATATATATATATATATATATATATATATATATATATATATATATATATATATATATATATATATATATATATATATATATATAGATATATATTCATAATATACGAAAACATGAATTATAATATTAACTGCCGCTAACTCAGAATTGTTATGAGTGATAGTTTGCTTTGGTATCTGTATAAATATAATACTATATTTCTAAAACTATATATCTCAGATAAATTTTAACATACCCTTAGATTCGGTGTTAGCGGGAGTTATCTGTATATATAATTTGTGTTAAATTATTATTAAACTTTTGTTGTTTTTGTATACATGTTATTTTTTATTAATAATATATACATTAGTTAGATTGTATTAATACATTATTACATTATACTTTATAGGAGTCATAAACTATTTTGATATTTTAAATTGTGAAATAAATTGCTTTATATTAATATCAATAAAGGATGATCAGGTAGATTTATTAATTAATTAAAATTATATATTTAGTATATATATATATATATATATATATGTATATAAAACTGCCTATATGGCTCAGTGGCTAAGGCGTCAGGTACACAAGCAGTATGACACGGGTTCGACCCTCGTCCGGACTATTAATTAATTTTATAAAATGGGTCTTAAAATATTATTTAGAAGTGATCTTATATAATTATATATAAATAAATGATCGGCTCTCGTTAAAACCATGGATGCCTTAACATGAGCACGGCTTCGAAGGGACATTATAGTCATATATGGTTATAAGTGAACACTTCATCTATGAAGTCCATGAAAGGACTCCACCAAATAAAAATAACAATAACAATAACAATAACAATATATATATATATATATATATATATATATATATATATATATATATGTGTATGTATGTGTATATGTGTGTATTAGTATAGAATTTTATAAAGTAATGGGTTATTAACAATAATAGTTCATAATCATTATATTTAAATATGGTTAAATATATTATAAATATTATAAATATATATATATATATATATATATATATATATTTATCAGTTACAAATTGCAAGAGGATGTTATAATCGAAGCAAATTAAGTTTACTGTTTAATCCTATAGTCGTTGAAGTTTATGAACAGTTTATAGAGGGTTTTATTATTAATATATATATATATATATATATATATATATATACATATTTGTTTATATTATAAAGGATATTAATTACCTTAAAAATAATATATATATATATATATATAAAATGTACCTACTTTTACTATTTGTATTCTATTATATATACTTTTGAGAAATCATTTATGATTTATTTAAGTGTCTAAATAAACATTCAATCAATCAATATGTATATATATATATATATTAATTAGACTAAAAATACATTGATTGGTATAGTAGTTAGATGTGTGCAATGCAAACGGTTCATTCATATATTAATACTATATACGTAATAATACAGCTCTGTATTATGATGATGATGATGATATTGAGTTTATTAGCACTAAAATAGGGTCATATAGACCCCTACGCTCGTGCGGGAAGAAAATAATAATAAAATAATAGTAATACGATAATAATTTAATAATAATATACATTCAATATACGACGGTCAATAATAGTAAACAATATAAAGGACTATTATATACTACAGTATGCATTAATATGGTGTAGTTTTATATACTACAGACTGCATTTATATAGTATAGTGTTATATAATAATAAGATAATAATAATACAATAATAATTTAATAATGATATACATTTAATATAACACGGACACAAATAATAAGTTGTATGATTTAATGATTATGGGTAGAGAGAAAAGAAGAAGTCAGATTTATAAATATTGTGTGGGATCTAATAGAACGAATGGTAGGAGGGAGGGAATTCCATAGTATTGGACCGGAATTTTTATAAGCTCTAGAATTTAGGGAAGCTTTACTAGAGTTCTGGGAGATAAGTAGAGGAGCATTTTGGTAACGAAGAGAAGATAATATAGTACGTTTTTTAATTTGATCAGAGATATAGCTAGGGGTGAAAGAATATATTGATTTATGGATTATAGATAGTATTCGTAATTTACACCTGAGGGAGAAGGGTAGCCACATACGAGATTATTGATGAGATGCTTTAGTAGAGTTATTCAGTCGAGTTAAATAGTAAGTAGTACGTATTGAGGAACGGATAATCCGATTAAGTGGAGCAGTAGCTTTAGCAGAAAGTAAATTCAGTAGGGAAGAACAGTAGTCAATTCGGGAAAGTACAAGAGCATTAATTAGAGTTTTAGTAAGGTTTCTGGAAAGTGATGTCCGTATTTTTGTAATTCTGAACAGATGAAAGTTGGAGGATTTTGTAATGGATGATATGTGATTCTTAAATGATAATTTGTCATCAAATACTAATCCTAGGTTTTTGGAGGAATGAGAAGGAGAAATAATCATGTTATTTAGAGTAAAGTTTGGAAAGGAAGTTTCAGAAGTAGATATGTTAAGTATAGTAGTCTTAGAGGAATTAATTAGTAGTTTATTGGAGAGGAGCCATAATCTTATGGAGTTAGCTCACTCGATTAATTCAGAGTTAATGGTATTATGAGAATTTATAGAGAAAAAGGTAAACATTTGAATATCATCAGCAAAAATATGGTAGTGAATATTTGGAAATGTCTTAATTAGATCAGCAATAGGGCGGATATAAATAGAAAAGAGGGGTGGACTTAGAACAGATCCTTGGGGAATACCGTGGTTAAGAGAAGAAAGAGGCGAGTGAGATTTGTCAATCATAATAGAGATATTTCTGTTTGTGAGATATTAAGTAAAACATTTTAATTCTAATCCAGATATACCCATTAAAGTAAGTCGCGAGATTAATATATTATGGTCAGGGTATCAAAAGTAGATGATATATCAAGTAAGATTAGGTGGTCAACACGTGTTGCTATTTAAGGTAGATAATATTGTGTCAGTAATACGGATGAGAGCTGTTTGGGTTGAATGACTCTTACGAAAAGCGCTTTGAAACAGGACGAAAAGATTATTTGTATTTAAATAGGCTATGAGTTGTTTGGAAACAATTCTTTCTAATATTTTACTTAATAAGGGTAGGTGGGAGATCGGGCGATAATTGCTAAATGAGTTTGGGTCTAAGTTTTGTTTTTTTAGAATAGGGGATATTATGGCAGTCTTGAGACAGGGTGAAACTTGGCCAGAGTTTAGTGAGTTCGCAATAATATACAAGAAAATAGGAAAAAATAAGGGTGAAAGTTTGTGATATAATGATAAAAGTAGGGGATCAGAGATTTCATGAGTAGGTCATTTACTTAATAAAGGGATAGTTAATGTACTTAATGAGTCAATATGATGGGTAATATATATGGTAGGATTGAGTATGGGTTGAGTAGATGCGCAAATAATATAATTAATGCTTGCAATTTTATTTTTAAAGAATTTTTCAAAAAGAGAACACAGTTGAAAATTTGACGTATTTGGTAAAATGCGGAGGATTTTTTCATCTGGAGGAGAGAGAATTTTATTTGCTATTTTAAATAATTTGCGAGGATTGGAGTAGATCAATGCTATCTTTTTGTTATAATAGATAGATTTTGAACGAGATATAGTAGATTTGTAATTTTTTCTAGCTAGTGATAGTGCTAATTTAGTTTCAGTAGAAGGATTTTTAAGAAATTTCTTCTCAAATTTGCGAACACTCTTCTTGAAGATGAAAAGTTTGTGGGAGAACCAGTGAGAAAAAGGGCGGTCGGTAATTAATGTAGTTTTTGTAGGTGCATGTATATTGATAATATTTAGGAGAGTAGAATTTAGGAGTACAAATGTCCCGAGTACACATGATACTACAATAATACATATACAAGTTAAGGAGTCGCTTTCCTATTACGCATCAGTGTTCTTTCACTATGTAGTACATAGTATGTACATATCAGTAGTGTATTTATATAATGTCTATTCGTAGTTAAACTGCAATATACGTTTGCAATCTAGGCACGCTCGGCGATTGATTATACATCATTATTAATCAATCTATAACATATATATATATATATATATATATATATATATATATATATATATATATATATATAATGTATTATTATACTTATATATTAATATCTTATAAGTGTAAACAAAAAGAAATAAATGATAATAAGTGATATAAAAATAGGCAAAAAATAAATACATAAACTAAATATTAATATATAATCATATATTACCAAATATGTATCTAAATATATTTAACAATTATATTACATTTAATATGTGTTAGTTTTCTAAGCGTATTAACTGTTGAATAACTTACCGGATCACTGAAGCCACATAACCTGTTTATTATCTAGTGTTTGTTAATAGATAGAATGTCATATTGATGATGCTATTGACTATTTATTATTTTATGTAATATTATTAGCCACATATTAAAGTTGTATGCATTATGTAAACACTTTAATTATACCCATGTTATCACGATTTCACCATTTTAAATTCTTTAAACATAATTTGATTATTACATTTTGTATTATATATTAATCTTATTAACTGTCTGTGTGGCTCTTGAGTTGGATACGGGTTCGAGCCTCGATTAATTTTAAATTTAATTTTATAAAATAAATCCTTAATTAATATTTAGAAGTGTTCATATATAATTGTGTATAAATAAATGATCGGCTCTCGTTAAAACCATGGATGCCTAAACACGAGAGTGGTTTCGAAGGGACATTTGAGCAATATATGGTTATAAGTAAAATGTTAAACTAAGTTCCTGGATGGGATGAAACTCCACCAAATATCAATAAATAAAAATTGAATATATTGAATATTTTAAGACGCGATTATATATATATATCAATCTAGCGATTATATTAAATATATTGTAGATAATTCAGTCATAATCTCTATAGATATATCTCTATTTAGTAAAGTATGCTAATATTAAATAGATTATTAGTTGCGAATTGAAAAACATTTGAGATTAAACATGAACATAAATTTTAAAATCTAATGTAACACCAAGGGGTGTAATATAATAAAATAATCATATACTGCTAGTATAACAAATCGTAGCATGAAATATAAAAGTTTATTAGTGATTTTATAATATATTTAATATTGGATGAATTTGGAGGTAACTTATTAAATACAAGCCTTGTTCATTACAATCATTCAATTCGTTAATCCTGTTAATTTTAATTAATTTCCAGTATACCTAATATATATATATATAAATATTATATATATATATATATATATATATATATATATATATATATATTTGGGTATATATATATTTGGGTATATATATATACTACTAAATACATATGTTGATATACAAAATACTAATTTAACATTAGCATTACCTAACAATTCGGATGAATATCAATTTACTCATATCAATTGTTTGAGCAAAATAAGTTAGTAAATAATATATATATATATATATATATATAGTATATTTAGAAATATAGTATATTGATATATTTGTCAAATTAATAAATATAGGATACTATATACATCATTAATTAATTATTGATTTACAATTAATTTAAAATAAAAAAATACCACAAATAAACAATATTATATTATATTAATACATAATATGTAATATTAATTGATATATATATATATTAATACCATATGGTATTACATAAACATATTTATAATTAATCTTTAAGAAACATCCTAGATAAATATATTATTTATACACAAGTTCGTATATATATAATCATACCAGATTTGGTAGACATTTCTTGCAGAATATTAACCATATGGTAGACATAATTATATAAAGGACAAATTCGTGTCCACCAAATAGATAGAACAATAATTTATCACTTTTATTATAAATTTATTTATAATAAAATAATATCATTAATATATATGAACTATATTTATATATTATTTATTTTTTATATAAAAATCTAGAGAATAAGTTTAAATAATCATTGAATTAACATTCTATATATATTGGATCCATAAATATAAATATTTAGTATACATATCATTTTTAATGAATTATATAGTATTATTAGATATATTTTATAGGGTGTTGATACATTTAAAATGTATTACTCATGGAAAAAAAGTACTCAATGATCATATATATTACATACAAAATACATTAATAATCAATATATATTTGTAATTAATTAATTAATTTATTTATATATTTAAAAATAATTGTACTATTTTTCTTATCATTAAATATAGAACATAATTTAGAAAATAGTATAGTTAGAAAGAATTCATTATGCAAGAAGTCCATACAAAATAAATCTTAATATTGCCCATAAAATCATAGATTATACATACTATATATTTTGTAGACATTATATTTAAATGTTTTTATTATTGATTGTTTTGAAAAATAAAAATTAAATATATTCAAAGAGTGTATCATATGTAATGAATATGTAAATGTTCAGCTTCATGGCTATCTTTTTAAAATTGTCCTCAAAATTATTATATTTTACATCGTCTACCAAATGTATATGATTATATATATATATATATATATATATATATATATAGAGGGAGAATGACACCCTATAAAGCCCACGATGTATATTTGTGTATATGCTATGTAAAGACCCATTTTGAATAATGCATATTTTTTAACGTAATTTTAATATGATAACTAGTGTATTAACATAATTATAATACTAAAATGTTATTTTAAAAAAATCATTATTATAGGATATACATTTTTTGCTGGGCTTCTACATATATTATACATTTACTTACGTATTTGTTGAGCTTTAAATACCCTGTAAACTTTGTACCACCATAAAGACCCTGTAAACTTTGTACCACCATAAATGCCCATATTAATAAAGTATATCGGTAACCAGTCACTTCGTCCGCTATTTTTTTGATTATATACCTACAATGTAGGTCCTACATTGATACATAGAGAATTAATTTATTGGACGAGGTGGATTTTTGATTTGGTACATAGTGATTTTCGGACGAAGTGAATAGTATTCTAATAGTATATTTAGTAAAATAAAATAGCCAAGTTTTAAATATATAATTTTATTACTCTTCTTTATTACTCTTCCTTAGGAAGTTCCTATAATAATTTACTAATTTTTTGTTCTTGTATAATCATTATGATTATAATATATGATTGTCATTATAAAAATTATTATTAAAATCTTATTAAATAATAGTTATAATAATAAATCAATTTTACTTAATTTATTCAATATTATTCATATAATTGAATGGAAACCTAACTTTTTAACACATTAAATATGCCTGGATAATACAGTGGATTAAATTCTGATTATTTTTGAATCCAATAATATATTCATTATATTGATATATTCAATATATTATTGAATTAATCAATTTAATTTATAATATTATTATAATAATTATATTATATAAATTAAATAATTTAATATAATTATTATAATAATAATTAATAATTATTAATTAAATTATATAATTATATAAATTAAATAATTTAATATAATTATTATAATAATAATTAATAATTATTAATTAAATTATATAATTATAATAATTATTATATTTGATTACGTCTGGTGAAGCAACCCAGATTAACTTTAGTTTTAATAATTACTAACTATATAATATTAACAAATTAACTATATTATATAAATAAAATATAATATATGTAATACTTCAATACACGTATATCTAAGATCTAATTAGCTATATAATAAAAATAAGACTTGGTAGTCTAGAGGGTAGCATATTGTCAGTTCAATCCTAGCCTGAGGTAAATAATATAAATTTTTAATTAATATTATAATTATTATCAATTTTTATAATATATTACTATTTAAATTTAAAATGTAATCACTTTTTTGATAACATTATACAAAAGTTCACTATTATATTTATTATAGCATATTTAGTAAAATAAAGACTAAGTTTAATCATAGAATTTGATTACTCTTGTATAATATTTTATTAATTTTATGTATAATCATTATAATAATAAATGAATTTTACTATATTTATTAAATAGTATTAATGTAATTTAAATGAAACCAAACATATTAATACATTAAATATGCCTGGTTTAAATTCTTATTATAATGATACATAAGCTGGTATATTAAGGATTCTAGATTTATTTTTCTAATCAGATTACGATAATCTGTTATCTGACAGATAATATCTGAGAGATATACAAATTTAATTTGTAATTAGTAATTTGAAATTACTATTAATTTTAATTTTAAATAAACTTATAGAAATAACTTAATTATAATTCGAATACATACATACATAGTAGATCAATAGAGTTTTATAATATAACCTAAAAATAATAGTAGTATTTAAAATATATGTAAATAATATTTGTCTATATATTCTTAGAATAATTCTAATTATTTTTATAAATTTTCAAATAATATATATCGTAAAGTATATTTAAATATATCTGTCTATAGCGTAGTGGTTAGAGGGGTGTATCACAAATAAACTACTCTCGGATTGCCTATAGGCACGAACCTATAGGTTCGAACCCCTGACGAGGTAAATATATAATTTTTTTTGTTAAATATATAAGTTTATTATTAATATATTCTTAAAAATAAATTATTTTATAATATAAATTTTATTTGAATAAATTACTAATTATGTATATATTAATTCTTTATCATTAACATTCCCATATATATTTAATAATTTCCCAATTTATATGAATTAAATTATTATTATATATATATATATAATATTAATTAATGAAAGTATTATGCATATTTAATTATTAATTAATACAAATATTGTATATACTGTATACATACGTTTAGAGAAACGTGTTTCTCTAAATCTATATGACTGTATATGATATGATGATGCATTCATAGTCCAAATACATATATTACCATTACATGCTATTATATAACATAAAGGTAAAGATAATATTAATATTTTGTATAATTATACAATTAACAATTAATTGTATAGTGTTACATGGTAGTGTAGAATAAATGTATCTGTAACATTAAGGACCAGTTATATTATATTTATGAATAACTATTATATACTAATTATTTTATATAAATATATGTATATATATTTTATATTAAAAGTGAAGTCTGCAGAAATATCTATATATATATATACTATACACTGTATAGTATACAGTATAGTAATGAGCTATACTGTATAGTATATAATTATATATATATATATATATTCATTTAAAAAATGTATACTCTTGTATACACATTCTATTATATAGTTATGGATAAAGGTATGTACATACATAATATTATATATATATATTTAAAGATAATATTATTCCATGTTGTTATTAACACATATATAAAGAACAATATAGAGAATAATTATTTAAACAATGTTATGTAAGCAGTTTATTTACATTAATATTAGGGTCAACATTGTATGTGAGTGAGTAGTGTTGTAAATGGTTAAACAGATATTTCTGCAGACTTCACTTTTAATATAAAATATATATACATATATTTATATAAAATAATTAGTATATAATAGTGATCTAAAAATTCAAATCTTTGCTTGGCTTCGAAGACTTTCAAATCACTAAAAAAATGTTTGGAGACATCAAACCTCTACCAAGTCATGGCTTCGAAGACTTTCAAATCACTAAAAAAATATTTGGAGACATCAAATCTCTACCAAATCATGGCTTCGAAGACTTTCAAATCATAAAACAATGTTTGTCATATAAATTATTGAATTTATTGATAGTAAAAACTTCCCATCATCTAATATACAGTTGATCCCCTTTACTTCTACAAACAAAGTCTAATGTGAGAGCACAGTAAAGCTAAACAAATTCCATTGAAGATTTCCTACATACCTACCTACTATAGCTACATATCTACATGAATACCTACTTACCCACCTATATACCTACCTACTTACAAATCTAAGTATATTCATGACTACCTACCTACCCACCTACTTGCTTATATACATACCCTACCCAACAACCCACCTACCTATCTATCTACCTACTCACATATCTACCTATCCATCCACCCACCTAACTACCCACCCATACATATACCTACCTGACTACCTACCCACCCACCTACTTGCCTATATGCATACACTACCCTACCACCCACATAACTATCTATCTACCTATCCACCCACCTACCTAACTACCCACCCATATATCTATCTACCTTCATGACTACCTACCAACCTACTTGCCTATATAACTACCCTATCACCCACCTACCTACCTCATATCTACCCACCCATCCATATGCCTACTTACATACATACCTGCCTGACTACCCACCTATCTACCTACCTTTATCTTATATAATAGCATGTAATGGTAATATATGTATTTGGACTGTGAATGCATCATCATATCATATACAGTCATATAAATTTAGAGAAACACGTTTCTCTAAACCTATGTATACAGTATATACAATATTTATATTAATTAATAATTAAATATGCATAATACTTTCATTAATTAATATTATATATATATATATAATAATAATTTAATTCATATAAATTGTTAAATTATTAAATATATATGTGAATGTTAATGATAAAGAATTAATATATACATAATTAGTAATTTATTCAAATAAAATTTATATTATAAAATAATTTATTTTTAAGAATATATTAATAATAAACTTATATATTTAACAAAAAAAATTATATATATACCTCGTCAGGGGTTCGAACCTAGGCAATCCCAGAGTAGTTTATTTGTGATACACCGCTCTAACCACTACGCTATAGACAGATATATTTTAATATACTTTGCGATATATATTATTTGAAAATTTATAAAAATAATTAGAATTATTCTAAGAATATATAGACAAATATTATTTACATACAATTTAAATACTACTATTATTTTTAGGTTATATTATAAAACTCTATTGATCTACTATGTATGTATATAGTAATATTCGAATTATAATTGAGTTATTTCTATAAGTCTAATTAAAATTAAAATTAATAGTAATTTCTATATATCTCAGATATTATCTGTCAGATAATGATTATCTGAGATAATCTGATTAGAAAAATAATCTAGAATCCTTAATAATATTAATATATTAATAATATACCAGCTTATGTATCATTGTGTTATAATCTATTGCTTCTAATTGCATTTAAACGTACTTTCAGACACTATAGAGATTATCTGTTTCAAATAGTATTTGAGTATAATATTTGAATTACAATTAAACTTTTCTAACTTAACAATAATGTGTATATATCTGATTAGAAATTAAATGTATTAGAAAAATAAATCTAGTATCCATATAAGTTATATATGGCATATAACAGCTTACATATCATTTTGTTAACAAAAGATAATTATCTTATTATACTTTACTTACTTACTTTTTTCGTTTAAGGACTGCGCTGTGCGCGAGCAATCGGCCGTCCGTGGGATAGATTATTGTGTTGGGGGGAAAGCAAGGGAAACGTAGTGTGTCTTTTGATGACGTTTAAAGGAGTAGGTTGATTTCATTGAACGAAGGTGGTGGGGTAGGGAATTCTAATGATAAGGGGCAGATAGGGAGAATGAGCGTATATTGGAGGAGTGGAGGTTGTGTATGTGTGGTGTAGTAAGGAGAAATGTGTTAGAGGACCGGGTATGGATTGGAGTAGTGGGTATATGTAGATGGAGAAGGGAGGCAAGGTAGTCAGGGGAGTTGTGATGTAGGCTTTGTGGATTGTCAGGGAAAGTTTGTATTTAATTCTGTAGGAGATTGGGAGCCAGTGTAGTTGTTTGAGGAGAGGTGTAATAGAGGAACGACGTGGAAGTAGATGGACGCAACGTACTACAGTATTTTGAAGACGTTGCAGTTTAATGAGTTTGTAGGAGGGAAGATTGAATAGTAGACTGAATTATAAACATATTATTATAATAACATATTAAATATGTTTATAATAATTATATATATTGCTGATAATTGCAATTAAACGGACTTTCATAAAATATTTGATTACATTATTTAATAAATACAAAATTAATTTTAGTTTTAATAATTACTAACTATATAATACTAACAAATTAACTATGTTATATAAATAAAATATAATATATGTAATACTTCAATACACGTATATCTAAGATCTAATTAGCTATATAATAAAAATAAGACTTGGTAGTCTAGAGGTTAGCATATTGTCTAATGATCCAAAGGTCTTAGGTTCAATCCTAGTCTGAGGCAAATAATATAAATGATTAATTAATATTATAATTTTTATCAATTTTTATAATATATTACTATTTAAATTTAAAATGTAATCACTTTTTTGATAAAATTATACAAAAGTTCACTATTATATTTATTATAGCATATTTAGTAAAATAAAGACCAAGTTTTATCATAGAATTTGATTATTCTTGTATAATATTTTATGTATAATTATTTAATAAGTTATTATAATCATTATAATGATTAGTAAAGAATAATTATAATATTAAATCAATTTTACTATATTTATTGAATAGTATTAATGTAATTTAAATGAAACCAAACATATTAATACCCTTAAATACGGATTAATACATTAAATATGCATGGTTTAAATTTTTATTATTTTGATATTCAATAATATACTGAATTAATAAATTTAATTTATATAATAATTAATATAATTATAATACTTAATATATTTGATTATGTTTGTTGAATCAACCCAGATTAACTTTAGTTTTAATAATTATTAACTATATAATACTAACAAATTAACTATATTATATAAATAAAATATAATATATGTAATACTTCAATACAAGTATAACTAAGATATAATTATTATTATTATAAAAATAAGACTGGGTAGTCTAGAGGTTAGCATGTTAATCTACAGATTCAAAGGGTTTGAGTTCAATGCTAGACTGAGTCAGATAATATTATTTTTTAATTAATATTATAATTATTATCAATTTTTAGTGTATTACTGTTTAAATTTAAAATGTAATCTCTCTTTTGATAAAATTATACAAAAGATCAATATTATATTTATTATAGCATATTTGTAAAATAAAGGCCTACTTTTAATCATAGAATTTGATTACTCTTGTATATTTTATGTATAATTATTATAATAATTGGAGAAATGTATACAATTTGGTAGTACAAGAAATGTAATGGGTATAGAAGACTGCTCACTAAAATCTATCGCCAATGAAAGACAAACTTATTTAACTGATAAAATAAAATAATTAGTATACATTTTCGAACCTTTATTATGTAATAGAGTATAAATCTAGATCAGTTTTGACATATCTCAGATCAAGATACTTTGACAAAAAGCAACAGAAAGAAAAAGTTTGATTGAAGAATAGCTGGATGGAAGATATTCATGATTGGTTTGGATTATCAATTGTAGAATAGCTGGAAACGTTAACTAATGCGAATTGAATAAAGTGTACTCATAGATATATAATTTTAAACGACCTCATCATGGTAATAAGTAATATTACATTATTTACCATGTTTATTAATAAATAAATAATCCAATATTTTTACATAATAAATTGTATCTGATATTCGTATGTAATTTCAGTATCTATATTATTTGTTAAAACGCGTAGTAATTTAAATAAATATTCAATAATTTGGTGATATTATTCTTATAGTTACTTATATATGCCAATCTGTATATTACATCATATTATAGGAATTTATATCAAATTTAAATTCTATAAAGTTCTAGTTACATTTTAATACATTTATAAGATATAATTATATTTACCTAATTAGAATACACCTATACACCCTTACTAGGTTTATTATTAAGTATCTAGAATTTCAAAATAAATGTTAATTTAAAATTACAACGAAAAATTATGATAGTTTGAGTACATTATAATTATAATATACATTATTAGATTGTTAACTAATGAGAATATTTATATTTATTCATTCACTACAATTAATATTATAATTATATATATAAAATATCAAAATACAATTTAAATAGAAGATGGGCAATATTTTGATAACATATATTCGATTTCAACTTTGCCTGTAAATATTAAATAAATAGATAAAAGGTTAATTAGTAAGGGAAAAGTTATAATGTTATTTTATTTGATAATAATCAGTTTAAATGTATGAATATATTAATAATTAAATATTTGTATGATTTATTTTATAAAAAAAACCTGGCATAATACGTTGTTTAAAAGACTTGCTATAGGATGATAATTTGTCAAATTCACCACGGCCCCACTTTATGGTGATATCTATTTTCAAATATGTAAAATAAAATAATTTGGTAAATTGTAATGAAGTAATTAACAATTATTAAAATAAATTAGTAATATCAACAACAACAAAATTGCAGATTTATACAAATAGCAGTCTACACAATTATAATATGTACTTAGGTAATAATTATTATAATAGATTTAGTTATAAATATTAACAAATAATTAATTAAAAATATATAATTTACTATTAATATCAAGGATATCTTCTGGTAGTCAAATATCCATTACTACTACTACTACTACCACCACCTTACTATCACTACCAATACTACCACCTCCTCCAATATTACTACTACTACTACTACTACTATTACTACTACTACTACTACTACTACTACTACTACTACTACTACTACTACTACTACTACTACTACTACTACTACTACTACTACTACTACTACTACTACTACTACTACTACTACTACTACTACTACTACTACTACTACTACTACTACTACTACTACTACTACTACTACTACTACTACTACTACTACTACTACTACTACTACTACTACTACTACTACTACTACTACTACTACTACTACTACTACTACTACTACTACTACTACTACTACTACTACTACTACTACTACTACTACTACTACTACTACACAATTACATATTACTAATCTATTATACATTATATACACAAATACACTCTATAATAACTTTTAGTTTGTCCACTTTTTCTGGATGTCGTTCTTGACTCTACATTTTAAAAACATTTTAAAAATATGAAGATAATGATATAATAAAACTAATATAAGTATATATACACAATATAGACAAATACTCAGAAACATTTAATAATAAATATTACATATCTAATTAACTAACTATATTCATCAAGTGACTCTTCATCTGCCATGTCATCAGTTGGTGTATCTAATAAATGATAATGATTATTATTTGTATTTTAATTTTATATAATTATAATTATAATTTGTTCTTAAAATTATGCTATCCTCTATATATATTTGACACCAGAAGATGTCACCCAATTACACCAACCCTTGATGCATAACACCCCCATAGGGGATGACAACCCCGACATATTCGGTCAGATTGGGTGTATTGTATTGATGAGTTGTAATCACTTTCAAGGCAATGATAATTCAAACTTTTTTTAATAGTCACGTATTTTAATTTTTATCAAGGCCAGACGTTACATGTAAAAGATAGGTAATTTATGGGTCTACTAGAATACCGATAAATGTTGATAATGTGAAAGAAATAAGTTCTTATTACGTAAATAAAATTCATTTATATTACCATTTGGCCCCTGAAATTCTCATATATCAAGTATAAGATAATAAAAAGTAGATCTGGTAAATTTTTACTGAACAAATAATAAAACATATTTGTTTATATGTTTTAAAAACTTAATTGCATCTGAAATTGTATAATATTATCAAATTTCATAATATTGTATTATCTATATACTCTGAAAATGTTATAAAGATTCATCGGAGGGAACAAAGCTATGGAGTTTTAGAAATAGGATAAAAATGGAAAAAAACAGTTTTAAGATATAGGCTTCTAAAGTATTATTTTTATTGTGTACTATATTATAAAAAATGGGTATACTAAAAAATTAATAATTTTTGCAATCAGTATGAAATATCAATATTTTTACTATGTGAAGTAATATTATAAATCCTTAATACATTCCTAAATATTAAAATGTACTAATTATTTCAAATATTCCACATCAGTTTTTTTACAGGCATATGTTTATAATGCTTAATTGCAGTGATAATAGTTACTTTTGAATGATATAAAATACATCATTTTAAAAATAAAGAATTATTGATAAAATAACTGTAATCAAATAATTGTATTGATAAAAAATATAACATATTGCATATTGCAAACTATATATATATTATAAACACAAATACAATTTTAGATCTTAAGGGGATATCACACAGTCCAAAATAATAAAAAAAATAAATTGTATTTATTTTGTATTCCATAATATTAATAAATAGTGTTTTATAATATCTGTATAAATATTAGCCATGAATTCAATCTAGAAATATCATAAAAAGTAGTTTTTTAACTATGCTATTCAAAAAAAATGTATCAATATTTAATTGATTGTCCCTGACTATTGTATTTTATATTATAATATTTTATAACTTATAAATTGACGATTTGAAAAAAAATAAAAGCCAGATTGTTTACATTGAATTATTCTATATCATTTTTTATATGAATACTATATCATGTGATCTTAGTGTCTAATTAGAGAGAAGAATATCTGAAATAAAATTGTACATATCAATAATACCATATTTTATAAATATGGTATTATTTATACATAATATGTATAATAGTAGTTCTTACCAATTTACAAATAAATATATACATTTCATTAAATAACAATATTTATATTACTATAAAGATAATTTTATATATGTAAATTACTATGATAAATTGAAATAGATTATAATATCAATTGATTTTCATACTGTCAAATTTCAACTACTGTTTTCTCATAATTATTTCACTCTAGGTATGTGTGTATAAATGAGTTTTTCTCAAAAACTATTATGCATTATAATAATTTGTATGGCATTGTATAAATAACATATATATAAATAATCCTATAAGGGAATATTTTCTAAATTTGTATATGTATAATTGAAATTTGTATGCATATATATACATTTATTGAATAGAATACAATACAAATTAGCTAAATTCAATATATAGAATTCTGTGTGCATAGCTTTCTATAGACCCATTATTTGCTATCTATCTACATACAATGTAAGGCTGTATGTGACATGCCCTTAATAAAATATAAATAGATTTATTTGGAGTATATAGTTTATTATACATTATTTTATGGGTCTGATTAAAAATTATTTAAACATTAAAAAACAATGCATATAATAAACTAAATGTTAATTGTATTGTTAATGATTTCAATTATTATTATAAAAACAATTCAAATTATTTTAATTGTTATATAATAATTTATATTGTTAAAAATGAATAAATAAATTTTATAAAATATGTATAATAAAAATATGTTATTTGTATATAAATAATATTTAAAATGTTAATGTATAATAACAATATTATTTCTTTATTAATCATATTTATTTACTAATATTCAAAGTAATTACATATGAAAATACTATATGAAAATCTTTTTGTAATATATTTGGGTAACTTCCTAGATATTATAATTAGATATACTACTATTGTATATAAAGTTTGTTCACCAATTTTAATGACAATCTGCCATTGTGTTTGTAATATTTGTATTGGTACATAATATTTTCAATACAAATTCAAAGTCACTTACATTACTATAATGACTTGCAATTGCTTTAAAATGTTAAATACATATACTTAAGTATGAAATAACTATTAAAATAATCCAAATGATAAAATTAAAATTATACAAGTATAGATAATATTATATAATAATTGTACCAAACCTAGTAAAAAATTAAGTTATATAATATTTTCATTTATTGACTAAATATAAATTTATTAAATAATTAGCTTATAAAATATAAAATGGAAATTATACAATTTTAGATTAATATATAAGTAATTTACTATATGAAAAATTCCAATTAAATTTTTATTAAAATTAGATATTTACAACTAATATTTAAATATTTTTCATATCAATTGACAAATTATAAAGAATATCACTGAATTATATTTGAATCAATATATCTAATTCAATGAATTCTTATTGTATTTAGATTTTTCATATGGTGAATACAAATATATTGCAGATTTATACAAATAGCAGTATACCCAATTTTAATGTCTATGGTAACTTAGGTACCAATGATTATACTAGATTGAGCTATAAATAATAAGCAATTAATTCTATGAAATTTAATATTTAATATTAAACATTACATATCTAATTAACTAACTAGATTCCTCAAGTGACTCTTCGTCTTCCATTTCATCAGTTGGTGTATCTAATAAATGATGATATTATTTGTATTTTAATTTTATATAATTATAATTTGTTCTTAAAATTATGCTATCCTCTATATATATTTGACACCAGAAGATGTCACCAAATTACACCAACCCTTGAGGCATAACACCCCCATAGGGGATGACAACCCCGAGATATTCGGTCAGATTGGGTGTATTGTATTGATGAGTTGTAATCACTTTCAAGGCAATGATAATTCAAACTTTTTTTAATAGTCACGTATTTTAATTTTTATCAAGGCCAGACGTTACAT
This sequence comes from Osedax fenrisi, assembly GCA_964019155.1. Taxonomy (NCBI): domain Eukaryota; kingdom Metazoa; phylum Annelida; class Polychaeta; order Sabellida; family Siboglinidae; genus Osedax; species Osedax fenrisi. The sequence continues at coordinate 91,248,638 of OZ025240.1, forward strand.
GTAAAAGATAGGGAATTTATGGGTCTACTAGAATACCGATAAATTTTGATAATGTGAAAGAAATAAGTTCTTATTACGTAAATAAAATTCATTTATATTACCATTTGGCGCCTGAAATTCTCATATATCAAGTATACTTACTTTACTTTATTCCCTTGACTCGGGAATCGTAGGGGAAATCAATGAGCTGGCTGTCAAACAATGCCGTCGCCATTCGTTGCGGTCGTGTGGCTTTACCATTAAGTCGGACTGATTCAGCTTACTCCATTCTTTGATGTCATCAATCCATTTCCTTATCAAGTATAAGATAATAAAAAGTAGATCTGGTAAATTTTTACTGAACAAATAATAAAACATATTTGTTTACATGTTTTAAAAACTTAATTGCATCTGAAATTGTATAACATTATCAAATTTCATAATATTGTATTACCTATATACTCTGAAAATATTATAAAGATTCATCGGAGGGAACAAAGCTATGGAGTTTTAGAAATAGGATAAAATGGAAAAAAACAGTTTTGAGATATAGGCTTCTAAAGTATTATTTGTATTGTGTACTATATTATAAAAAATGGGTATACTAAAAAATGAATAATTTTTGCAATCAGTATGAAATATCAATATTTTTACTATGTGAAGTAATATTATAAATCCTTAATACATTCCTAAATATTAAAATGTACTAATTATTTCAAATATTCCACATCAGTTTTTTTACAGGCATATGTTTATAATGCTTAATTGCAGTGATAATAGTTACTTTTGAATGATATAAAATACATCATTTTAAAAATAAAGAATTATTGATAAAATAACTGTAATCAAATAATTGTATTGATAAAAAATATAACATATTGCATATTGCAAACTATATATATATTATAAACACAAATACAATTTTAGATCTTAAGGGGATATCACACAGTCCAAAATAATAAAAAAAAAAAATTGTATTTATTTTGTATTCCATAATATTAATAAATAGTGTTTTATAGTATCTGTATAAATATTAGCCATGAATTCAATCTAGAAATATCATAAAAAGTAGTTTTTTAACTATGCTATTCAAAAATAAATGTATCAATATGTAATTGATTGTCCCTGACTATTGTATTTTATATTATAATATTTTATAACTTATAAATTGACGATTTAAAAAAAATAAAAGCCAGATTGTTTACATTGAATTATTCTATATCATTTTTTATATGAATACTATATCATGTGATCTTAGTGTCTAATTAGAGAGAAGAATATCTGAAATAAAATTGTACATATCAATAATACCATATTTTATAAATATGGTATTATTTATACATAATATGTATAATAGTAGTTCTTACCAATTTACAAATAAATATATACATTTCATTAAATAACAATATTTATATTACTATAAAGATAATTGTATATATTTAAATTACTATGATAAATTGAAATATATTATAATATCAATTGATTTTCATACTGTCAAACTTCAACTACTGTTTTCTCATAATTATTTCACTCTAGGTATGTGTGTATAAATGAGTTTTTCTCAAAAACTATTATGCATTATACTAATTTGTATGGCATTGTATAAATAATCCTATAAGGGAATATTTTCTAAATTTGTATATGTATAATTGAAATTTGTATGCATATATATACATTTATTGAATAGAATACAATACAAATTAGCTAAATTCAATATATATAATTCTGTGTGCATAGCTTTCTATAGACCCATTATTTGCTATCTATCTACATACAATGTAAGGCTGTATGTGACATGCCCTTAATAAAATATAAATAGATTTATTTAGAGTATATACAAAGATTTTCCGAAAGAAAGATATAACACTTATGCGAAATCGTGTAATTCGAATTTGTATACAAAATACCCTGGTGCCACCTATAGCGGGTTACTTTTAGGAACTATGCGTTGTTTATAATGTAAATTCGTATTTAACTATACACTTTTAAAATGTTAAATAATATGCTTTAAATTAATATTTATATGATGAAAACTAAGTGTTCATTACTAATATATAACAAACAAATATGATATGTATGTTTTAAATGCTATAAGTATATATTTAGTGAGTAAAAGCTAATTTATATTGCATGTAATTTAATAGAGCAATGAAAACATTGTTGTATGCAAACAGAGCCGAACCTAAATCTATTTCAGTGATTTCGATACTACTGCTAGCAGCGGTTGCCCCAAGGGGCTATAACTAAATTACGTTGCATGCATAGGGAGTGTTATATCTTTGCTTCGCGAAATCTTTGAAATAACTATTAAAATAATCCAAATGATAAAATTAAAATTATACAAGTATAGATAATATTATATAATAATTGTACCAAACCTAGTAAAAAATTAAGTTATATAATATTTTCATTTATTGACTAAATATAAATTTATTAAATAATTAGCTTATAAAATATAAAATGGAAATTACACAATTTTAGATAAATATATAAGTAATTTACTATATGACAAATTCCAATTAAATTTTTATTAAAATTAGATATTTACAACTAATATTTAAATATTTTTCATATCAATTGACAAATTATAAAGAATATCACTGAATTATATTTGAATCAATATATCTAATTCAATTAATTCTTATTGTATTTAGATTTTTCATATGGTGAATACAAATATATTGCAGATTTATACAAATAGCAGTATACCCAATTTTAATGTCTATGGTAACTTAGGTACCAATGATTATACTAGATTGAGCTATAAATAATAACCAATTAATTCTATGAAATTTAATATTTAATATTAAACATTACATATCTAATTAACTAACTAGATTCCTCAAGTGACTCTTCGTCTTCCATGTCATCAGTTGGTGTATCTAATAAATGATGATTATTATTTGTATTTTAATTTTATATAATTATAATTTGTTCTTAAAATTATGCTATCCTCTATATTGGAAATATATAGGAAATTTTACTGTTGTTCTTGTACATTTTGTAAATTTCACGGTTGTTCCTACACCCGATAATCACATTTAATAGTTATACACATATAAATAACGATTAATGTAATACCTAAGTTATAGATATGATACGCAGATATATAAAAATCTAATTGTGCGAGCTCTATAAAGGTAACCTGTGATCTCGTGCGGAGTATTTTAGTTTATTTTATTATGGATTGGTGATGTCGTGCGCAATGTAAATTCTACTATTTATAAATTAACATTGCGCACGAGATCACAGGTTTCCCTTTATTAATACAGACAGTTTCGGTTCAAAATAGATCGCGAAATTATATATTTTATATGTTCATAAATAATATTACTTACATACATATAATATAATTTATTATAAATATATATTCTAGGAATATGTATTTAAATTGTATTCATATATTAAATAAATATAAATATTTATTTCTAAAATATATATTTATAATATATTATATTATAGTAATAATTGTGAACATATACAATTTATACGCAATTTATACGCAATTTTTCGATATATTTTGAACCGAAATTGTCGTTATTTAGAGAGTTCAAGCGATTATATGTTTTAATCTCTGCGGCTATAACTTAGTTATTATATTAATCACTATTACATATATTTATTTATATTAGTAGTATACATTTAATGTAGTTTAAATATTAAAGGTGATTATAAAATATAATATTACTAAATATGATATATGAGGAACACGTTCATAACCGGCGCCAAAAATCTATGATTAATCCTACTTTATTCAATATCGGAGCGCGCGCTTTCGCAATTGAGACTCCCGCCTCTAGATATAGACGTGTCATAATATATAGATAGTATTTGACCTAGATCGTTATTGCTATATCTAGCCTAAGGTAAACTATAAACCTATGATTCCATATATAACTATAGTCATAATTACTTTGTTAAAAAACTCGTGAATAAATGTGTGTGTGTATGTGTGTGTGTGTGTGTGTATATAAAGTACGTATCTCTCTCAATATATATACGTTTCAACTCCGAAAGCGTGAGCTGCGATATCGAATAAACTATTAGTCATATATTTTTGGCGCCGGTTATGAACCACAACCATATATGATATAAGTTATTTTGTATAACTTTCAGGAATAAGACTTATAATAGCAGATATTAAAACATATAATCGTGTGAAAACTATAATAGTGATTGTGGCTGATATAAATAGATTACAAAATTGTTTATAAATTGTATATGTTCATATTATCTATATTTTGATTGTAAACATATATATTAATAAATTTGCGACATAGTTCTCTGATAATTAAGTTATTCTGTTTGATAATTATATTATTAAATATATATATATATATATAATATATATAATATATAATATATTATTGAATAAAGTATATTCAATATAATATTGTAAAAATATAAAACACAGAATTATAGAATATATAATTATAAATATTGTATTCGAATTTTTAATTAAATCGTATATTTAAATTCAAAATTGTATAGTAATTATTATCATTATTATAATTATAATTACAATTATAATTATGTATGTATTAATAATAATTATGAATATATAAATGTATACGCAATTACGCAATATATTTTCAAAATTATTTTGAACTGAAATTGTAGTTATTTAGAGAGATCGCACGATTATGTTTTAAAATCTGGGGATATACATATGAAAGTTTTAAATTAAATATATATATTTTAAATTCAAAATTGTATACTTATTATAATAATAATAATTATATTAAATATAATATTTGTCAATATAATATTTAATAATTATTATTAAAATTCAATTTAAATTGTATTTTAAATTGACTTTTAATCTAATAAACATGATACAGTAGTTATTTAATTATGTATATATATATATATATTTATATAAATATACATGATATATATTATGTATACTAACATTATTCATAATGTAAGTAATTATGTCTTAATTTAATAATAACTAAAAAAAAATATTGAAATTTGTATTAAATATCCGTTAAATATAATTAGGTCAATGGGGTCAATAATTTATTAATGTTAACAAAGATTGTTAGCAAAATGTTTATAATATATAATACCTTGGATAAGGATATAATATATAAATATATATATATATTAATTAAAAATATATATTTTAAAATATTAACTTTATGTTTATATTAAAATATACAAAATGTGCAGATTTATAAATAAAAATTTCTGTAATTTTCATAAATATAATATATATCCATATATTTGACTAAAAAGTGACTTTTATACGTGGGCATTGAAAGTGGCGAAATTCCAAAAACGTATATAACGAAAATATATACGCCATATTTTAAAGTGTAATTTTAGTGACTATTTTATATAAAATAAAATGTATGTAATATATATATTGTTAAGTATGTCAATATTTATAAGATTGTGAAATTTCATAAAATGAAATCATATATTTAATGGTGTAATTATGCCGTGAAATAGAGATGCCCACGAATATGGCCATCTCTATTCGGTGGGCTCGAATAGTGGTTCTTAATGTACACGTGGCCATTGAAAGTGGTAGTCCTATATCTATATATATATATATATATATATATATATATATATATATATATATATATATATATATATATTATTTAGATTCTTTAGTATAAATCAAAACGAAAACAAATAAAAAATAAATATAAATAAAATCATTATTCTAACTATAATAAATATAATACAATTCTAACTAGCTAAGCAAAAAATAATACAATTATCATATTCGCCACATTAATGTACATATATTCAAGAGTATTATAAAGGATGAATTACATTACATTTGTAAATAGTCAAATTAATATAACTTTCCATTATATTTAATATAGCATACTAATATTATTAGTAGTATCATGGGTTAATTAATATATTAAGTCAATTATAGTAATATTATGTATCACAGGTAATAACTTAAACTTAATCTAGTCATAAATAGAGTAATTACATGTTTATTAAAAAAAATAAACTTAAAAATTAGGATAAAAAGTTAATATTAAAAATAACATATTTATCGTTAATCACATAATCTCGAGCAATGTATTATATACTTAATACGAACACATTTGATAATAATATACAAAATAATTAATGAACAATAATATATTACTATTTAAGTATAATACTATCATAGTTAAATATTAATTAAATTCAGAATATTAGAATAGAAATGAAAATATATATTATATACATATAAAAGATTGATATTTCAAAGAAAATCGTGAATTATTTAAGTTATTCGATAGATAATACAGTTATATAGGTATCATTAGTTAAATGAGTTGCTTTATGTTTTTACTTATATAAAAAGATAAAATACTTATAAAATAACACAATATTGTGTATATATTGTACATAAATTTGTCAATTAAATTTGATTAAGGTATCAAGTAATAATTTAGAAAATAATGTATTTAAATATGTTTACATAGTCTGCAATAATATTCATAACTTTTATATGTATATAGGTGTACGCGTATATATATATATATATATATATATATATATATATAATGTTTGATTTAACTATAGTTATATATATATATATATATATATATATATATAGTTTGGCTTTAAAATAAGTAATAAGGTATATTTTGAATACTAAGTTATCAATATATAAATGAGTAATTTAATTTGACAATTAGTACTCATTTGTATCATAACATTAATTTCTATATTAAATTTTAATTAATATTACCAATTAAAAAAAAACTTAACATTTGAATTTAAATATGTATTTAACCGATATTATAATATACCTATATGTATATATATATACACATATAATACAAGATATATACTATATTATGTTATTACAAAATAATTAATATTAAATTAATTTAGATACCTGCTGGAATTTCTGTACAACTAATAAATGTAATGATATTATAATAAACGTGTTTAAAAGTTAATATATATATATATATATATATATATATATATATATATATTTATTTAAACTAATAGCATTATTTATGTTTATTTTATTTAATTTATAGAATTTTAATAAAATAATAATTTATATACATATATGCATGAAGGAGTTATATATATATATATATATGATATATATATATATATATATATATATATATATATATATATAATAATAATACCAATACTATTGATGTTGATACATACTGAATTCTAGCTTATCATGACACCTATCGTTTGATTTTTTTTACCTTTTTTTACCTATCCCATATAATTTGCCATGGGAGCCCAGTTGATTATTTAATAATTTTCTTCCATCCTTCTCTATTTTTCGTTCTAACATGACTTCTTCCAACCCAAGACCGGTCCATCCCACGATATTATCTTTTCATTGCATTGTTGACCTCTTTTAGGAGAAGTGTTTTAGAAATAGTATTATATCTTATTAACTTAAAAATCCATTTTAAATTGTTCGTAAATAAAATTTCCAGTAATATAAAGTGAGGGCCATTTTCACGGGTTATTATACTTCTTACTTAAATATTAGTAATTCTTTATCTGTAAGTTATATTCATTAATCTTCTTAAACATCTGATTTCTATCGCTCTTATTTTACTTGCAATTCTATGGTTATAGTCCATATTTCATATTCATATACGAATATTGAGCTGACTAATAATAGTATAAGTTTTATTTCAATTTCAGTTGTAGTGATTTATCGTTTCATATAATATTTAGATTAGTTAAAGCTGCTGCCGCATGTCATGTTCTAGATTTTATTTCTGTTTTTTTAGTAATTATGTGTGTTTTATGGCGTTAATCTCCATTCCATATGCTCATGATGTAAAGTAAATTTTTTTAATAAGAATATTTAGTACAGATTAACTACAAGTTAATCCATCAATATAATTTGCGAATCTTAAATTTGTGACTATTCTTCAACCAATATTTACTGTTCCTACATGGGTATATAATGCGTCATTCATTATTTGTTCGAGCAGGATGTTGAAGAGTGTAGGTGAAAGTAAGAAACTAAGTATATATGAAGTTGATGTCTGAAACCACTCTCCAGCTTTTCCGTCGAAGTTAAATGCACTTTCTGCTTTACTTTATAGGTTTTATATAGATTCAATTAGTTTTAGATTAATGTTAAATCTTTTCATCGCTTACCATAATGCTCTATGCCAATCTCAATTAAATAATGTATTGAAGTCAATGAATACATGATATAGCGGTTTATTATATTGAGCATATTTTTCTGAGATGATTCTTAAATTAAATATCTGCTCACTAGTAATTCTTCCGGCTCGACATCCAGCTTGTTCTTCATATAAAATTTGCCAGTGATGTTTGTAGTATATGTAACATAATTTTCAGCATTATTTTACTTTAGTGTGATATTCTTTCTTAGTGTTATACCTAATTAGATAGATACAATATCTGTACATTTTTGATTAATCCAGTTTTCTTTTGCTTTTCTCATTTTTCTTTTTATTTGGGTATTAATCTGTTTGTACTTATTTCCAGATTTAAATTTTGTCTGTTTTAGTGTTCTTCTTAAGTCACACTATCCATAAATTCGTTAGTTATCCAGTTTTTCTTCTTCTCTATACATTTTCCTAGAATTTCAGTTGCTGCATCTATCATTATTATATTAAATGTCTGTACTATCTATTCTATGTGTTCTATGTAGTTGTTTTTTTTGTTGGCTTTTCAAGTGAATATAAAAGGTCATTATTACCATATCATGATCACTACCTATATCTTCTCCAAGGAATGATCTAGTATTATTTATATTTACACTAGTAGAAAAACGTTTACTTGTTAAAATGTAATCAATTTGATTATAATATAATAATCCTGGACAAGTTTGTAATCTTGATTTTTTGTGAGGACCAAATATATTTGCAATTATTAGATTATTTGTTTTTACTAATTAAAAAAGTTTTTCACTTCTATCATTTGTTACATAATTGAAGAATTTTCCAGAAGTTAATCCCCAATTTTGTGTGCATCTTGTCAAATTTAGCATTCCAATCACTTTGAATTAATATAATATCTTTCTTTGAAATTTTTGATGTAAAATTTTGTAGATCATTATAACATATTTCAATTTCTTCGTTGCATAATTGATATGTTAAATGGGGCTACGTGTAGTTTAAAGATATTTATTCTTTCATCAATTTGATTGAAGCACATAACCATGCGCGTTAATTCACTGTGTATTATAAATCCAACACTATTAAAGTCATTTCCGATATAATAATACTTGTGACCTTCAATTGTTATACTTTAATGTACTTATTTTCTACGTATTTCACTTAATCCTATTACATTCCATCGATATATATATATATATATATATATATATATATATATATCCAGTTCATGCGTAATTTCTTTTAGTTTTCCTTCTTCTCGTATATATATACTATTATATTATATTACTATAGTAATTACATTCCAAGAGCCTATATACGTGTCATTTATTCTTGTCTTAACTTCTTAACTTCTTGTCTTCATTTTATTATTTTTCATCAGTTGCTACTTTGGCGTTATTATCCTGATGAAAGATAAGTAACGAGGACCTTTTTATCCCGGACGACGTCCGAGCCGGTATGGTATTTGAGTATTGTAAATTAATATTTGTTGCGTATCTTGGGCAAATAAGTTCAGCGAGGCCCATCCTTCTCTGAACTCACTCATAATTAGCATACTATGAGTAGTTATCATAGTGTGGCAGCATGGAGCCTGCTGTTAGAGTTGGGTGCTAGATCTAGACGATGTTCCTTTTTCCAGCACCCCCATATACCCACATTGGATTAAATTATCTATGAAAAATATATATATATGTCTTATTTTTAATTTTGTAATTTTAATATATATACAAGATTTATAGAAATATATATATATATATTTATTATTGAAATCAAAAGTGCCATAAAAAGTGATTTAAAACTCAAAATATGGTATCGGATTTAAATATTTTGAGAATATTTTAAAAATACCGATTTGTCATGATCTTTATTGGAAACGAAATTAAGTTGCGGTTTCCAATCCATTTTACAATCAACACAGATTTCTCGAAATTTCAAGGAATTTACTTGCTCAATAGCACTACAATTAATTTCAATATTTAATGTATAACTATAATGTATATTATGTATATTATACACCATAATATTGTATTTATTTACATATATGGTTACTTTTTTAATAGCTAACCAAGAAGATAATTTACTTAACTCTATATTCATAAGTATATTTATAAATAATTAGATAAAGTATTACTTGAAAATATTACATTTTATTATCCGCATAAAGTATAGTTATAATATATGTTGATATATTTGATAAGTCATTTATATATTTATTTTAAAAAATAGGTTCAAAAACCGAATTCTGTGGTATTACACAGTTTACTTTAATAAAACATAATAATCAGTTATCATATTTAACATATTGACTTCTATTTGATTATAATTTTGTTAAACTAATTCTATTTTTAACCACGAATACCATAATTTTCAAGTTTTTGATATAAAATATAATGATAATTTTATCAAAAACATTTTTTCAGATTAATCGTTACTACCGAACATTTTTTTTATATTATGTTTTGATTTTTTTTATTAATCAAGTTATTAATAATATTTCAATTACATTTTGAGTTTTTTTTATAATAACTTCGCACTTATTATGAAAATATTGATTTTTATTAAATCTTAATAATTTAGTTACTATATTGTTGGGTCCCAGTGTAGCGACATTTATTTTATTTTACATTTAGTAGATAGGAAATATATAGGTTTATACAAATACCGTCTACAATAGAACTCTCAATGCATTGTATTGTGCCAATTATTGTATTATGTTCTTATTATATAAATGCATCGTTGCAAAGAATACTTTTTGATATATTATATCACATATATATTTTATATATGAAAACAAATTAATTTAGAACTACTTGACATATTTGTTAATAATAGTATTCAATACAATTATTTATATAACACTACAATTATTAAAAAATCTACTATAGTTTTTTCTGTAGCGACTATAATGATACATACCTAGCGTAAATTAAATAAAAATGTGATCACTGAGTAATTGACGTTTAAAGTTTCATGCCAATTACACTATTTGAAATAATTATAGATTAAAACATGTATTGATATAATTTATAGATAATTATTGAATATCATTTATTCATAGATACTAGATTACACATTAAAGAGTTATTTTATGGAATACCATTTTTATTAAATGTTTTATATTATGTTTTATGAAAATTTATCAATTTCTACTCTGAGATATTGCCTTAACATAAAACTTATTTTTAACTCTAATTTACTTAATAATAGAATCCCATAACCATGGTTTTATTAATTTTTATTATGTTCTTCTCGTGCATCCATTGGACAATTCTTATTGTAAATACTAGATAGATAATTTACAAATATATCAACTGAATTATTTAAGTCTGGATTTTATTAAAAATGTAACTCCAATCAAAATTTATAATATTATTACGTAAAGAAATTATACTAACATTGTTTATCAAGTGTATTTGTATATATTTATATATTTAACATATTCCTATAAAGTATGTATAGAATTCCTTATTATAAGAAAATACATTCATTTAATTTGATCATGATACATAACTATATTACATAATATAATTATCAGTAATAATTTAATCTTAATCATGAGATATGATAAATCATTTATTAATAAACTAATATATATATATATATATATATATATATTAATATTTCATATTTAATAAGATATAGTTTTCAATGATTTAAAAAGATCCTGGGATTTAAATATGAATGATAATACTCATATATTAAATGGTTATACTTTTAATAATGTAATATTATAATTAAATATATATATATATATATATATATATATATATATAATTAAATATAAAATGATATATATTTAAAATTTATAATTAATACAAAAGTATATATTAAATGTATAATAATTATTGGTATAGGTGCTAAAATCTATATATATAATTTAACTATATTAAAATAAAATATATATTTATAAATATGCATAATTCCATAAGTATAACATAGATATTGGCTAAAATATATTCACTAGAAAATATAGTATTAACGATGTGCCATTTAAGGCATATAATAATTAATTATTTATTTTACTATTTTATAAATGAAATTATATAAAATAAATAAATAATTATGGCTACAGATAAATATGGTAGGTTAATTTATATAATAGTTATCAACTTAATATTATCAATAGTCTTTTCATTATATATGTTTCACATTTAATTCAAGGCCAATTTATTATATATATGAAATTCTAAATAGTCATTATAATATGATATGTATTATATTAAATAATTATATAATTATATAATAATAAACCATATACTAATTATATTAGTATTATATTAGTATTAATATTATATAATAATAAAATTGTTGTAATCATAATACAATAATTATACTTATTGTAATTTACATTAACATATTATATATGTACTTACTTTATAGTAACTCGATATCAAATGGAGTCTTCTACACGGTTAACCCTAATTTACTAATCGAACATAAATATAAGCTAAATATCGTATTATTTTATTAAGAAATAAATTCTATGTGTATTTTGTCTATATTATTTTAATATAAAGTATTGATATTAGTATATATATATATATAATAATGTCAATACATTATTTTAATTTATATAGAAAAAATACACATATTTTAATATAAAGTATTGATATTAGTATATATATATACATAATAATGTCAATACATTATTTTAATTTATATAGAAAAAATACACATAGAATTTATTTCTAAATTTAATACGTAAACTCATATTCTACTTTTGTTGTATTTTTTAATAATGAAAAAATCTCAATTTGAGACTCAGTATTAATTATATAGTATAAGTAATGCTATATAGTGTATCTATCTATGTATATATATATATATATATATATATATATATATATATATATATATATATATATATATATATATGTAAGTGTCTACATGGTATCTACGTTTTTGTATAAATTCTCTCATTACAAAGATCAGGTTGGTATATTGATAAGTTCAATAGAACTTCTATACCATACCTGTGTTTTTGATCTCGGTTATCAACTGAATCTGATATTATTATGATTATTACAAATTAAATCTATGTTATAATTATTTTTGTTTTTATTATTAATAGTAATAATTAATGTGTATCTCGTCATTAAAATGATGATTTTAACTACCATGTATTTATTACTATCACATTTGTATCACTTTCTAATTAAAATAATGTGTTTTAATTGAAATATATGAACATATTAAACATAATTTTGATAATGACATTGAACTTTCTATAATTTATTATTCTGTACATTTTTTATTTAAATATATAATATAATATTTTAATTTAATAAATTTTATAATACATATTTTATATTAAACTATATATTTATATTATATAATTTATATATATATATATATACATTATTAATTAAAAAATGCTTTATCTTTAATATAATTAGATATTTAATTCAAATTCATTTAAAAATAGATATTCATCGTGTATACTTTGTAATAGTGAACGTGAAATTAATTCTATATATACAGAATGTGAAATAGGTATATTTAATAACTATTGTATAATTAAGTACTATAGATTATATATATATATATATATATATATATATATATATATATATTACTTAATTATAGGTATATTGATTATCTTTATTTATCGGATAAATATATATTTTATAATATATATATATATATATATATATAAATATATATATATTTATTTAAATAAAATAATATACATAGGAAGTAATTCAATTTTGGAAGTAATACAATGTAGCTCGAAATGTTTATCTTACATATACTTATTCGATACTCTGGTAATATATTAATATATATATATATATATGTAATAGTTTTATTCGTGATAAGTTATAATCATATAGCGAACGTATATTGCAGTTAAACCACAATCAGGTATTCTATAAATACATTGCTGCTATACACGTGCACTGAAGTGGAACGTTAACGAATGCGAATTACTACATTATATATATAATATTTATGTATCAGTATGCACTCGGCTAGCTAATACAGTGCTAGGTTATATTGTATATAACGTATTATAACAGTCTACATACGACACGAACCCATATACACGGTTATTGCTGAATAACGTTCTAAACAGAAACACAATAGTTATTTCTTATGTAGAAAAAGTATCACGTATGCAAGGCGACCGTACAACATATATATATATATATATATATATATATATATATATATATATATATATACATAGATTTAGTAGGCCCTGTACTCATGCGAAGATAACAAAATAATAAAAGAACAACAGTTTCCGATATAAATTCGATAATATTATAATTTGAATATAAAACTAATGAATACAGAAATAACATTTGGGATGTTTTATAGATAAAAGGAAAAGATAAACAATAAGTATTTTATGAATCATATGAATCAGTTTTATATTCATTATTCCTATATATATATTTCGTATTCATAAATTTGTTAATTGATGTTATCAATACATTAAATAAAGTATCTTATAATATAATACTTATAATAATAGTATTATACTAATAATATTTATAATATTATTAATATTAATAATAATACTAATAATAGTAATAATAATGTAACTACTATTGAAACTGGTATTGAAACCTAGTATAAAGTTGATAGGCTATATCGAAGATAAAAGATAACTTAAAAAGTCCAAAAGTATTTTGCGCGTCATCTTTTTGTTCTTTGTAAAATACCTTATTTAAGTATTTAAATTTCTCGATATCGATTACCTTGAAATACGCCGAATGAGATTCGTTTTAATAATGATATAAAAATGTATTAATGGTTTGATTTATATTAACCCTTGATTTATACTACTAATAGATAAGGTATAATAATAACGTATTGAGAAATCTATTGAAAAATATAGTGGACTCTGTATAGAATAATCTGGATGATAATATAGTTAATTTAAAAAGTTAAATTTATATAAATAATATCCTTAGTTTGTATTTAATGTATATATAGAAGGCATACCATCATCATATTGTTTATTTTATTTATTATTTCCCGGTCCATATAATTCTTATTATTATTATTTACTAAAACTTAATTTATATAAATAATGTACATATTACATTATTTATGTTATATTTGTATTTACGTGTTGTGATAGATTTATGCTAACATATATTATAATAGATTATGGATAATAGATACTTATCAGATATATTTCTATTTATTAATTAATTTATTATTCATTGTGTTCGTAATGATATTAAATTGAATTAAATTTAAAAATGTCCATCATCATTATAATATAAATTTGTTTATATAAATATAGTGACTATAATTATATATATATATATATATATATATAATAACATATTATATGTATATATATATATTATATAATAAGGCATATTTAACATTACATATACTATAATGTGAATATATAAATTAAAAAGATACATATGTCAAGGGGATGCGATACACCCATAGAAAATGATATTAATAAAAAAAGTCACGTTTCAATAATGTACGATATACTTAGAAAAAATATGGATAATACTCCAAGTCGTCCTATAGCATGTAATAATCAGCTATACAATAGTTTGTTAAACTATATTTTTAATTATATATTAATATATATATATATATATATATATATATAAATACATATTTACCAACATGTATAAATATAACATATCATAATATATTCAATAATATTGAATTTAAAAGTATTCATTAGTTATATATATATATATATATATATATATATATATATATATATATATATATATATATATATATAATAATAATAATTTAAGAGTTAGTGATTTAAAATCAGGGCGTATCTAGGCATCAAAAATATGATATTATAAAGTTCCTATAAAAAAAATATAATATACAATTTAAATAATCTATAAAAACGTACATATTAAATAACATTTAAAAAATTACATTTACAAAAAAATGGATAAATTTAATTTATTAGATAAATAAATTGTCAAAAAGTTCATATCTAATAATATGATAACATTTCAACTTTAAGTTAAGTCAACATATTATTCATCGTACTAATATTATATTATATATAGTATATACTATATTTTAATTTTACGTTTTGTATCGTTTTAAGTTTTATTTTGTATTATTTATTTATATGTTTACTATTCACATTATGAATATAATTCGTAATACAATTAATTCAATTTAATTCAATTCAATTCAAAATAATAATAATAATAATAATAATAATAATAATAATAATAATAATAATAATAATAATAATAATAATAATAATAATAATAATAATAATAATAATAATAATAATAATAATAATAATAATAATAATAATAATAATAATAATAATAATAATAATAATAATGTAGGAGATTTCAACTTACCTCTTTATAATTGGAATGATAATACATTTCCTAATTACCCATCAACATATTGCGAATTTGAAAATAGTCTATGTCAAAACTCACTCATTCAATTAATTACTTTTCAAACTCGTAATAATAATTTGCTGGATTTATTACTAACCAATAATCCTATGATTATTTCGAAAATTAATAAATGTCCCCCTTTTGGATTTGGTAAATATATTAGTGACCATATATCATTTTCATTTTCTCTACCTTTCCAAGCTAATTTAAAAATAAATCAAAAAGTTGGGCTAAATTTTAGAAAGTCTAATTTATATAGTAAACATCAATCCCTTTCTTCTATTGATTATAATTTATTATTATCTAATTCAACAGATATTAATAATATGTTTAATATTTTTTATAATACTTTATAAAATATTATTAATGATAATGTTCCAGCTTATAAACATATCAAAAATAAAAAAACGTATCCAAAATATATTCTACGTTTAAAAGTAAAATGTTTAAAATATTATAAAACTAGATTAGATTCACATAATAATTTTATAAATTGGAAAAATATTAAAAAATTATTAGATTATAACATTAAAAAATTAACTATCGATAGAGAAAAATTAATTTTATCATCTAATGACAAATCACGATTTTATAATTATATTAATTCAAGATGTTCATCTTTTTCCACTATAGGTCCCATTAAATCTGACGATAATACATATATTTTTTCAGATACAGTTAAATCTAATATGCTCAATAATCAAGTTTCTTCTGTATTTATTAATGATAATGATAATATTCCTCATTTATCTCCACCTAAACATAATTCAACTATAAATAACTTTTTATTCTATAGGCATAATATAAGAAAGCATCTAATAAATCTCTCACTATCATGTACATTGCCACCAGATAATATCCCTTCAATATTTTTCAAACAATTCTCATATGAACTATCTATTCCACTTACGATATTATTTAATAAAACTTTATCAGCTGGTGTATGTCCTGACATGTGGAAAGTAAGTTATATAGTTCCGATATTCAAAAAAGGTGACCCTTCAAATAGAGAAAACTATAGGCCGATTTCAATTACCTCAATTATGTCTAGAGTATTCGAGCGTATATTAGTTGAGGAAATTAATTTTTATCTAGAACGTAACTCATTAATTTCTGATTCTCAATTTGGATTCCGTCATAACAAATCTGTTGAACTGCAACTATTAAATTGTTATACTAAATGGATTACTGCAATTGATAAAGGCAGTTTTATTGATATCATATATCTTGACTATGCTAAAGCTTTTGATAAGGTATCTCATAGTAAATTACTTGTCAAATTAACTAATTTAGGTATATGTGGTAACATACATTCTTGGATAAGTAGTTTTCTATATGGTAGATCTCAAAGAGTAAGAGTTAACAATAAAATGTCTGATACAGTTAAATAATATCTGGTGTTCCACAAGGATCTGTAATAGGGCCTTTACTCTTTCTAATATATATCAATGATTTAGTCGAAGTGATTGATAAAGATATATCCATTAATCTTTTCGCGGATGACACTAAATTGAGTTTTATATCTAATGACATAGATCATAGATATAAATCACAACATAATATTGATAAATGTTATGAATGGTCTAATTCTTGGCAATTAGAAAACGCTGCAAAAAAATCAGCTGCTCTTACATTAGGTACTACTAATAAACCATTGTATACTATACATAATGTTTCAATAGTAAACTGTAGATCGTATCGTGATCTTGGTATAAAATTTGATCCATCATTACATTTCTCTGAACATATTGGTGTGTGCTGTACAAGTGCATATTGTGTTATCAATCGTATATTTCGCTGTTTCATTACTAATAATATGCCAGCTATTAGAAAAGCATATATATCATATGCTAGACCCCACCTTGAATATGCGTCGACAGTCTGGAATCCGGGATTAGATGCCAGGACATTCAAAGGACTGAAGATAAAACTAGAGAAGGTCCAACAATTCTTTACGAAAAGATTAATCGAGAGATGCGGTTTACCTTATAAACCTTATAATGAAAGATTAATATACCTAAATCTAGATTCTCTAGAAATCAGAAGAACTAGATTTGATCTTGTTATGGTATATAAGCTATTTAACGGATTGGTATCTATGAATACATCATCTATCATTAATATCAAAAAGACCAACTACAATACCAGAGGCCATTTTCTGCAAATTAGTATGAATACATGTTACTACTAAATGTAACAAAAAATCTACTAAATAATCGAATAGCTAACATTTGGAATGGTCTTGATGAACATATTGTATTAGCAAATAGTTTATATACCTTTAAAAATCATATTAAAAAAATTATAACTTAATATTTATTTATACATATATATATATATATGTATATATATATAATTTTATAAATTATTAATTTTAATTATTAATTGTTTTTATCACCAGGCACATGTGATACGTTTCTAATTTACTATTGTTATTTTTATATGTGTACTATCTACGTTTTGTTGTCGTTTTGTGAATTTATCACTACATATTGTTAATTATTACTAAATCGAACTTGAAAAATTCATAATAAATATTCATTCAATTCAATTCAATTCAATTCAATAATAATAATAATAATAATAATAATAATAATAATAATAATAAATATAATTATGTGAAAAAATATGATCTACAATTCAACATGTGGAAAAAATAAATTAAACAAATATAGTTAAGATTAATACGAGTATTAAAATAAATAATAAAAAATATAATAAAATATTATAAAGCTTTGATAAATAAATTTAGAATTAAACAACAAATTATAGTAAAGGACACATGTAAAAATAATATAACAATATAACATTGAATTAAAGTTTCAATTTTACAAGATAGGTTTTGATCCTTATTCCAAACAAATATATATATATATATATAAATATATATATATATATATATAAATATATATATATATATATATATATATATATATATATATATATACAATTTTAATCAATTATTTGGAAGAGAATAAATGAGTTAGGTAATATGTTTCTCATACGAAATTAATTTCTACATGTTATTAACTTATCCTTGATAAACTTGACATTATGTATATTAATTACATATTGAATTTATTTATCAGGTACTTTTTTAATAATAGTAAGATGTTTAAATCTACTAAATCTACTGTTAATATACTATATCGAGCATAATTTTACGATATCACGGAAATACAAAATTATTTTTTTTAATAATATTATTTGTTTGAATCTGTTAATAATATTATTATACGCTTTGTAATCTATTTATATAATTTATTTATGCTCAAAAAGTAGTACCATTAATGTGTGAGTAATAGTTATTTTATAGTTATAGAATAGCACTTATCTAATCCTATATATTCTTGATAATAAACGTAATAATTTTAATAATCTTCTTAATAATTAATGTCAAAATATGTTGCTAAATTTGGTCAGGAATTTTAAAAATGACCAATACATCTCTTGGCGATTTCACTATTTTTTTTTATATTAAAAAAAATATTTTTTTATTTGAGTTTGATCACCCAATTGTTTTATAGAAGTCTACATTTATTTATGAATATTATTAAATTATTTATACTTTTATTATAATATTATTGTTATATATATATATTAGTATAGTAATTAGAATATGTGTATATATTGTGTAGATTAGTTTTATTTTTTTTATGACTTTTAAAAAGTAATTTTTTTAAAATATACATTATATTAAAACACATTATATTATTTAAACATGTAAAAGTAATATAAATAGCTGCTTATTTATATATATACAGAAATATATATTTATTTACATTTATGGGAGTCGTTAATCAAAAATACAAATTAATCCATGATTTAACGAAAGCCAAGCATTTATTTATACGCAATTATATAATATAACATTTAAATAGTATTTTAAAACCTAGTTTAAAAATATGGACGGGGCTTGAACTAAGTCATACTAACTATACGTATGATATGTTAGCCAACTAATCCATAGTAGATAGTTTTTAAATATTATATATTTTTTTTATATTCATATTTTATAATTTAATTGAAAATATATATGTTATAAAATAAACAGTAATATATATGTCAATTTATATATCCTTATATATAATATAAACTAAGATATAACATGCATTAAATATATTATTTACTAAGAAGTATGTTGGGAATATTGCACAGGAAGTAGATGTAATAATGAAACATATAAAATGAATGCTGGTTATTTAAATTATATAATGTATATATATATATATATATATATATATATATAGTTCATAATTAAAATAGGTACAATTGTTCATACATAAACTAATATAGAGTATATATATATATATACGTATGTAGATATTTGTATTTACATGGATATACAATTATTATATAATTAGTTACCATTTGGAGAATAAAATAATATATTTTTAATTATTAAAATTTATTTAATTATTGAATTTGAAATATTATTGCATTATTATAATTATATATTATGAATGAACGAATGAATGAATATTATTTATATACAATAAATAAATAATTAAAATATATGGAATATGTATACAATATAATAGTTATATAATAACTAAAAGGAACACATTAATAGCAATATGCTTTCGAGAAAGGATTTCCCAGTATTCAAAACTCGTGTTTAACTTGGTTTTATCTCGAGTTTAAAACTCGTGTTTAGCTCGGTAATTTGGTAACACTTTAAACACCAGCTAGATCCAAGTTTAACTCGAGATTACTCGAGTTAACTCGAGTTAAATCCAAGTTTAACACCAGCTAGATCCAGGTTTACTCGAGTTAACTCGAGTTAAATCCAAGTTTAACTCGAGATTACTCGAGTTAACTCGAGTTAAATCCAAGTTTAACACCAGCTAGATCCAAGTTTACTCGAGTTAACTCGAGTTAAATCCAAGTTAACTCGAGTTAAATCCAAGTTTACTCGAGTTAAATCCAAGTTAACTCGAGTTAAATCCAAGTTTACTCAAGTTAAATGCAGCTTACATCGATCTAAATCCAAGTTCAACTCGAGACAAATGAAGTTCAATCCAAGTTCAGCTCGAGATTAATCCAAATTAAATAAGTTAGCAATATTAAAATAACTATAATATAATTAATTATAGCTTACATCACGAATAATAGAGGATAATACAAATTCATGACCGGTTAAATCCAAGGAAGTTTTCAGAAATCAGTTTATTTATTTATAAGTTAGCATAACGTTCAAAGAATATATACATAAAATAAATATTTATGTTTATAAATTAAAATATATTTCAATATATATTATAATAATAATACTATACTAATATTTATTATTTTACTACTAAATATGAATATATTATATTTAATTTGAGTTAAATTAATATAATTGTTAATAAATACAAAATGTAAAACATTAATTTATTTTTTAACCCTTTTATTATTTTTTAAAAAATGTTCTATAATATTAGTAGTTTCCGTCGTAGTAACTTCCTTATGTATTTGGGATAAAGCTTCTGTAAGTTGAATTAAATTAATAAATATGAGAATATGTAAAACAAATATAGGAATGTAAAATTAATATACAGAATATATATATATATATTGATATCTTATATTAGTTTTATAGACATTGTTGTGCCATATAAAAAATAAATACACTTCGAAGGTTTCAAATAGTATTATTTTTATTAAATTATTCATTTTGAAGGTTTGAAATAGTAAATAAATACATTTCAAAGGTTTTAAATAATATTATGTGTATTAAATCATGTATTCAAAGTTTTCTAATAGTTATATTATTCATTTCTAATGTGTAAAATACACTTCGAAGGTTATAAATAGTATTATTTGTATTAAATCGTGTATTCAAAGTTTTCATATAGTTAAATTAAGTATTTGAAGGTTTTGAATAGTAAATAAATACACTTCGAAGGTTTGAAATAGTAAATAAATAGACTTCGAAGGTTATAAATAGTATTATTTGTATTAAATTTAGTATTCAAATTTTTATAATAGTTAAATTATTCATTTTGAAGGTTTGAAATAGTAAATAAATACATTTCGAAGGTTTTAAATAATATTATGTGTATTAAATTTAGTATTCAAAGTTTTCATATAGTTAAATTAATTATTTGAAGGTTTGAAAGAGTAAATAAATACACTTCGAAGGTTATAAATAATATTATTTGTATTAAATCGTGTATTCAAAGTTTTCTAATAGTTAAATTATTCATTTTGAAGGTTTGAAATACACTTCGAAGGTTATAAATAGTATTATTTGTATTAAATCATGTATTCAAAGTTTTCATATAGTTAAATTAAGTATTTGAAGGTTTTGAATAGTAAATAAATACACTTCGAAGGTTTGAAATAGTAAATAAATACACTTCGAAGGTTATAAATAATATTATTTGTATTAAAACGTGTATTTAAAGTTTTCAAATAGTTAAATTATTCATTTTGAAGGTTTGAAATAGTAAATAAATACACTTCGAAGGTTAATAATAATATTATTTGTATTAAATCGTGTATTAAAAGTGTTCATATAGTTAAATTAAGTATTTGAAGGTTTGAAATAGTAAATAAATACACTTCGAAGGTTATAAATAATATTATTTGTATTTAATCGTGTATTCAAAGTTTTCATATAGTTAAATTAAGTATTTGAAGGTTTGAAATAGTAAATAAATACACTTAGAAGGTTATACATAATATTATTTGTATTCAATTTAGTATTCAAAGTTTTCTAATAGTTAAATTATTCATTTTGAAGGTTTGAAATAGTAAATATATACACTTCGAAGGTTATAAATAATATTATTTGTATTAAATTTAATATTCAAAGTTTTCTAATAGTTAAATTATTCATTTATAATAGTGTAAAATACACTTCGAAGGTTATAAAGTGTGTGTGTGTGTGTTTGTATATGTATATGTGTGTATATATGTATGTAAGTGTGTGTATGTGTATGTATGTGTGTGTGTATAGATTTCATAAACTATTGTATAACACTTTATAATATAAAAATATACATATTATATCACATATTTGGCAAGTAGAAGTTTAAGAATCACGCATTGACTCATTGCAGTGGGAAAGCTTAGTTTATTTATAATCTCTTGGTGACCTATATATATATATTCTATAAAATTCAACATACGTCGTACGTATATAATTGGTAATATTTAATAAATAGTTTCCTAAACCTATATATATAATTATTTATGTACGTATATAATCTATATAAGAAAGCTAGATACTGACGTGTATATCTGCGAACTAAACGCCTAAAGTGTCGGGTCGTGATACTGCCGTGTATATCTGCTAACTAAGCGCCTAAAGTGTCGGGTCGTGATACTGCCGTGTATATCTGCGAACTAAGCGCCTAAAGTGTCGGGTCGTGATACTGCCGTGTATATCTGCGAACTAAGTGCCTAAAGTGTCGGGTCATGATACTGCCGTGTATATCTGCGAACTAAGCGCCTAAAGTGTCGGGTCGTGATACTGACGTGTATATCTGCGAACTAAGCGCCTAAAGTGTCGGGTCGTGATACTGCCGTGTATATCTGCGAACTAAGCGCCTAAAGTGTCGGATCGTGATACTGACGTGTATATCTGCGAACTAAGCGCCTAAAGTGTCGGGTCGTGATACTGCCGTGTATATCTGCGAACTAAGCGCCTAAAGTGTCGGGTCATGATACTGCCGTGTATATCTGCGAACTAAGCGCCTAAAGTGTCGGGTCGTGATACTGCCGTGTATATCTGCGAACTAAGCACCTAAAGTGTCGGGTCATGATACTGCCGTGTATATCTGCGAACTAAGCGCCTAAAGTGTCGGGTCGTGATACTGACGTGTATATCTGCGAACTAAGCGCCTAAAGTGTCGGGTCGTGATACTGACGTGTATATCTGCGAACTAAGCACCTAAAGTGTCGGGTCGTGATACTGCCGTGTATATCTGCGAACTAAGCGCCTAAAGTGTCGGGTCATGATACTGCCGTGTATATCTGCGAACTAAGCGCCTAAAGTGTCGGGTCGTGATACTGCCGTGTATATCTGCGAACTAAGCACCTAAAGTGTCGGGTCGTGATACTGCCGTGTATATCTGCGAACTAAGTGCCTAAAGTGTCGGGTCATGATACTGCCGTGTATATCTGCGAACTAAGCGCCTAAAGTGTCGGGTCGTGATACTGACGTGTATATCTGCGAACTAAGCGCCTAAAGTGTCGGGTCGTGATACTGCCGTGTATATCTGCGAACTAAGCGCCTAAAGTGTCGGATCGTGATACTGACGTGTATATCTGCGAACTAAGCGCCTAAAGTGTCGGGTCGTGATACTGCCGTGTATATCTGCGAACTAAGCGCCTAAAGTGTCGGGTCATGATACTGCCGTGTATATCTGCGAACTAAGCGCCTAAAGTGTCGGGTCGTGATACTGCCGTGTATATCTGCGAACTAAGCGCCTAAAGTGTCGGGTCATGATACTGCCGTGTATATCTGCGAACTAAGCGCCTAAAGTGTCGGGTCGTGATACTGCCGTGTATATCTGCGAACTAAGCACCTAAAGTGTCGGGTCGTGATACTGCCGTGTATATCTGCGAACTAAGCGCCTAAAGTGTCGGGTCATGATACTGCCGTGTATATCTGCGAACTAAGCGCCTAAAGTGTCGGGTCGTGATACTGACGTGTATATCTGCGAACTAAGCGCCTAAAGTGTCGGGTCGTGATACTGACGTGTATATCTGCGAACTAAGCGCCTAAAGTGTCGGGTCATGATACTGCTGTGTATATCTGCGAACTAAGAGCCTAAAGTGTATATTAAGTATGGATATGTCAAAAAATAGTATGAATCGTATTCAACCAACTATAGTATTTAATAATTATATAAAAAAATTATATATTTTATTCAACTTGTATATAAAACATATCGTTCATAAAGAAAACATATGTAATACCTTTTTATATATTTTCAATATTAATGATGTACATTTTAAATATTGTAATATATGTGTAGTTACTAGGAAAGTTGTATTATTTTTTATTAAAACTGTCTAAAATCAACATAAGCCATATTTCATATATTTATATATCAAATTCGTAATTTGTATCACTAAATGTATATAATTTAAACTCTATAGTATGCGTAAAAAATACCTAAATTGTATATTTATTATACGAATATATTAAATGCCTACAGTGAATTTAGGTATCTCTTACTCGTAATATAGTTTAAATTATATAAATTTAGTGATACAAATTACGAATTCAATATATCATATATTAAATTCGTTATATATATTTAATATATTGACTTACTTGACTTAGTTGCGTAGGACTTGGCGTCCCCTTGCAGCACACACGAACACTTGCTTTTTGTAGGCATCTCGGTCAGCTGCCCTTCTTTCCAAGGTCAGAAGTGGAATGCCACTGTTTTCTCTGATGCCATCCGTCCATCTCTTTAATGGACGTCCTCTTGGTCTTGGATTTTTGAAGTCCAACTTGTAACTGTAGTTGATCATATCTCATATATTATATTCGTTATTATATTATATGTATAATAAATATACAATGTAGGTACCTTTTACGCGAAATATTGAGTTTAAATTATATAAATTTAGTGAAACCAATTATGAATTCAATATTATATTGAATATATGTAGTACATAATGTATACTAAATAATATTTAGTTATTTAAAATATACAATTTAAGTACCTTTTACGTGGAATATAGAGTTTCAATCATATAAATTTAGTCATATAAATTACGAATTCAATATTATAGTGAAAATATGTTACATATAATTATTATAATAATTTAATATTTAAGGTACATTTACGCAGAATATAGACTATATAATAGAGTTTCAATTATAGTCATACAAATTACGAATTAAATATTATATTGAATTATTCAATGAATATATGTTACATATAATATAATATTTAATTCGTTACATTTAATACACATATAATTATATAATTATTATATTAATATATGATATATTTAAATAATATAATATTAAATAATATCATATTAAATATGTAATTTAAATATTATTTTTATAATTATATGTAAAATAAATATACAATTTATGTACCTTTTACTCGTGATATAGAGTTCCAATTATATAAATTTATGATACAAATTATGAATTCAAAAATATGTATAATATATATACAATATAGGTAACTTTTACGTATAATATAGAGCTTCAATTATTTAAATTTATATAAAATAAATAATTTTAATTCAGGAAGTAAACAATGTTCATTATCATTATAATCCGGATTATAACGACATAATAATCATATTATAAACGATTATAATGTTATTATTATTATAATAAAATAAATTTAAAATTGTGTACTTATCTAATTAGTTTTAAATTGTTATCATAATGTATTCAAATAGTGTAACCAAAGTAAAACTTGGAATATCAATTGACTATGAAAAAATATATTTTTAATTTATATTTTTATAAAGTATATATTTTATCTGTATACCAGTCTTTATATTATTTTCTTATATTTATACACTTATTTATTTATAATTTAATAGTATATTTCGTAATAATTATTATTATTTATTTTATAGTACACTATTAATTTTAATTTGAAAACAATATTATTAATTTTATTTAGTTTTATACAATTTTATAAATCTAAAGATATAAGCTTATGAATACATTATAACTTTGAATAATATGTGATAATATAATAAGTTTAACTTAGTTATTTATTCTTTTATAATGTAATACTACTATGACAACTTATGATATAAAAATTATTATTATTTATGTAGAGAATATCGAATATGGCCCCGATATGTATTGATAAATTTATGGGGTCAAGTTTAACTATATTACATGTATTGCTATAGTATATATGCTATATGCTATAACAAGCATATATATTTTAATTGTATAATAATAGACATACTTTTATTTTAATTTTTTCACAGATTTTATAAAATGCAATACATCATAATTATATTTGAGAATATTGTCTATCTTGAATTGTGCATACATATGTTATTTATATATAGCAAAATAAATTAGGTTGATCGCGTCAGTACTTTTTATCTAAACACTCATTTATATACTCAAACATAGCAAACAAATTATTAGAGAGAAAAGCATGTATATGTATAATTTATTTATATTTGGGTATATAACTGAGTTAGGTATTATTATAATAATTATAATAACTATAATAATTAAACAACTTTTGAAATCAATTTTATCAGTTGAACATTTTGGTGGATCGCTTCAGTACTATTATCTAAACACTCATTTATAAACACAAATATAGCAAACAAATTATTCTGAGAAAAAAGCATATATATATATATATATTATATGAATATATATATGTATAATTTATTTATATTTGAGTGTATAACTGAATTAGGTATTATTATAATAATTATAATAACTATATTAATTAGAGGGGACAGTATGAAATAATATAACGTGACAGTACGGTGGTCTGAAAGTATGATATGATGTAACGTTACATTACAATATGATATAACGTGACAGTACGGAGTGCTGAAAGTATAATATGATGTAACGTGATAGTATGTTGTGCTAGAGGATTAGTTACTGGAATATTTTTCATTTCTAATGTGTAAAATACACTTCGAAGGTTATAAATAGTATTATTTGTATAAAATCATGTATTCAAAGTTTTCATATAGTTAAATGAAGTATTTGAAGGTTTTGAATAGTAAATAAATACACTTCGAAGGTTATAAATAATATTATTTGTATTAAATCATGTATTCAAAGTTTTCATGTTGTTAAATTAAGTATTTGAAGGTTTTGAATAGTAAATAAATACACTTCGAAGGTTTGAAATAGTAAATAAATACACTTCGAAGGTTATAAATAATATTATTTGTATTAAATTTAGTATTCAAAGTTTTCAAATAGTTATATTATTCATTTCTAATGTGTAAAATACACTTCGAAGGTTATACATAGTATTATTTGTATTAAATCATGTAATTAAAGTTTTCATATAGTTAAATTAAGTATTTGAAGGTTTTGAATAGTAAATAAATACACTTCGAAGGTTTGAAATAGTAAATAAATACACTTCGAAGGTTATAAATTGTATTATTTGTATGATGTAACGTGACATTACAATATGATATAACATGACAGTACGGTGTGCTGAAAGTATGATATGATGTAACGTGACATTACAATATGATATAACTTGACAGTACGGTGGTCTGAAAGTATGATATGATGTAACGTGACAGTACATTGTGCTAGAGGACGAAATGGCTCATAAACTTATCCTTTGGGAACCGACAAATGGTAGTGCAAGAAGAGGTCGCAAAACCATCACTTGTGTATATAATCTAAGAGAAGACATAGGAATAGACGATATACATGAGATAAAGACGATGATGTTGGACAGAGATGTTTGGAGTATAAAGGAAAAGAAAATTCGAGCGAGAGCTCAACATAAGTAAGTAAGTAAGTAAACTGTGATATAATGATCCAAGTTTCAACTAGTTAAATATGGATCAGCTAAATCCAAGTTTACACCAGTTTAAAAAATATCTTGGATCAAACTGTTGTATAATGATCCAAGTTTCAACTAGTTAAATATGATCCAAGTTTACACCACCTAGATCCAAGTTTAGACCAGATTCCCCCAGTTTCCCCCAGTTTACACCAGTTTAAAAAAATAACTTGGATCAAACTGTTGTATAATGATCCAAGTTTCAACTAGTTACATATGATCCAAGTTTACACCACCTAGATCAAAGTTTGGACCAGATTCCCCCAGTTTCCCCCAGTTTCCCCCAGTTTCCCCCAGTTTCCCAGTTTGATCCAAGTTAAACACGAGTATTGAATACTGGGTTCATACATAAATGTATAATAATAAAAGAACAAAACAAAATAAATATGATAATAACATTGATAAGTTTATATGTGCATTGATATATCTATATTATAGATATAGTATTAAATGAGATAACTTGGATATAGATAGTTTATTACATGACGGCCAGTGCACGCGAGACGATCATACGATGCGCGTAGGTGACGCACGCCGCGGTGCGTGCGTCGACCTAATTAGTGAAGACAACAACAAGTTATGTAACAATTATCCGTTATCTGGATCATGAATAAACATGCACGTTTATAGCGCGTGTAACATATAGACGTATGTACACTTATATCGTGTGTACGCATATAGATATATAAACGTATAACAAACATTACTATATAATATAATATATAATACAATTAAATTACATATCGAATCAAGTAGTTCCATTCTCGTGTGCGGTAAATATCTACTCACAGTATGAATATATGGCATACCTGAATGGCTTTATCGACAACATATCCTAGTATATTAGTCCAAAAGGATTTTATTGGTATATAATATATTTCTATCTTATAAAACCGTAATATGGTGGAATAAACGGTCATATATACATGCTATTAATAGAGTTACATACAAATAATAAAAAAATACTATAAAAAACAAGACGTACATGATTTAAAATATATATATAATCGAAAAAATAAAAACAATACAAAATATATAATAAATGTAAGTAAGATAATAATAGCATAATAAAGCAAATACTATCTTCAATATCAGAATACGGCGTTCACTTGTTAAACATGGCTCCTAGCTCCGATATATGTTTCATAAACTGAATTAAACTAGTGTATGAATGAATATAATATGATAAATCAATATTTATTTATATATAATTTTGTTGATGTATTTTTTAAATACTATAAGTAATTGAATTGTTGATAAACAAATCAAATTCATTACAAAACATGTTTTCAATATGCATACAGCCACAAACAATTTTATATATGTATTATTATACCCTCTGCAACCCAAAAGGTATTACTCGCACATTAGTTTTATATATATATATATATATATATATATATATATAATTAATATTAGGTCACTTAGATCTAATTCACTATTACTATTATCCTACATGAAATATTCTAAAATTAAATTAGTTGCTATTACTGAAACATGGATATCGCCAGATGACTTCGATATATTCTCTCTCTTCCATGATATTGGATACTCTCTATTTATTTCACCTCGTATTAAAGGCCGAGGTGGAGGAGTTGGTATATTAATTCACTCTGGCCTACCATCTCCTACTATTATCAGCCCTTCCTTCTCTTATAGTGATTGCCTGATAGCCTCTTTAAATTTTATGAATACTGTATACTCCTTTACTATAATTTATCGACCTCTATAACAAGACTATACCACATTCTATAATGAATTTTATGACTATATAACTGATACTCCACTATCTAACAATAATCATAACTTTATTATAGGTGACTTTAACTACCACTTCGAATCAAATATACATCCCTATTCCACATTCAAAAATCTTACTGACTCTCTCTCTCTACATCAATTTATAACTTTCCCTACTCATATTGCTGGTCATAAACTTGATCTATTTTTTTGTAGATCTCATAGTAGTTGACAGTGTATCATTGATTGTTGTAAATCTGACCTAATTACCGATCATTTTCTAATAACTTGTCGATTAGTACTTCCTTACTCCACCTCTATAGAAAAAAAATCCATCACATACAGAAACTACAGATCTCTTGATTATGATTGTTATGCCTCGGAACTTAAATTAATCCTCCTTTCATTACCGTGTTCCATTTATTCACTCAAGTATGCTCTTTCTTACTTGATTGATAAATTTTCCCATCTAAAAACTCGTACTATTAATATCCATTCAAAATCTCCATGGTTTTCCTCTTAACTTGTTTCTTTCAAACGCAACCTACGTAAACTCGAACGAATCTTCCATAGTAACCCCTCTTCTAGTAACATCTTAATATTTTCTACATATCGCAAGTTCTATAAATCTCAAATCTCTAAAGCCAAGTCTGCTTTTTATATTAGTAAAATAAATAACCTCACATCCAATCCCCGTGCTTCTTTCGCACTTGCTCGTAAGCTTCTCTCCCCTACAATGCCTATCAATATACCTCATATACCTAATATTGCAAAAAATGAATTATATTATGAATTCGCTAATCATTTTACTGATAAAATTCAACGCACCTGCACTTCTATTTCATCTCTCCTACCAATTAGCTCTATTCCGTGCATCTGTATTAGTAAACCAATCCCATACTATTTTTCTAAATTCTATATGCCTTCTATTTACACAATATCTAATCTTATTTCTAAGTCTTCATCATCTCATTATTTTGACCCAATTAAACTAGCCGCCTTTAAAAAACTAAATTATACTCTATCCCCCTAAATTCTTGATATTATAATTATTTCCCTAAATGATGGTTTTTGTCCAACTTCTTTTAAGCATGCAATAATAACACCTATACTCAAAAAACCTTTACTTGATCTTAATATAATAGCTAACTATCACTCCATTTCACAACTTCCGTTTATTAGCAAAATTCTGGAACGAATTTTTGCCATACAATTGAATAGATTTATAGCTGAAAATAAATTATATGATATATTTCAGAGTGCATTTAGACGAGGATACTCAACTGAAACTGCACTACAACAAATACTTAACAATATATACTCTACAGTATCTCCATCTATCTCCTGCCAACTTATATTATTAGACCTATCATGTGCCTTCGATTCCTTAAGCCATTCAGTTCTTATCTCAAGATTGGAAATGATAGGAAAACGCGGAACCGTACTAAAATGGTTTTCATCCTATATATTAAATCGATCATCATCCGTTAAAATTTGCAATTCCTCTAAATAATCTCGTCCTCTTCATTATGGTCTTCTCCAGGGATCTATTCTCGGCCCCCTCCTCTACTTAATATGCATCCTCCCTATACATGATATTATTGGTCAATTTGCAAAATTCACATTTACGCTGATGATATCCAACTATATTCCTTCCTACCCAACTCCTCCAATGTACTACCAGATAACTCACAATTTTGTAAATGTGCATCAACTATCAGATCATGGCTTCTATCTAACAATCTTCTACTCAACTCTTCAAAATCTGCACTCCTAAATATCCCATCCAACTATCATTATTTTCCACCTGTTATCATCGATGGTCTCCCCATCATCCCTTTATCATCTGTTATAAATCTTGGAATTACTTTGGATGCTAACCTATCTTAAATTCCCATATAGCTAATATATCTAAATCAGCTAACTACCACCTCTTCAAAATTCGTCGTATAAGAAAAGACTTAACCCGCCCTCTTACAAGTGTCCTCGTAAACGCACTCTTCCTCTCTCGTATCGACTACTGCTCCTCACTACTATATCATCTCCCTAATACTTCATTATCCCCTTTAAATCGTATAATTCGTGCATCTATATGAACCATTTTCTCAATGAATCGATTTGACCATTCCATTACCGACTCCCACAAACTTATATCCAACTGGTTCCCTCAACAAAAACGTTCCCTCCTACACCTTCTATCACTCGCTCATAAAGCAATATATTATACTTCTCCTCCATATTTGACTTCCCTACTAACTATAAGACGCCCACTGACTTCCTTACTATTAAATGCTGACATTTCCCTAATTTGCCCTCGTGTCTCATACCTGAAATACCATAAACGCGCCTTCAGTTATATGGTTCCATCCTTATGGAATTCCCTTCCTGCCTCTATTAGATCAATCCATTCACACCCGTCCTTTATTACACACCTCAAAGCTTACATATCATCGATGTAATATATTCACTTATTTAATCATACAATATTACTATTTTTATAAATTATATTATTTTATCGTTTTGTTTATTTATTTATATATTTATTGTTTTCGTTCTATATTTTTATATGCACCTACGAGGGGTGGCCACACCTATGCTAAGTGCTAATAAACCTTATAATCATCATATTAGTTTTAACACATTAGTTTTAACATAAGTGTAAATGATATTTATATATTATTTCTTATTATATTATATAAACACATACTATTCTAATTCTACAATAGCTTATAGTTTAAACCTATATACTTAATGCACTTAACATACCCTATAATGGTATGTTTTACATTGGGACGAATTGATTATAATATTACTATATATATATATAATATATATTCCATAATATATAAAATATTTTATTAAATAGGTGACGATTTTGATTCATACGAAAAAAAACTGAATCTCAAATTTAAAAATAAAATGGTATTTATTAATATTATTATATTATTAATTTAAAACGATATATATTTATTATTAAAATCCGGAAATATATATTAAATTTGTCTTCATATATATATATATATATATATATATATATATATATATATATATTTATATTAACATATATATCTATATATAATGAATGAATGAATGAAATCAGTTTATAGACAATTGTCTAAGGAGGATCATTGAAAGTAGCTTTATTAAGTCGATACCTCCATAGTATATGAATATAATAGCTTTGGGACATTTAAACAATAATAATAAGACTTGTGTACTAGAATTCAATATAATAAGAGTAAAGAAATATATATAAAGAGAATAATAATAATAAAAATAATGTCCCTCAGCGTATTTCATCATGTTTCATCAATCCATTAAATAAACTAATAAAATAAAATGTGTTAAAACTTGTGCAAACAAATATAAAACAAAAAGTGCGAATAAAATAATAAAAAATTATTGAAATGTAATAACATAAAATGATTCAAATGGTTTAGTATATACAAATTAAAATAAAGTATGTTTAAAACTTGTGCAAATAATTATATAACAAAAAAGTGCGAATAAAATAATAAAAAATGATAAAAATAATATAACATAAAAATGACCCAAGTAGTTTTAAATATAAAATTTTTAAAATTGACGAAGATTAAAAATATTAAAATTATTAAAATGCTAAAATATAAAAACTAATATTTATTTAAAAAGTAATTCTTTAATACTTTTTTTAATTTGTGTATATTATGTATATTTTCAGATTTTAATATATTATTACTCATTATATTATTATAGTATTTTGGGCCTTTAAAACAAATTGTGTTTTGAAATTTCGTTGTTTTCATTAATGGTAAAATAAATCTTGTTTTGTCTTTATTATAAATAAAAAATGTATCTAGATTAATGTTATAGTTATTATGTAAAAGGTTATATAAAAATAATATTATTCTAAAAGTTATGAGTTCATTCAATTTTAAAATAGAATTATATTTAAACATATTATTAGTGTGTGATAAACGAATGAGAGGTAATTGAGACTTGTCTATCATATTTTTATTGATAATTCGAATTGTTTTTTTTTGTATTAATACTAGTTTTTTTAATCTATCTTCATAAACATTACCTCATATTTCTATTCCATATGACATATTTGATAAAAATAGTGAATTATATAATATAATTAAATTGCGTAGGTTAAGAAATTTTAGCTTCCGAAAAAGATATACAATTTTTGATAATTTATTACACAAATTTATAATATGAAACGAATATGTTAAATTACTATCTAATATAATACCTAAAAACGTATATCTATCTACTATTTCTATGTTCGCATTATTTAAATTTATATTATTTATAATTTTTGTATTAAAATAAGGAAGTATTTTAGTTTTTTCAATATTCAATTTTAATTTATTTATATTAAACCAATGACATAATCTATCTAAATATAATTGCATATTACTACTCAATTCTTCATTTGAATTTGCAAATATAGAGAGTGATGTATATATATTTAAATTTATATTATCATCATTATTAAATATATTTGATATGTCATTAATAAATATAATAAAAAATAATGGACCTAATACTGATCCCTGAGGAACACCAAAACGTACATTTCTAACAGATGATACAGTATTATTTATTCGAGTTTTAACTTTTCTATCTAATAAATAAATTTTTAAAAACACATTTACATGACCCCTAAAACCACAGTATTCTAATTTTTTTAATAAAATGTCGTGGTCTACAACATCGAACGCTTTTTTAAGTTCTAAAAATAAGGTAGCAATTTTTTTATTTAAACTATGTTTAGTAAATAAAAAATGTTGTAAGTTAAAATGTGAAAGGGTAGTATTGTATTTTTCTACAAATCCATATTGGTTATCATTAATTATTTTATTTTTATATATAAAGTCCATCATTCTATTATAAATTATTTTTTCGAAGATTTTACTAATTTGCGGTAGTAATGAAATGGGTCTATAGTTGATTATCTGTTTTTTATCATTTGCTTTAAATACTGGTTTAATGATAGTAATTTTCATATTATCAGGAAATTCAGAATTAGCCAAGCATAAATTAAATAAATATTCTAATGGTTTAGCAATTGAATTTATTAAAAGCTTGATTAATTTCATATCCCAGTTATTTATATCTTTGGATGATTTAGATTTCATATTAAGTGTAATATTAATTAATTCCTTATCAGTAATAGGTAAAAAATAAAAACTGTTCTCAATAGAGTTTAAAAAATATCTAAAATCATTATCATTAGATATATTATCATTAGTCATATTATCACTAGTCATATTATCATTAATCAAATTATTATTAGTCATATTTTTATTTAAAAAACTTTCATTTATTTAAAAACCCACATTTGAAAAATAATTATTAAAATGTTCACATTGATCTTTTATATTTATAATTTCTTTTCCTTCATATTTAAGTATTTTGGGTAATTCATCAACATTTTGATTAATTATAGTGTTCAAATGTGTCCAATTTTCTTTTTGATTACAATTTGAAAAAATATTTGAGTAATATTTATTTTTTTCATATTTTATATTTTTATTAATTTTATTTTTTAGTTTTTTATATTTAATAAATGTGATAGGGCAATTTTAAGTTTTATATGTGTTAAATAATTTATTTTTTTTTCTTATTGCATTTTTCAATTTACTTGTAAGCCATGGATTGTTAATGCTATTTTTATTTATTTTTTTTCTAGATATGGGACAAAATTTATTAAACATTTCATTTCATTTTATTACTAATTCATCATAACATATAGAAGGATCTGTAATTGTGTAAAAATAGTCCCATTTATAAATCGATAATGTATTTACTAATGCATTAATATTATGCATATTTCTGATATATACATAGTCACAACTTTTAGTATAGTTATTTTTTATATTCAAAGTAGTAAATACAACAGAATGATCAGATATATCTGTATTAATAACACCATTCAATAAAATTGAATTACTATTTGTTAATATGTTATCTATTAATGAATTCTTATAAGTTGATAATCTAGTTGGTATTTTTATTAAATTATTGAGGCCTAATTGTGAATGGATTAAAAAACATCTAAAAAATCAATATTAAAATCACCACAAATAAAAATTTCAGAATTAATATATTTTAAAAACAAATTATAAAAGAAATCATTAAAGATAGTTCTATTAATATTTGGTGCTTTATACAACCCTGTGATTATTATAGGTTTATATTTAAATTTTAAATTTAATTGTATACTGATTATTTCTAAGTCATCATCAATTGCTGTTGATAAGTCTTCTATATATAAACAATCTAAATTTTTGTGAGCAAAAATTGCAACTCCTCCACCTTTTTTTTTAATTTTTAGTATACGATTTGTTTTATACATTTTGTAATCTGTTAGATATATTGAAGGATCATCAGTATCAGTTAGCCATGTTTCAGTTAGTACTATTATATCTGGTTTACTGACTAATGTATCCAAAAATATATTAAATGTATTGATATTTTTATTGAAACTTCTAATGTCAATATAGTTATATTTAACGTATTATGTATATTATTATATTCCTTAATAGTATAATAATCTGTGTTTTGAATTGTATTATTCATCATACTGTTGTGATTCAGATACTATAGATATTGTTTTAAAGGAATTATTTAAAAATATTACTTTATATAACATCATCAGTTGAATTACTTTTTGCATTTTTTATAAGGTCTGATTGAATAATAAGTTGATCTATAGAAAATTCATGTGTTATACCAACTTTATTAAATTCAGAATCTTTTAATTTAAATGCATGTTTGATTATATTAATTTTATCAGTTTCATTTTGAAAAATTACTTTTATAGGTCTAATTTTATTATTTTGTATCTTTTCATAATTTCGTTTTCCTAATCTATGGAACTTAATTACATTATTACATATAGAATCATCTGTAACAGTCTTAATTATATTATTTACAAGTTTTGATTCAGTATCATATTTACTTTTATTATCTGCGAAGTCACTTTCATTATCATTATATATTATTATTGATTTGTTTTTTATATTATCACCATTAATTTCTGAAATATTTTTATTGATTGTCTTTTTAATAGTACTTTCAATATTAAGTAATTGTTTAGATGTAATATATGCATATGTGGTATTGTTATTATTATTTTTGTTATCTATTTATCTATTTTTATGATTAATTCATCAATTTTTTCATTAAGTTTAATTATTGTTTCAGTATTATTTTCTAAAATCTGCTTAATATTACCTTCAAATAATTCCTTTATATAATCCTTAATTGATGTTGACAATTCTAAATTTGTCATTCTAGATGACATAATCAAAATAAAAGGTATCTAGTATATTTATATATTCAATAGTTTATTTATATGTAAAAGTATATTGTTACATAATAAATAATTTAATATCTAAATATATTTACATTATAGTTATAGCTGATATTAATTTGTTTTACTACTATTAATTTATATGCATATATATGTCATTTTATATTACATATTCATCAACAACAGAGTATCTGTATAGGTATGTAATATACAGTATGTTTATACACTCAATATTTTATTTATATATCAACATATATCATTGCATAATAAATAATCTAATATATAAAATACATGCATAATAACTATATATGATATTAATTTGTTTTACAACTATTAATTTATACGTATAGATATACACAAATAAAATAAAATCACTTATCTCTCTGTATTGTTCACGGTCTATTGAATAATTCTATAAAATCAAAAACACGTCCTATCGCGCACATCCTAATACACAAATAATTATAATATAATGTTATCTACATTAATATTAAGTATGTTAAATATGAATTAGAACATATTTCTCTAATCATTTGTAACAATAATATATACAATAATGTAACAATACTATTTTAAACTCATCGAAAAAAGAAGAAAATAAAAAATATTATACGCATCAATATATATAATATATATTATTTGAAAATAATTAATATAATATTATATTAAAACTTAAGTTAGTTTAACATTAGGTATAACATAATTAAAAATAACATATGATCTAGAACCGAACTATGTGATATATAATAATACATATTTATTCAAATTTAATATTAAATATTTAATATATAAAGTATGATTCGATTTATAATATATAAATAAGTATTGTATAAGTAATAATATTTTGTTATTTGATAAATACCCGAAATACATAATTATAAGAAATGGTTAAAGAAATGAATGAGTTTACATTTTAAATATTTCCAAATCTAAGATACATACAATAACTTATTTAAAATACATTCAATATATAACTATTCTCATCAGAACCGAAATTTAAATAAAGTAGTATGCATATCATATCATTATTTATATAATTTATATTATCCGTATTAATTATTTCATTCTAAAAAATATTGAAATATATGTATATGAGGAGCCATATTATATAAATATAATTGAATAATAATAAATGTGTACACAATTAATACAATTTTATTTATTAAAAAAGTATTGTGTATTAAATTGAATATCTAAATCATAAATTAAAATAAAAAAATATTATTTAGTTGTGTCATAACAATTATTTTAAAAATGTGACCTACAATAATCAAAAATCACGAAGTTATTTTATAAATTATATTTTTAATATTGTTGATAATTATTTATTATTTATAATCAATACCCGAAACAAGCCAGTATTGTCAGAAATAAAACTAAAATTACCCGATATTTTAGAAACATAATCATAATCATATTTGTTTACCCTAAATCATTCTAATAGTAAATTACCCGGAACCACCTGAAACTACACGATACCATTGTCAACACTAATACGTATTCATATAGTACATATATATATATATATATTATATTAAAAACATATTAATTTAATGATTTTTTAAATATATATTTTCATATAGATACATCCTGAGCAGGATATAAACCGTTAGTACAATTATTAATCAATACTATATATTAATAAATATAAAGATGAATATTTTTTGGAATTAGTATTATATAATAAGTATATCGTATGTCTATAGCAAATGTTATATAGTATATGGTAGAGTAAATTTAGACGAGGAGTAAATTTAGAATTTAAATTAGGGGAATATTTTATATACAAAATTAAAGAAATTATAGTATTACAATACAATAAAAATGGCAGATATCGAAATGAACATCCTTATATATACTAAAATATAAATATCGTAATATACAAAACATATATAAACCATTACATTACATTACTTTATTTAATAATTTTAAATTATTCTTTATTTTTAATTAATTCTTATTTATTATTGACATTGGTATTTATACTATTATAATAGATATTATATTGCCAATATGTGTTCATAAATATATATTATTTAAAGTTATAAAATACATCAATATATCAAAGTTATATAATAAATCTAAAATTATATATATATTTAAAAAATGTAACAATATATATATATATATATATATATATATATATATTTATATATATTATAATACTAAAATTATATGTATAACAATCTACTAATTTAAATTCTAAATTGTCCTATTCATGATAAGAATAATTATATCGTGTATATATATATATATATATATATATTATTATTATTATTATTATTATTATCAGATTTGGTTTTAACAACCGGGTAATTGTAGAAGCAGAGCTTATCGAGACAATTACCCTTTATTATTTTGACAAGTCCTAAAAAAGTACAATTATAATTGGAATAATACATTCCTGAAAAAAAGAATAAACTATATATAACATAATGTTATATCTAAGTTGACTTCCTGTTTACACTAAATCTAATTATGAATAAGATCAAATAATTGTACTTATGAAGGACTTGAAAAAATTATCAAAAATCATCATATAATATATAAAAATAAACAAAATAAACATTAAGAAAACTAAAACGACTAAAAAACTAAAAACAGACAAGAAAGGTTAAGAAGAGTAAATATATGAAAATTTAATATAAAGAATAATAAATATATGTTTGGCAAATATTCAAAAATAAATTTATAAATTATCTACACAAAGTAAAAAATATTTAGATAGTTTTCATAAGTCGAAGAGTAGTTATAGTATAAAATATGGAAAAAAGAAGAAATTAATGTAAAAATGTAAAATGTAAAAGTCTGAGTAAAGATAAAATGTATTAAAAATAGTATATAATATTATATAAAAGCGTAATTATAGTATAAAATATGGATAAAAAGGAGAAATCAATGTAAAAGTCTGAGTAAAGATAAAATTTATTAAAAATAGTAAACTTATTAAAAATTAAAAAAATGTTAAAATATAATTTGAAGTAGAAAAATAATAGTAGATTAAAAAATCACAAGGTTAAAAAATAATTAAAAATATTATTACTGAAAAGGGAAATAGATACTAATTTTCTTTTATCAATATTTAATTCATTCCAAAGTCTTGGTCCATATGACGTTAAATAATTATTCATATAGTTATATTTATTATAAGGTTGAATGAAATCAAAAGTACTTCTTGTATTAATTTTTTTTTTAGTTATTCTTTTATAATGTTTATAAATACTTGGACTACAAGTTTTATAATATATTCTATGCATAAATATTAGTGTTTTATATTTACACAAATCAAAGATATTTAATAACTTATGATCAATAAATAATTTTTTTGAACTAAAATCTACAGGTTTAGAAAAAACTAATTTTAATACTTTTTTTTGTATAACATAAATACAGTCTATATTAGATTTATATGTATGCCCCCAAATTTCTAAACAATAAATTAAATGGGGATAAAAAAGTGCATAATAAAGTTTAATCATAGCTGATTCATTAAGGCAGAAAGATACATTTTTTATGATCCAATATATTTTTAATAATTTATTCTTTAGAAATTGAAAATGAGATTTCCAGTTCAATGAATTATCAATGATTAGTCCAAGGAACTTTGTTTCAGATACTTGAACTAGAAGCTCATTTTTAATTTCTATTTCAAATTCTATATCATTTCTAAATGACATGCAGTGAGTTTTATCAATGTTAA
This sequence comes from Osedax fenrisi, assembly GCA_964019155.1. Taxonomy (NCBI): domain Eukaryota; kingdom Metazoa; phylum Annelida; class Polychaeta; order Sabellida; family Siboglinidae; genus Osedax; species Osedax fenrisi. The sequence continues at coordinate 91,290,340 of OZ025240.1, forward strand.
TTGTCAACTTATTTGATTTTACCCATAACATTATTTCATTAATTGTCAGCTGTAATTTAACTTTTAGTTTGTTGGCTGAACAATCACTAATTATAATATTGGTGTCATCAGAAAATAGTATAAAAGTATTATTAATAGAGCAGGTCGGCATGTCATTAATAAATATAAGAAAAAGAAGCGGCCCAAGAATAGAACCTCGGGGGACACCGATATCTATATTAGTAGTAGTAGACATACAGTTATTATAATTTGTAAATTGACTTCTGTCTTTAAGATATGATGATAACCATGATAGAGGTAATCCTCTTATACCGTAAAAGTCAAGCTTTTTTAAGAGTATTTCATGGTTGACTGTGTCAAATACTTTTTTTAAGTCAATGAATAGGCCAACACAGTATTTATTGGAGATCAGAGAATCAATAATAGCTTTTTGAAGGGTTTCTATAGCATGGAGGGTACTGAGGCCTTTCCTGAACCCAAATTGTGAACTACTAATTATGTTATGAAAATCACAGAAAGAAAGTAATCTTGAAAAAAACAATTTTTCTAAGATTTTCGAGAATTGAATATTCAAACATATGGGTCTATAATTATTAAAGTCATTTTTATTACCTGATTTATAGATGGGAATAACTTTGGATTTTTTAAACAAATTTGGAAAATTGCCTGTTGAAAAAGAAAGATTAAAAATATATGTTAAAGGTTCAGCTATAGTGGATGAGATTAATTTTACGAGTTTCATAGATATATCAAGTTCATCCTTAGATATTTTTGGAGAAAAATTATCAATAGTTTTAATGACCTCACTACATGTAATTGGAGATAAAAATAATGAATAATAATTACTATTTTTAAGGTAGTCGTTGAACGATGTATTAGGTGAACAAATGTTCTTAGCTAGTTTACTACCGACTTGTATAAAGTGTTCATTACATTTATTTGCTATTGTTTCATCTTTTATTTCCTTTCCATGTATATCAAGTACTGATATTTTTGTATTCTTTTTTTGTATAGGATTTATCAATGAATTTATAATTGACCATGTAGTTTTAATGGATTTACTGTTATCCAAAGATTTAGTATAAAAATCCTTTTTACACTTTCTTATAATATTCGTGAGATCATTTTTATATTTTTTATATATCCTAAGATTATTATCATTTCTATTATTTATATATTTTATAGACAGCTTTTGTTTTTTTCTACATGCTTTCTTTAAACTTTTTGTAAACCAAGGAATATCTTTTTTGCGAAAAATATTATTAGATTTATGTTTTTTAAGGCATGTTTTATCATAAATTTTACTAAAATGTGTAATAAAAAGGTCAAGAGAAATATTAATATCTTCAGATTTTATAAATGTCCAGTTTGTCTCATTAAGTTCTTTCATTAATTTATTAACATTGTTAGTGTTATTTATATTGTGAGTTATAATTGGAACATTTTGTTTACATTTGAAACGTATTTTATTTAATTTCATTAAGATAAAAATTGGCAAGTGATCAGTAAATTCATATTGTAGAATACTTACTTAGTTACTTAGTCCCGTGACGTCGCCATCGTAGGGGGAACACATGATAATGAATAGCACAACTTTCTCCATTTCGAACGATCTTTTGCAATATCTAAAAGTTGCCTAAGAGAAAGATGGGAAAATTCGAATATATCATTCATCCAATTTCTTTTAGGTCTTCCTCTTTTCCTCTCACCTTCGACATATCCATGAAGAATAGTATTAGCTAACGAATCGTGACGAGTTATATGTCCGAATTTGGTCATTTTTCTTCTCATGATAATATCCAGAAGTGGTACATATGGGCCGACTTTTTTATTAATTTCATTGCTTACAAATATATTAGTTTTTCTTTGTTTATAGCTAATATTTAAAAGTCGTCTGTGTGCTTTTGATTCGAAACTACGTATCTTCTTTTTAGATTCTTCTAGTAAGGTCCAGCTTTCGCATCCGTACAACAATGTTGAAATAACTAGAGAGATGTAGAGTCTGTATTTAAGTTTGAAATCAATTTCTCCACTACGCCAGATCTTCTCCAATTTCACAAGGGCTGTAACTGCTGTCGCTAGTCTTATTTGGATTTCTTTCTTTGAATTTCCGGTGTCGGTTAGCATTGTTCCCAGATATTTGAAATGTTGAACATTTTCAAGTTGTTTGCCGTACATAGTGATCACAGGTGGTGTTGAATGATCTCCATTTACAAGAATTTTACTTTTTTCATGGTTAATTTCCATACCGTATGATGTCGAAGCTTTTTCTAGAGAATCTGTGAGGGATTGCAACTCACTTTCTGAACCAGCGATGAGATCTATATCATCAGCGAATCTTAAGTTGTTGATTTTTCTTCCACCTATTGCTATACTTGACGATTGATCTACTAGAGAGTCTTGCATTATTTTTTCTAGAAATATATTGAATAGAACTGGCGATAGTAAGCAGCCTTGTCTAACTCCTACTGTCGTATCGAACTTAGTTCCTATCTGGTTGTTCAATAGTACTGCGCTTTTTGCTGATTCGTAGAGTGACTTTATGATTTTTACCAAGTCGTTGCCTATCCCAAATTCAGACATCACATTCCACAAACCATCATGCCATACTCTATCGAAGGCTTTCTTGAAATCGATGAAATTTTGGTAGACTTGTCGTTGATGATCCATATGTTTTTCCATTAATATTCTGCAATTCAAAATTTGTTCTGTTGTACTGCGATCCTTTCTAAAACCTGCTTGTTCATCAGCCAGAATATCTTCTGCTTGTGGTGTTAAGCGATTCAGTATGATCCGTAATAAAATTTTGCTCGTGTGACTGATCAGACTTATAGTACGATAGTTTGAACATTTTTTGAGATCGCCTTTCTTTGGAATAGGTATAATTAAAGAAGTCGTCCATGCTTCAGGCCATTGGTTTGTAGACCAGATTTTCTGACATAGCTTGGTAAGTATATCGTATATTGCCTCACCTCCTCCTTTGATAAGTTCACCTGGCACATTATCAATACCTGGTGACTTACCATTTTTCAAGGTTCTTATGGCATTGATTACTTCTTCTTTTAATATGGGTAATGGTTGTTCTTCATTTTCTTCTCGAGTATTATGTAACTTAGATTGATCAGTTTTAATTGGGTAGTTATATAAATCTCTGCAATATTCCGTCCATCTTTCTAATCTTGCACTATCATCTTCTATTGGTACTCCGTTAGCATCTTCAATATTTGACATTTTCCTGTCTATAGAGTTAGTGATTGCTTTTATCGTGTTATACGCTCTCTTGCTATGAACACCTCTTTTTAGGTCGTGGTCAATTGAATTACATTGGGATTTAAGCCAATCTTCTTTTTTCTCTTTCATACTTCTTCTAATAAGGTTGTGGACTCGTTTATATTCTTCTGCATGTTCAGTACTCTGATGTTTGGTTGATTTTAGACTTCTTCTTTTATCACATAGCGTTACAATCTCATCAGTTATCCAAGGTTGCTTTTTTATTCTGTATTTTCCTAGAACATTTTCTGCTGTACTTGTTAATGACTGTGAAATTTGCGTATATGCATTGTCAGTTGATATTTCATTAATATTGATGTCTGATAGCTTCGATTTCAAATCTTCTTTGTACTGTAGGCTTATAGTTGCATTATTCAATTTTTCTAGATCATATCGTATTCTATTGCTTTTCTTCATTTTTTGTGATCGTAGTTTCAGTCTCATGTTACAGAGAACAAGGTCGTGGTCACTGTTTATTACAGCTCCAGGGTATGTTCTAGTTGAGGACATGTGTGGTTTATTGTATAATACCAGATGAAATATAAGAAAAATTTCCATTATAAAAAATATTGTCAATCAATGTAGAACTATTATTACTGATACGTGTTGGTTGATTTATAGACTTAAATAGGTTTTGTAATTGCAATGTGTTTAAAAAAGAATCTGTAATAGTATTGGCTTTAAGTATGTCTATATTAAAGTCCCCACAGAGAAATATATGTTTACCATTATATACATTGAATTTTTCAATAAAATTATTTAGATAAACAAAAGAATCTGTTTCCAATGAGGGAGATCTATAAATTGAACTGATTATAATATTTCTAGTATCAAGTTTAATTTCTATAGTAATTGTATCAATGTAAAGGTTACTAAGATATAGAATGACAATTTTATTTGTAGAAAATGAACTCTTAATATAAATAGAGACGCCACCAGCTTTTTTGTGATTTCTAATAGTGTGAAAAGAGGTATATCCCTGTAATTCAAATAGATTCATATTAAATTCATTGAACCAAGTTTCACATATTGAAATAACATCAAATGTATTATGTATAGATTTAAGTAATAACTTTAAATTATCAAAGTTTTTAACTATACTTCTACCATTTAATTGTAGTACTGATAACGTATTTAAGTTGTATTTTAATTTATTAAGTTCATTCATCGACATATAAGGAGAAACATGGTCAAAATTATAATTAAGATTCTCTGGATCATTGCAAAGAGTTGGATCATTATGAAATTGATTATCAATCATGGTCAGGTGTAAAAAGTAAATAAGATGTATAAAATAAATATGAATAGAAATGTAAGATAAAAATGATTATAAAGAAGTATAAAATTGTAAAATTAAAAGCATATATGAAGGTTTTATATAGAATAAAATAAGTAAATGAGTATGTATATATATATTTATAACGAGCATGGAAAATTAAAAGTAAAAAACAAAAACATAAACTGATTTTTTTTGAATAAAATATTATGGTTAAGTTTAAAATTATAATAATAAATAGTCAACATTTATCAACGGGGAAAAAAGAGTTTGATTTATTGATATCATATTTATAGTGTTTGATGAGATTGTAAGGTGATTTTATTGTCAAAATGACATCATCATTATACTTTAGCGTACAACATATAAATCCATTATAAGACCATGCACTTTTAGTTAACTCGTCACGTTTTAAGGAATGTAATAAATTACTTCTTCTGTGCGTTAGATCTTCATTAATATAGATTTTATAATTTAATGTATCTTTTATCTTTTTTCGTGCTAGATATATATCATTACGCACTGAACGTCTATTAAAGCGTACTAACGTGCTTGATAACTTACTCTTGGTAGGTAACTTATGCGCTATACTAATGTCTGTATGTACAATATGAACTCCCATTTGGGATCCAAATTCTATTATAGCATCAGCATATGATACGTTTTTTTCAACTATAAGACCAGCAATTTTTAAGTTATCTCTCCTAGAATACTGATCAATATCATCAGATCTAATACTGGCAGCAATAAGGCTATTTTCTAAGGTATCAATTTTAGTTTTGAGATAATCAACCTCAGCTCTGACTGCCACGAGAGCCTCAGTTACAGCATTTTTAATTATATGTTTAATGTCTAGGGTAACTTTTTCTATTACATTAGCTACTATTAATTGATCCTTTTTATTTAGTTTATCTGCCATTATAACAGAATATTTTAATTATTGTTAATACAATTTAATAATAATTATATATTACTTTATATACTTTTAGAAATATATCTGACAATTTAATAAACGAATTATAAAAATAATTATAAAAATATATAAAATAAATATCTATATCAATATATTTTATGTATACATATATTTATATTATATTATATATATTATATATCAAATTAAAATGTAAAGTCTAAATAATGAAATTTATATCACCTGAATTTGATTATGTGCATATAAATATACTGATACACAATGTATTCATATACAAATTGACTATATTGAAATGAAAGAGATTACATAATACAATCAAAAAAAATAAAAAATCAGAAATCACTGAAGCATGATGAATGATTTTAGAATTAATGAATTATACATGATAATAACATTGATTTCAAATGAAAATATAATTATTTATTTACAGATTTAAAGTTATATAATAATATGATTTAATAAAAAAAAATTACAGACTAATATAAATATACTAATATACTCTTATATATATAATTTTAGTTAAGATATTACTTAGCTGTATGGAGATATTATAGGATTATAAGATAGTAAAAATAAATACGTCTTAAAGCAAAATTAGTGTAAACAGGAAGTGATAAATATATATATATATATATATATATATATATATATATATATATATATATATATATATGATGTATGTGTAATATATAAAACATATCATTTTATTAGAGACATCATACAATCATTATATGTCATCGTGGATTGCAATTATAATACTTAGTGGTGTCATTATTATGTATGTAATCATGCATACATTAAATAAAGGTTTTATTATCTATATATATATATATATATATATATATATATATATAATTATAATATAATGTTATCTACATCAATGTATGTTAAATATAAATTAGAACATATTTCTCTAATTATTTGTAAACATATTATATTCAATAATTTAACAATAGTATTTAACGACTCCATTTAACTTGCTCTTTATACATTCATAAAATATTCCACCTATACTACTGTCCACTAACTAGATGTTATTGTATGTCAATAATGTTATATATGTAACTGTATTATAGACTGAACTACAGATGATTTAACAAATTATAATTATAATATTAATATAAAACTTAACTGCAAATATCATACCCTTTGTATTGTCTCCTTAAACCATTATACTTCATACTTAATCATTTATTTTTAAAGGATTTCAAAAATTAAAAACTAATACCATTTTACTATTAATTCATATTAATAGTATTAATTCATATATCAACTTCTTAACTAATAAACTTAATTATCTTACTTATATCACATGGGCTTCTATTCCTACGAATATGAGTTCATTACTTATTTGTTCATTCCTAGATCCCTTAAATATAAGCATATGTTCTTCTATACGTTCAATAGTTAGGATTATTAGACGTAATTGTCACTCCTCTTCTGAACAATTGATTACTAGCAGTCAGGTAAGCATATATTAAGTAATCTATTATATTAACATATGCATATATATATATATATATATATATATATATATATATATATATATATATATATATATATCAATTAACTCCTATTTATATTAATAACTATCCGTACACGATCAAACTCATGTTATACTAACGTAGATCTCTATATTGTATTATTGTATATTTACCATATATAACCATAACTTCCAAATAAGAAAATGTCTTAAAATTGTTTAATTTTATGTAATTCCTTCCATATATCAAAAAGTTATTATACCATATTTACCATAATCACCCACATATCTAATACGTTAATTACTCTCTAAACCTATGAATATTAATATTAACCGATTATATTATTTTATGTTATTAACATACACACACACATATATATATATATATAATTATATGTTTTTCAATTATGATAATTGTTCTTATTTTGAGCGATACAAATACATTATATTTATATAAATTATATATATATATACAATAGTATACATATATTATAATTAATATTATATGTATAAATGGTATATAAAGAGTTCAATTAAATGATAAAATTAAATTAGGAAAATTAAGTTTGAAATCAACAATAGTAGTATCAACATCATCAAATTATGGTTCATATTAATTATATTGTAATTTATTATATATACATAATTTGGTTATCATTTTTTTTATATTACATCATTTAAAATATTTAATATTATATATATTATTATTATAATACTAATAATAATATATATATGGTAACATAAAAGTATTATACATAATTCAAATCTCTTATATATACTCTCTCATTGAAGCAGCATGATGATTTTCCTACTCATATACAAGGAAATTGTTTAGATTTAATTTTAACACATGAAGATAGTTCCATAGTCAAATCTACTGTTATCTCGGATCTCATTACGGATCATTTTGCAATTATTTGTAAGTTGAAAATGTTCAAAGTGGATGTAAGTAGTTCTATTGTTTACTATAGAAATATTAAATCTACTGACTTAGATTTGTTTATTTCAGTTATATCCGAATATATAATTACATGATAATATAGATATCAGTTACTTAAATGATACGTTATTAAAGGTTTTAGATACTTTTGCTCCTTTAAAAAAATCTAATTTTTTCCCTCACCCATCTTCTCCTTGGTATAATTCTACATTATCTAATTTAAAAAGAAATTTGAGAAAAATGGAGAAAATATATCTACATGAACCAAATTCGATACATTTTCATGAATTTAAGAATATGCGATTGGTGTATAGGAAATCATTATTATCAGCCAAAACTAGTTATTTTCAGGATAAAATATTAAATTGTGGAAATGATTCTAAAAAAATGTTTTCGTTTGTTAATTCTCTCTATAATAATTGTCCTAAATCTTTACCAACACATACTGATAAGGATCTTTGCAATTTTTTTTCTGATTTTTATATAAATAAGTTATCTGATATTTGCTCCAACATTTCAAATAAGTTATTAGTATTAGATATATCATATGATCTAAACTCTGTGAATTATTCTTCCGTTAACAATTTTCAATCATTTTGTTCAGTTACAAATGTTGATATATATAATTTAATCATTACTTTAAAATCTTCATCTCCTCTTGATCCTCTTCCTATTTCCTTATTTCATAATCTTGCTTCTTTTCTAACACCTTTTATATCTACGATTGTTAACCGTTCTCTTAGAACTGGGAAAATACCTGATATTTTAAAGTATGCAGTAGTTTTACCTCTTCTTAAAAAGCATAATCTTGATAAAGAAATATTATCTAATTATAGACCCATATCACAATTACCATTTATTAGTAAAATTATGGAAAAAATTGTGGCTAAGCAATTAAATAATTATGTATTACATTTTAATATCTTAGATCCCAAACAGAGTGGTTTCAGAAAATTTCATAGTACATAATCTACTTTACTTTCTATCACTGATGTTATTTTATGGACTTTAGATAATAACAAAAATATACAATTGTTACTTCTCGATCTATCATCAGCATTTGATACAATTAAACATGATTTACTAATAGATCGTTTAAAAATGATCGGGATATCTGATACTGTTTTATTATGGTTTACATCGTATCTGCAAAATAGATATTTTTCTATAAAAATCAACAATGAATATTCATCTAAAAAATTGCTCAGTCATGGTGTACCACAAGGTTCAGTACTTGGTCCTATAATATTTTCAATTTATCTGTTACCCTTGATTGACATTTTCAACCAGTTTCCTGATATTAATTATCATCTTTACGCTGATGATTTACAAATTTATACTGAACTTCCTTTACATGCTCTTCCTTCTGATAATTATTCTTTGTTGAATTGTTTAAACACTTTAAATACTTGTTTTTACAAAATAATCTAATGTTAAATATGTCTAAAACTTATTACTTTTTATGTACTTATGTACAAAACTTACTACTCTTATTAATTTTTCTCGTGTTACTTCCATTTTTCCTCCAGTAAATGTTGATGGACAAATTATTTCGCCTACAAATTCTGTTAAAAATCTTGGTTTTGTTTTTGATAGTAAGCTAAATTTTATCGACCAGATATCTAGTGTATGTCGATCATCTTTCTTCAATCTTACACAAAATAAAAACAATTAGAAATTATGTTCCTGATAACATTTGTAAGCTCCTTATTGAATCTACAGTACTATCTCGTATAGTGTATTGTAATTCTTTATATCACGGACTTCCTTTATTTTCTACAAATTGTTTAAATAGAGTTATACGGTCATCTGTACGCTTACTATATCGCATACAATTGTCTAATCATGCATGCACTTCTGATAAATTGTACTCTATGAAATGGTTATCAGCTAAACATCGTTCTATATATAAAATTATAATGATTGCATATAAATGCCTATATCTTAAATCACCTAAATATTTGAAAGATTTGCTGATTTACCGCACTGAGTCGAGAACATCTAGGTCGTCTTTCAGCAAGGTACTTCAGTACCACAAGTTCAGGCTGGCTAGACATGGAAAAAGATGTTTTCGGCATTCGGCAGCCGTACTTTGTAATGGTCTACCTCGAGAATTGAGAATGGTTTCATCTTTAGAACGTTTCAAAAGCAAAGTTAAAGATTTTATTATTGGTAATTTTTAATATTCGTATATTTTTGTTATATTTTTTTATTTTTTTGTTCACGTTTATTATTCTAACAATCCTATTTTTTTCTACTTATATACTATTTTATCGCTTATTTATTATTATTATTTTTGTTGTTGCTAAAACACAAATGAGAACACTCGTTATATTTGTGTCTAAATAAATCATCTATCTATCTATCTATCTATATATATTATTAGGGATCACTTATGGTATATTTATAAATAAAATGCCTCATTTATAATTAAATTATAAATCTGTATAATGACTAATAATAAATATAATTATTATTATTATAAAGTATCTATATGTAGGTCTATCATTGTATATGTTTTACTTATAAGTTATTCATACCGATTAATTATCTATTTTATACATGATATATCATCTTTATGCCGATGATCTACAGAAATATACATAATTTCCTAGTTTTAGTGATTCTGATAATATTCAAATGCCTATGTTTAATTATATTTCTGATCTCATTGAATAATTGTCTAGTAACTCTCCTTAAATTGTAATTCCCATATTTTGTTATACATTTATTTATTTATTTTAGTTTATTTTGTATTATGTAATTACGCCTATAATCACCATAGGTTTTTGAAATCATAATAAACTATATTTAATTTTATTTTATTTTATTATATGCATATAAAGTTATGTTTATATATTGTATAACATACACACACAGTGTATTTGTATTTATTGTTTATTTATACTATGTGTAAATCAAATTTTGCTCCAATATAAGTAATATAGTCTACTAGTAAATTACTAGTAGTGATATTATAACTAGTATAATAGTTTATATTCATTACATTTTAGTCTTACAATTTTAAGAAGCCTTGCCCCCATGGTATAAATGTCTGGCTACGGGCATGGTTATCTTAATGTTGAATTCATGAATTCAATGAATTCATTTCAGAATCTGTAATAAAATGAACAATGTATAAATATTAATGTATATGAACTGATTATAAAATAAAATCGTGTATCAAAGTTAACATATGAATGTGTGATATATATTAATTCACATATTACTGATTAGTTATTTTCTGTATGAATATACATATATATATATATATAAAAATTAAATTAACAAATATATAATATTAGTAAATATTATATTATGTGAATGTAAGATATAGTAAATAGTATTTACTAAATTCTAATAAATTAAAATAATTTATTAATAATTATATAATATTATTATATATTAACTATAACATTTCAGAATCAAAATAGAGATGGATTTATTAAATGAATATTTTTAATTTGAATAAATATTACATTTTATATTAAATATATGTTAATATTTATTTTATTATGGATGCATATCAATTTATAACTTATTTAATAGTATATCTCTTTAAATATATATATTATCATTATTCCAAAGTATTATCTCAAATATTAATCATATTATATTATTCATAACTATTTATTAATATACATGTATATTATAAATAATTAAATTAATAATGTTGGAATGTAATAGTTGTTCTAAAGATTGCATGGATGAGTATTATGTTAAATGTAAATTATACTCAGATTGTATTCATATCATTTGTTTACATGAAGATAAAGCTATCAAATCCAAATTTCCAAATGAAATAATCCATCTAAATATATATATGTGAGATATTATCTTCTTCATATTTTATTTTTAAATGCAACAAATATATTGATTTAACTTTGAAGTATACACCACATGACAACAATGATCATGGTAATTTATCAAAAGTATTGAAATCTAATAACTTATTATTATCTAAAATTGATAAAAAAGTTAATGATGCTGAAATTTCATTAAATAATATAAATATTCAATTATCTGATTATTCTAAAAAAATCTAGTTATTTTGATATTGCTTCACAACATCAACTGGCTAAATCAATATACAAAGAAATTTATATTTCTAATAACATGAGTAAATGCCTTATTATCTTTTGACTTAAAGATGAAACCACTATTAATAAGTTATTATCTGATTTAAGAATTGATATTATTAATGCTAATATTTCTAATATTGTATTGGACAATGGATTACTTTATAAAATGAATCTTAATAATAATCCATACACTATACAATACTTAATTAATTCATTTATTATTGTATCTAATAATAATATTGATCTTTATTTTAAAGTATTTTTACGTCCTGATTAATCCTATGGAGGATAGATTAAGACGTAAATATCATCTAATTATTATTAGTCTTTTTTCTCTAAATAATAACAGAGTATTAATAGATTGGACTTCTAATGTTGATTATTACCATTGACTATAATGGAAATCCTCAATAGATAATAATCAAAAAACATCTAATAATAACAATATATATATCATTTTATTGGCTATTAATAGTCGTGAATATGATATACTCATTTTTACTGAAACATAGCTTTATCAGGAAATTAATAATGGTATGTTATCAAATAATAACTTCAACAATTTATTTAGATTAGATAGAATAATGAATACATATGGTGGAGGTATTTTAATTTATATAAAATATTATTATCATGCCCATGCATTATATTATACTATTTCTCATAATGTAGAATTATTTAAAAAAAATTCTTTAATTACCTACTTATAGTTGTATATCAACACCGCACTATATGTCATTTAATGATACTATATAATTGTGTGATATTGTCTCTAGTTTCTCATATTCTACTAAAACTAGCATTATATATGATGTATTTAATCTACCTGGAATTAACTGGATCAATGGTCTGGGAATCTCATATTTTGCAAAATATTTCTATTCGTTAACTAAAAAAATGATTTATAGCAGTGCATTTTAATACACGTAATTAAATATTATGGACTTAAATCAAACAAATGGTATTCAAATTGTATCATCCATCATATCTACTGATCCAATATAATATGATTCTCATTGTAATGATAATTTTTCCATATTATCTTTTTTAATGTAACCTCTTAGTATTAATCGATATCTAGTTATAATATATAGTTATCCTATATTACCAATATTAAATTACCTTAAATATATTATTATAATATTAAAAAAAAATTTTATCAATTAATTGGAATATTCTGATAAATTCATCCATTAATGGTTCTTATATACTTACTATATTAATTAATAAGCTTTTATAAACATACCACTTTACCTAATATTACAAAATATATTTTGTTTATCTATATATAGATATTATATTCATATAATATAATTATTAAATAAATTTCGACATCTTCACAATATTATTTGTGATGAAAATAGTCGTGTGAATTGTCGATTATCCCAGCTTGATGTTGATATCAAAATTAAGAAATATAACATTGATCTGGAATTCAAGGTTTTATCTTCGAATAATAAATCTATTTTTTATAAATTCATTTATAAGAAATTACATTCAACTAATTGTATATCACCTCTTTATAATGAAATTTACAAGTTAATATCATCATCTAATTTTGACATAGCGTCTTATTTATTATATCAGTATAGTTATGTATTTAATAACATTTTATAATATTAATATACCTATGTTATTCATATCATCTCATATATCATCATCACTCTCCTATCCTACTACTCCTGAGATATTACGTACATTTCTATATTTATTTATATTAAATTCAATAATTCACCAAACGGTATATCGAAAGGATTAAAGAAATTATCGTTTGAATTAGGTTATCCATTTTCGATCATTTTACAAATATTTTAAATTCAGTGATTTGTCGGATATTTGAAAAATATCTCATATTATTCCAATATTCAAAAAATGTGACGCTACTAAACCAGCAAATTATAGGCCCATTTGCACGCTCATTATTTTTGAAAAAATTCTTTCTAATAATTTAACTTTCTATTTGCTTTCAAATAGTTATATTACTAAATGTCAATATGGATATTTAGCTGGAAAGTCAATAGAATTGCAACTAATATCTTTTTATAACAAAATGTATGAAGCTAGAGATGCATTCCTAATATCTGGTATTGCATATATTGATTAAGCTAAGTTTTTTAAAAGTATATAATTCTAAACGTTTGCATAAAGTATCTTATTATAGTTTTAGTGGTAAAATTTATAAATGATAAAATATTATTTACTCGATAGAAACAACGTGTTAAAATTAATGATAGTTTCTCTAACTTCTCGCCAGTTTTATCTGGTGTTCCTCTAGGATCCGATATTGGTCCGTTGTAAATCTAAATTTATATTAATGATTTACTTACTATTATTAAACCACCCATGTATATTTATATCTTTGCAGATGATGCTAAACTTTTATATTTTTTTAAGCCCACATAAAATTGTTTACCTTTACCATATGCTCTTAATACACTTAGTGATTGGATGAATAGATGATAACTAGAACTTGATCATACTAAATGTGTTATCATGCATATTGGTAAAAAAAAACCCTGTTCATTCATATTTCAAAAATGATTTTGAACAGCCCATGCATACCTCCTTCAGATTTAGACATAAAATGTAATGATAATATGAGTTTTAATACTCATATTAACACTATATGTAGGACTACTAAAGCGCACTTAATTATTAATAGATTATTTAGATGTTTTATCACCAATGATTAAATATACTTGCTTAAAGCATATTTATCATATGTTCACCCTATTGTGGAATCGGATTCATCTTTTTGGAATCCAGACAATTTCATATGCAATTCTAACAATATAGAACATTTTCAAATCTATTTTACTAAAATACTTTTTATAGATGTAACATTACTAAACAGTCTTATGAAGATATAATTAATTTTCTAAATAATAACACTTTATTTCATAGCTGGTTATTAGCTGACTTGTAAAATATTTTAAACGGACTTGTCGTCGTGGATGCAATTGATATCTTTGATCTATATAGCAACAATTGCAGATGGCTTAACATGAAGATACGAAAGAAAAAGTGTAGAATAAACGCCCATCTTAATTATTTTGGAAATATAGTTTACTCTTACTGGAACTCGTTACCTATCACAATTACATCTTATAAAACCGTAACACTTTTCTATGAACAATTAATTAACACCAAATCTATCAATCATGTTATTGTTATTCCGTATTAATTGTACCAATCTATATTATTTGATAATCTGCTGGCTGTCATCAATTTACGGTAGTTTAACGCCAGGAGACATCAATCAAATTGCATATTAGGGACTCATCCACCCATATGGGCCTTGCCAAAATTATACCTTCATTTTTGTTACCTCTCCTGTTTGACAACTTGCACTATCGGATACTCTAGATTTTTTAAACGGCTCGAATAATCAAATGTTTTATTTTTATTTTACATCTTTATTTATTTCTTGTTTTTATATCGTGTCATTTTGTCTTACTATTATCATATTTATATATTTTGTTTATATATGTTATATAATTATATGGTATTAGTTTTTCTTTATTATATATAACCAGTAATACAATACAATTTGTATCTATATATCTATCTAACTATTTTCAGAAATTGTAAATTTATATATATAATAAGTACTGGTAGATAACTATTATGCAATATTATATTTAGGAATATATATATATATATGTGTGTGTGAATATGATACAATCCAGGAAAAATTAAATCCGGGAAATTGTTATATAAATATATATCATATAAGTTACATTTTATATAAAAGCTAATATGTAGCTTAAAATACTACTTTTACATTTAAATGCATATTAAATTGGAAACAAGACAATGATATCAGGATCTTATCTTATAATATAAAAAATATATAATATATATACAAGATAATAATCATAATATGTATTATATATATTCTAAGTATCCAATGTGTTATTATGAATTGTATCTAATAGAATATGTTCTGGATATTTTATGAATCATCTAGATAACAATTCATGCTTTTTATTTATTACAATTACAATTATAATATATGTTTAAAATAACATGTAGGATAATATAAATATAATTATTTATAATCAATGGAGATTTCACATTTTCTTATGAAATATGTGTTACTTCTTTAATTATAATGTGTTATATAAGTATTATTAATTGTAAATATTACCTACAATATTATACAATGGTCCTACTCATTTTACCCAAGGGATCTTAATAATACATTATTTTAATAATACTATAGACAAATATATTGCAATGATACTTCTATCATATATTAATTGCAACTACATATTTATGTTTTAAATATATAATGTATTACATATTATGTATCAAATAACATACTATATATATATATATATATATATATATATATATATATATGAAATTCACACTGCAATGCATTTCACAGTGCAAGCATACATAGATTGTATACACTATAGTACACAAAATTCTCGAATTATATTAAATCTTATTGATTTTAATTATACAATAAATAAACATTATACTTATATTAATAATCGTAATTAATATGATATAAATATATTATACATGAAAGTGTTAAATTATACCTTTAATCAACATATAAATACTGTATTTAAAGATAAATATAATATTGTATTCAAAGTAATACATTAATAGTTACATAAAACATAACATTTAACTGTTATTTTAAAGTTAATTTATTCTTATCTATAAATTACATGAGTAATATTACAAAAATAAACTATATTAAAAGTAATCAATATGTAATTTATCATTAAATAATAATAAAAAAGGTAAAAATATGTGGTTTTTTTAGATATTATTATAGATAGATAGATAAATAGATATAGTTTATTGTTTAAAACAAACAAAATGACATAAAACAATAATAATAATAACGAATATAAACGAATATATATATATAATGATTTATAAATGTCATGTTACATATGGTTAAGATATAAAATTAACAAATGATATAATAATAAAATAATAATAAAAAGGGGAATTATTCAGATGCAAGCATTTAATCACCGTATCAACTTTAGGGAAAGGGGTCCTGAATCCCTGAGCCTTGGGGGTACAAACTTGACCCAAGAGTTTATCCACTGACACCCGTAATACCCAATAAATAATGATAAAGAGAATGCAACCGAATAAACTAACCCCATAAAACTAAAAATAAAATAATATAATAATTGAATAATAAAAATTAATAAAATAAAATAAAATTTAAATATTAATACAATGAATTATCAAGCCTTGTAATAAATTGATTGACCGAAGTTGCTGAACACGTATAATTAGATAGCAAATTCCAAGGAGTTGAAATACGATTACTAAAATAATTCAGAGTAACATTAGTCTTGAATTTGTCTTTTCGAACTTTAATGGAAGGACCTCGACTTCTTGATGAATACGTTTCAAGTATCCCCGAGCAATCAACATCAACTAGACCATTTATACTTTTATAGGCAAGAATCAGATCAGCCCGTAACATGCGTTGAGATAGTGAGGTTAAGTTTAAACATAATAACCTATTTTCATAATTTGTATATTGTATACCACATCTATAGAAAAGCCTATTAGTGAATGTCCTTTGGACCTTTTCAATTTTATTTTGTAGGCCTACATATATATTAGAAGGGTTCCAAATACAAGAATTATATTCTAATAAAGGTATAACATGTGTTATAAAGGCTTTTGTTAGGTAACAATAGTCATTAATAATAAAGCATCTAAATATAATATTCAGAATATTAAAAGCTTTACTGCACATTTGATTTATATGAGTGTCAAATGTCAGTTTAATGTTAACAATTATTCCAATATCTTTAAACTATGTTAGACTATTTAATTGAATATTATTTATAGTATACGAATGTGTATTGATATTCCCATATGTCATAATTGAACATTTTTTAATGGCAAGTTCAAGGTCCCATTTACACATCCAGGATTATAGTTCAAATAGCCCGGATTGCAGAACCTCCCGATCATCTATAGATTTATAGGTAATTGATATTTTATCATCATCTGCAAAAAGTGAGGTGATTATTTGTGGTTTAAAAATAGTAGGTAGATCATTTATATAAATCAGAAAGATGACAGAACCTTGTGGTACTCCTGAAGTTACATTAGTAAAATCACTATATTGATCATTAACCTTAACTCTTTGTAAACTATTGTTGAGATATGATTCAAACCAGGAATACACATTCCCACATATACCAAGATTATATATCTTATGTAATAATTTAGTATGTGATACCTTGTCAAATGCTTTTGCCATATCAATATAAGCAATATCAGCGAACATATGACTATTCATTGACCTCATAATGTTCCAAAGAATTAGTTGTAATTATGTAAATATCCCCGAAAGAAAACCATACTGTTCAGAACACATGAGGCCGTTGGATCTTAAATAGTAAGATAAATAATAGCTTAATATTTTTTCATAAAGAATAAGCGTTGATGATAGTATACTAATTGGTCTATAATTTGATGGTAGTGTTGAGTCGCCTTTTTTATATAAAGCTGTAATATTAGATTTTTTCCAAATTAATGGGCATATCCCATCATTCAGAATTCTAGTGAATTATAGAAATATATTAAATTATAATTGATATATAAATGTTAATAGATATCTGTATACATTATAATTATATTGTTGTTAACATTATATTGAATAATTATAGATATTAGTATTGAATAATATATATATACATTGATGAAATAATAAATAAATTATTTGATATATATAGCTTACATTTAGCTCACATTTAGTATCACATAACATAAAAATAGTATCAGTCTGATTCTTACTAATACATTTAGTGTATCAGTCCGATTCTTACAAAATTGTAGGTGTATTAGTATCAGTCCGAAGTTTATTTTATTTTAAAACAGGTATCAGTCCGAGTCCGAAAACCAAATATATCATCCGAAGTCCGTTTACAACACTAATATATAAATATATATATATATATATATATATATCATCTTGATAATTTATTTATAAATATATTTGATCTAAAAATATACTATTATCTTAGTTTTTAAATATTATAATGTAAAAATGAGATTTACATGGGATAATATAATTAAATTATTGCCAAGTTACTGATGACATTATGAAGCGCAAACATATGATAATATATAAATAAAATAAAATATGAGAGCATTAATGTCTTTCGAAATTCATAATATTTAAAATATTTATAACCAAAGAATATGTAGCAGTTAACATTATAATATTTCAAATTCAACGGCTACGTGAATGAGTATAATGCTTAATATTTGAAGCCATTCTTACCGATGATGGTTTTAATGATATAGTAATGTATATATATATATATATATATATATATATATATATATATATGTAATTATATCATGTATATGGAATTAAGTATAATATCACTACCGTTTAGTAACTATTAATAATTATGCTAACGTACCTGTTTATATGTGTTCCCTGTTTTTGTTAGGTTATTTATGTGTGTCACGTGATGTACTAAGATTTGAGATTATTAAAGTTATTTAAAATATTTACGACATTAAATTGATTATCTGAGTTATTAATTATATAGAATAACTATTATTACTATTTATACATGCATTAATGTTCCCTAATTATTATTATACTACATGAACATATTCTGCCGTGAAGGGTGAGTACACCTATTGTAAAAGAGATATTTATTGTATTTATTATTCGAATTATTTAATTTAGTTATTAATTGTTAGCATTAAATACCATAATGGCCCACTTATCGTGGATTATATTATTATACAGCCCTAAAGCTGCATCCCTTGACTGTATGCTAATAAATAAATAGAATTCGAGATTTGTCTTTTTTGTTTCTTTCCGTACAATCCGTCCCAACCCGGGGAGATTGCCACTCGCCTGATTAACAGTCAGACGTATGCTCTGAACTCGTCGACGCGATAAGGCCCCCCACAACCCACATATTACATTGGTGTCAGAAGTGAGATACTTCTGTACGGAAAATGGACGACATTTTATTATGGTAAGATTAGTGATATTATATAAAACTTAATTCCATATACATATATATATATATATATATATATATATATATATATATATATATATATATATATATATATATATATTTATATGAGATAATATAACTATAGCATAATATATATTAAGTCAATTGTTTTAAGTATTTGACAAATATTAAATTTATTTTAAAATTTTAATTAAAATGATAATTTTAATTAATTGTTATATTAATATAAAATATAATTTTTTATCTAAAAGTCTAACTCTAATTCAGCTAATCTTTTTTTTTTAATTCATTTAATATTATAAAAGATAGAAAATGATGATGTTAAGGGTAACACAGAAGGTTATAGACCTAACTTAGCACTATCTAAGTTTGGAAGGTCGACACCTATAGAAGAATGGCTGGTAGAAGCCATATGTAATGTATCTTTCATAGACGAGAGTAGGAGGGCAGCGTTTATTAAGATACACCTTAGGGGGGGTGCTCGTATATAAATTGTCTGTGGGCTAATAGAGATACAGAATAATGTTGAGAAAATATGTGAGGTTCTGGAGGATGTCTTTGGTAAGAAAGAAACGAAAATGGAATTGATGCAAAAGATATGGGATAAAATTGATGAAAAAGATACTGGTACTATTAGTAAAATTGGACATTCTGGGAGTGTCGGTGCTACTGGTAAAGATGATGTTAATATTAATGATGGAAATAGTGTTGAAAAAGGTAGTATTAGAGATACAGGAAACATAGGCGATACTGGTAATGATGGAACAAATGGCATTAATAGAATACATGGTCGAAATGGTAGAAATGGTCAAACTGATGCAACTGGTAGAGATGGAAATAAAGAGAACCGAGATTCGTAGGGTACTTTTGGTGGTTCTGGATATACTGGCGCAATTGGATATAAGGTAATACAAGGTCTGGAAGGTATCGTTGGTGATGTCGGTATGATAGTTGCCACAGGAATAAACGGCAAGGATGGAAACCACGGCATAAAAGGTGAAGCTGGTTATCTCGGTATTACTGTGGACAAAGGCAAATTGAGTAGAAAGGGTAAACTAGGCCCAAAAGATTATAATAGAAATGATGGAGATCAAAGTATTTCTGGAGCAACCGGTAGAATGGGACAAGAGTGTGATACAGGTACTAAAGGTAATATTGGTAATATCGAAAATACTGGAGCTTCTGGAAACGAGATATAACTGGAAAGATTGGAGCTACTGGTCACCATGCCAATTATGGCAATGAAAGAAAGCATGGAGTAGAAGGGTAACCTGGAGCTATTAGTATTACTAAAAATGATGGAACTCATGGAAAACATGATATATATGGAGATGATGGTTCTACCGGAGAGACATGTTTAAAAGAAGAACTAATTGATCAAGGTGGTAGATGATTTAAAGAAATTATTGGTTCAGACGGAAATACAGGTAGTTGTGGATTAAAAATAAAGACCGTAGCAACTTGTCAATCTGAAGTTAGAGGTGGTAATGGTTCATTAGAAATAGATGTTGAAATTGGAGATACTGGATATACTGGGAAGGTATACGTGATATTACTGGTTCATCTGGAGTTATTGGAACACGTTGGAAAGTTGGTATTCAATGTAACTCTGGTGTGCATGGTCTAACTGGTTTCATTGGTTCTACTGAATTAGAAAGTTCGAACCAACGATACATTATAACAGCAAGATAATACGAGACACATACAAAGAGAAACACATCCTACGCGTTTCAAGATTCAGAACAATTGGGAAGAAGATAGATGGAGAATGAAACCAGACTAACGAAAAGAAACAGACTAGTACGTGTGGTAGACTAAGACCTCGTAAATACTGATGGGAGAGGACGCCATAACGTAGGTATTTGTAGATAATTTGAATATGAGGTAGATAATTTTTATAGATTCATTTAAATTTCTTATATTAGTTGTAAACTGGAAGAATGGAAAGTTCAACATTTATTATTATCTTATATATTAACATTACTATGTATTAATTTATTAGTATCTTTTATATTAACATTACAATTTATTAATGTATTATATTCTATATATTAACAGCACTATTTATTAATTTATTATTATCTTATATATTAACATTACAATTTATTAATTTATTATATTCTTATATATTAACATTACTATTTATTAATTTATTATTATATTTTATATTAGCATTACTATTTATTAAGTTATTATAATCTTTAAATGAAGGGAGTTTGAATATGAGTTAGATAAATTTTTACTAAAAAAAAAATTATAAAAAAAAAAATAAATTTAGGATGATTGTAATGATATCATGTATATGGAATTAAGTATAATATCACTACCGTTTAGTAACTATTAGTAATTATGCTAATGTACCTGTTTATATGTGTTCACTGTCTTTGTTAGGTTATGTATGTGTGTCACGTGATGTAAACACGGAACTAATATTTGAAATTATTAAAGTTATTTAAAATAGTTACGACATAAAATTTATTATCTGAGTTATTAATTATATAGAATAACTATTATTACTATTTATACATGCATTAATGTTACCTAATTATTATTATACTACATGAACATATTCTGCCGTGAAGGGTGAGTACACCTATTGTAAAAGAGATATTTATTGTATTTATTATTCGAATTATTTAATTTAGTTATTAATTGTTAGTATTAAATACCATAATGGCCCACTTATCGTGGATTATATTATTATACAGCCCTAAAGCTGCATCCCTTGACTGTATGCTAATAAATAAATAGAATTCAGATTTGTCTTTATTGTTTCTTTCCGTACAATCCGTCCCAACCCGGGGAGATTGCCACTCGCCTGATTAACAGTCAGACGTATTCTCTGAACTCGTCGACGCGCTAAGGCCCCGACAACCCACATATTACATATATATATATATATATATATTAAGATTATTCAAAGTTAGGGGTAATGATACTTTATTTATACAATAATCTCAATAATATTAATATAATTATATATTGTACTTCAATATTTAATATATATACATATATATTTATTTTTATTTTTATTTTTGTGAAGTTTTCATCCTGAACTTAGATGAAGTTTTTACTTATAACCATATATAGCTATGTTTTCCCCCAAACCGCTCTCATGTCAAGATATTCATGGTTTAACGAGAGCCGATCATTTATTTATACACAATTATATAATATCACTTCTAAATAATATTTCACGTATATAATACGTAAATAATATTTGTATTTTATTGGTAAAATATAAATCTATATATACAATCCTGGATAAAGTAAAACATCTTTAAATTATAACATAAACATATATCAATAATATATGTATATATGTTTATATTTAACAATAATATTATTATATTACCTTATTAAAACAACTTGTGTTATAACTTATACTATATACAATCTAAATATTGCTAAATTGTCAATATAGAATAATAAAACAAGGTAGTACATCAATAATACTGTTAATTTAAATTACCGCGCAAATACAATTTGTACGTTCGCAGTTGGTGACGCAATGAGTGTGTCTATAGACTATGTCTATAGTAATGCTTCATTTCACACGTTATTTACTACATGTATGATATAATACATGTGTAGTATGATATGCACTTATATGTATAGATATGTAGTGGAACAACTAGATAATATCTAATATCTCTTGCGCAATACTATTATATCAAATTATAAACAATCTAATACAGTGTATACCTATTTTATAAAAATATATTAATTAACAAATATTTATAATAAGTATATATATATATATATATATATATATATATATATATTTTACAACACATTTTATTAAATTAATTAATTTCCGGAAGAGGCTTGAACCAGTGTCCTACTGCTTATGTGTATAACACTTTAGCCAATTGAGCAACATAGGCAGTTAAGATGATTATGATGATTTTTACTTCAACAATAATTTAATTATAAAATTTATATAATGTGAAAATAATATGTACAATACAATAATAAAAGTATTATAATTTATGAACAAGTATATAACAGGACGAAAACTAATATATTTGAATTCAGATATGGTGAACAATGAGGTAGTTATTTAGTTTGTGTTTGAAGGTGGTAGTTGATGTGTTAATATAATGAGGGATGCTGGTAGTTGCTTCCAGAGGAGGCTAGAGTAAAATATATAAATATATAAAAATATTTATTATTTCACAATTACGTATATTTAATTTTTATTTAAATAAACTAATAAAAATTAAATTATATATATATATTTATTTTATAATTATTTGTTTATATTAGCATATATAGAAAATGAATTGTGTGAAAATAATAATACTTTTATTAATTGTAACTATTTTTAGTGTATTAGGGTTAGTAAAATATAAAGTTACCATACAAATATAATATACACATATATATATATATATATATATATATATATATATATATATATATATATGTATATATGAAATTACATGTAATAATTATATTCGATTCTATTCGATTATATTAAATATTTACTAAATTATATATTATAAAGTAATATATAGTTGTATGAAAAAGTATGTATACAGTATTAATAATATTCATATATGTAATCACTATTACAAATGAACCAATGTATGCAATACGTATCATAGTTGCGTGGTCAGAATGTATCATGGAAACGGTTCGATAGGTATCATGGATACGTGTTGCATATATTCAATATATATGCGTATACGCATCATGGATACATGTTGAATAGGTATCATGTATACGTCTTAAATAAGTATCATGGATACATTTGCATAGGTATCATGTATATATGTTGAATATGTATCATGGATATGTATTGAATAGGTATCATGGATACGTGTTGAATAGGTATCATGGATACGTGTTGAATAGGTATCATGGATACGTGTTGAATAGGTATCATGATTACGTGTTGAATAGGTATCATGGATATGTGTTGAATATGTATCATGGATATATACAAGAAACTGGTTGCCGAAACGTAACATAAGTCAAATACCAATATACACACAGTAATAAATCAATTATATATAAATATATATATGAAAAATAGTGGTATATTTAAAAAAAAGAATCATGTAAAACAATTCATTCATTTATTACAGTAACAATACACAAAATACGGATATGATATAACAATCTACATATATATATATATATATATATATATATATATATATATATATATATATATATATATATTATGTGTATAGAGTATGCGTATACATAGGTTTATATTCACTATAGGTCACAATATATAATGTCATATATACGAAATTCATTAATATAATACCGGATCCTAGAGATGATTTTTTACAATTCAAGGAGATATTTACCCAGCCAAGCAGGAAGATAACCACAGATGATCTTATTTATCCTAAAATTATAAATTGTATATTAATATATGTTAATTCTCATGACACAATAATATTTATAAATGTATACTAACTTCTAATCTTGAATCGTGACTATTCAATTTGTCGGATTAGAAGCTTGCTTACTAGTGTAAATACATGGCATTCACGAATATGATACCCAAAGCGATCCAGGATAACATATGTAAGACGTCTAAAGCGATAACGGAGATGATCTTATTTTCCTGAAATTAGTTGAGCGCATATTACCTTGATATAATAACTGACTACTCTACTAAAATGTAAACTTATATAATAATTGTAGTGTATATTAAATTAAGTACAATATTATATTATTTAAATGATATAAATCAAATTCAAGTACCTCTGAATTTTCCGTTGCTATTCAAATATTATGGAATTCATTCCATCATATTATGATAGTACTAACTTGTTATTTGTATATCACAGTAGTTGTATTTATTTTATACATGAATATTATATTATAGTCTAACCTATAGGTATATATATATATATATATATATATATATATATATATATATATATATATATAATGCAGTGTCCAACAATTGTATAAAGATACATATTGATTAAAATATATTAATAAGAAATATATATATATACTTGAAAATGTTTATATAGTCATAGTATTAATAGTTGTGTTTTATATAATTATAACTTATATACATATTCCATTATAATAATGTTTATTTCAAAATTAATGAACAAAAAATATATGCATATAATATAATATAAAATATATGTTTTGAAAATACGAAAATATATATTCATACATTAAAATGTGTCTATTACAAGTTATATTTATTTTAATTAGTATATAATATGTTATATTAATTGATCCTATATTAATGTTTGACACTGATATCAATGTGAAAACCGTTTTTCTCAATCACATCTAGTTTTTTTTTAATTTGACTTTCAAATATTTTCCAAAAAGTGAGATTTCTATAAAAACATATTTTTATAATTTTTAAAACCTTAATTATTAATATAATATTTTATAAAATCTTATAAATATGCCTGAATATATTTTATATATATATATATATTAAAGTATACAGTATACCTTTAAAATATTATAAAATATGTTTACAAGTTGTATAAATAAATGATTTTTAAACTATGTACCCCAAAAATATTGGTTTATTTTCAAAAAAAGTTCATAGCTCAATATTTGACAACAACAATTATAGGATATATATGTAATATATTTGTTTAGATAGATATTTAACGCTTATTCCAGATATGTTTTTAGTTTTGACATATCGAATTTATTATATGTTCATTTTAAAATATTTTTTTTAACTTTTTTTCTCAATTTTTTTAACTTTTTAAATCATGCTATTTAATGTATTTAAAAGTACTAAATTTATAACTATATTATATTATTAACTATTTATTATTGGATTTTACTTGATGATATATATATATATATATATATATATAAATGATAAATATAAGTATTGTATATTTTAATGTATAGTATAAATGTTGAATGTAAATAATAAGTTTAATTATTAATTTCATTTTCATGAAAATCTAAATTTCCATATACAAGTGAGGCTAAAATCAAGGCAGGTATTTTTGACCGCAAATTCGTGAATTGATAAGAGATAGACATTTTGAAATACTAATGACACATGATCAAAGAGATGCATGGAATGCATTTAAATATATAGTTGAACATTTCCTTGGAAATCGAATAAGTCATGATTTTGAAGTTAGGGTTGAATGTCTCATGCGATCATACATAAAATTGGAGTTCGAATGTCCATTAAAATGCATTTTCACAATTCGCATTTGGATTACTTTTCTAACAATTGTGGAGATTACAGTGAGTTTTTATTAGTTTAATAGTTATATATTGTTGCTAAATCATATTCATACTTCGTAAAACTAAAATGGATTTATATTTATAAAGTATATTTTCTTTGTTACATGTAATTTCATATATAAATAAATATGTGTGTATACTAGGCTTATATTACTATATGCATTGATTTTATAGGTATTCACATACTGACTTGAGATATTTATACATTTTTAAATATAGATTTATTAAATTACTTATAATTATTATTGGGTATCGTAAATATTATTTTACGAACTATCATTAGGTACATACAATATTCGACTATATTTTGTCATTAGAAGCTATGTAATTATCCCTTATATATATACGATGCGCGACTATATCTATACAAGTATCTACGTACTATTCCCGTTGGTGTGCAATTTGCGATAAAAATGCGATTAAAATAAAAAAAACGAAGTTAAATGTTATTCTATATTTATTTAGAAATATTAATTAGTTGTAGTATTTATTTCTTAGAGTAACAGTATTAAAATATTTATTATTACAAAAAAAAATATAACTTTTATTCATCATCTATTAATATATATCTTAATATATATATGCCTATAAGCGATATCCTATATATATATATATATATATATATATATATATATATATTATTTTATAGATTATATTGAATGTGATTAATATAATGTATATATTAAAATACGAATAAATAATTTAAATTGATAATTATATGTAAAATAATTAATATAACACTAACTAATTTATATTAACAGAAGTCTCATAAAATGCAGAATATGCTCTGTAACAATTTTAGAGTTTCGACAGAATACATTACAGAAAGTGAATATTACGTGTTTTAATAACTTAGATTACGATTACGATTTAACTTGGTGTAATATAAAGACACACATATGCATAATTCAACTCGAAATAACGAAAAATATAAATAATATCGATTTATTACTAAGTGATATTATATTCAGCAAGGTCGTAAAATACATGTATGATATATAATATATATAAAATAATAATAATAATAATAAATATGTATTAGAAGAGTGTTGTAATTTTTTTCGTATGAAGTATATACATTAATTATATTGTTATTTCCTCTAAAGGGCTTCAGATAAAGATCAATATATTTTCTATGCTGTCGCCCGATTTCTATGCTATCGCCAGAAATATATATATATATATATATATATATATATATATATATATATATATATTGTGATATACGGTTTATTAGGTACTAAAATAGGGTCGCTCGTGAGTGAAGAAAATAATAATACATGGTAGATAACACGACACAAACATAATACGTTGGATGATTTAATGATTAGAGGTAGATAGAAAAGAAGAATTAATATTTATAAATCTTTTGTGGGATCTAATAGAACGTATAGTAGGAGGGACGGAATTCCATATGATGGGACCAGAATTTTTAAAATCTCTAGAAGTTAGGGAAGTTTTACTAGAGTTCCGGGAGATAAAAAGAATTTTAGTAACTATGATAAGGTCATATTTTATGTTTTTTATATTAGAGATATAGCTAGGTGTAAACTAATATATTTATTTACGATTATAGATAGCAAAAGTAATTTACATCTAAGGGAGAATGGTAGCCACATTACGAGATGATTGGTGAGATATTGTAGTATAATGATCCCGTCATTATATGCAGTAAGTAGTACGTATTGAGGAACGGATAATATTTAGTAGAGCTGTGGCTTTAGAAGGAGGTAGATTAGGTAGGGAAGAATAGTAGAATAACATATATATATATATATATGTATTTATTGTTATTTATTTTGGTAGATCTTTTCAAATTTCAAAGGAAGATATACTGGTGATTCAAAGTGACTGGAAAGCAAAAATTGGTAAGGATGCAATAACAGACTGGGGAAGAAACTCCGGGAAATTTTGTAATTCAACAACAAACGAGAGAGGTTATCGACTCCTGGAATTTGCAAAAACGAATGATATCATAGTAGCAAATACATTTGGTCCCCACAAAAAATCAAGAATAAAAACCTGGCATAGTCCTGGTGGATTATATCATAATCAAATTGATTATATCCTAGTCAGTAAACGATTTACTGCAAGCATGAATATAAACAAAACTCGATCATTCTCTGGATCAGACATAGGTAGTGATAATGATATGGTCATGATGACATTATGTCTTCGCCTGAAAAATCCAAAGAAAGATAAATTCATACGAAACAAATTTAATCTTGAGAAACTTAAAAACCCAGATATTGAAACTGTTTAAACATAGAATTGATGAAAAGTTATCAGCACAACATTTAACAAATATATTCAATAACGAAGAGATATTAAAAAATGAATAAAACACTGATAGAAACAACCACTGAAATTCTAGGTAAACATAGAGAGAAAAAGAAAAACTGGATCATTGAAGAACTGATGGCTATATGTGATATATGAATAAAACTGAAAAAGACAAAATTCCTATCAGGAAGTAGGTATAAGCAGGTTAACACTCAAATAAAAAGAGAGATGAAGAAAGCTAAGGAAAATTGGATCAACCAGAAATGTATAGACATTGGTGACTGTTTAACCAGGAATAACATCAAGAGAGCCTACCAAATTGTCAAAGACCTAACTAAACCGAACGATAATGCAGCTGTAAATATACAGGATAAACATGTCAAATGTATCACTGATAAAATGGATGTTAGTAAAAGATGGACAGAATACTGTTCAGAACTGTATTCACATAACGCTGAAGGAGATGATGCAGTGCTCGCTGTGAACGAACCTACAGATCAAGATAGCTTCCCTATTCTGGAAAGTGAAGTGGAAGCTGCTATACGTGCACTAAAGATCGGTAAATCACCTGGTGTTGACAACATACCCGATGAACTTCTTAAATCAGTCGGTAACATACTAAAATAGTTGCTTACGGATATCTGTAACAAAATATGGGAAACCGGAATATGGCCATCTGAATGGACAAAGTCACTGATAATAAGTCTACATAAGAAAGGAAGCAAACAGAAATGTGAAAACTACAGGACAATAAACCTTATATCACATGCGAGTAAAATTATGCTAAAGATAATTCTACACAGGCTACAGCACATTACTGAAGAATTTATTTCCGAAGAACAAGCTGGATTTCGAAAAGGCCGAAGTACAAGTGAACAAATATTTAACCTTAGAATCATATCGGAAAAATATGCCCAACATAACAAACCTCTATATCATATATTTATAGACTTCAAAAAAGCATTTGATAGAGTCTGACATGAAGCATTGTGGTCATCTATGAAAAAATTTAATATCAACTTAAAATTAATAGAAACTATACAAACTCTATATAGTAAATCTGAAATTTCTGTATACACTTACGGAAAAATTGGTTAATAGTTCCACACAACAACTGGAGTGAGACAAGGTTGTTTACTGTCACCCACATTCTTCAACATCATGCTGGAACAAATAATGAATGATGCGTTATTACATCATATAGGTGCAGTAAATATCGGAGGTAAAATAATTACAAATCTAAGATTTGCGGATGACATAGACGGACTAGTAGGTAGTGAATCCGAGCTATCCAATCTAATAAAAAGAGATTGACAGTACATCGCGTAAATATGAAATGGAGATTAATGCTAAGAAAACTCAAATTATGACTAATTCTGAAGGTAATTTCACATCCGAAATAAAGATAAACAACGATATACTCAACATAGTTGAAAAATTTAAATACTTAGGTGCAATTATAGACGATAAAGGTTACAAATCTGAAATAATAGCTAGAACAGGTCAGACAATAACTGCATTATCAAAACTAAATGTTATATGGTATGACAAATCACTTCACCTGAATCTAAATATTCGACTTATGCAATCGATAGTAAACTCAATATTCCTCTATGCGTGCGAAACGTGGACGCTAATAAAGGAGTTACAAGGACGTATTAGAGCATTGGAAATGATATGTTTAAGAAGGCTAATGAACATATCATACCGAGACAAGATAACCAATATTGAGGTACGGTGTCAAGTTGTAAATAAATTGGCAAACACTCGGAATTGCTGGCGATGGTCATTCCAAAGAAGTTGAGGTGGTTTGGTCATGTATCACGATCAAATATATATATGTATAATACTATTTTGCAAGGATCCATTGAAGATAAAAGATGAAGAGGACGGCCAAGGACACAATGGCAAGATAATATCATTGAATGGACTAGTCTTGGAATAGAAGAAGCGATGCGAGCGACCCGGGATAGAGACCGATGGAAACGTATTGTATTGAAGTCAACTATGCCCCTACGGCATCCAAATGCTATGGGATAGGTAAAGGTAAAGGTAAAAAGATCTGTTCATCCTATCCAGGAACTTCGAAGACGTTTTAACCTATACCACATGGTTCTAATATCCTTTCGAATCTACTCTCATGTTAAGGCATCCATATTTTAACAAGGGACGATCACTTATTTATTCAACATTTTATAAGATCACTTCTAAATATTATTAGAAAACCTAGTTTAATGGTCCGGACGGGAATTGAACCCGTGTACTACTTCTTTTATATCTGACGTATTATCCAATATATATATATATATATATATATATATATAAACCTATAAATAATAATCCAATATACTATATTATATATAATAATATAATAATGTATATATATATATATATATATATATATATATATATATATATATATATATATAATGTATACAATATGAATGAATGTATATATATTTTCCCGTATATTGAGTATAATTTACGGAAGTATATTCAGAAACTATAATTAGATTAAATTAAGAATATCCTTATAATAACAACTTCAAATATTTATGATATAATAATAATAATAAAATAGAATATTCATTAATAATAATAGTAGTAGGTCGCATTATACTAACAAAAATAATACACATATTCATGTGTATTATTTTTACAATAATAATAATAATATTATCAAATCGATGAGAATAATCGTTGTATAATTGTGAGTAGACTGTAATATGAGTTTACATTTAATGGTAGATTTTTCCAATAAATTATCAATAGTAAAAGGTCAATAGTCAAATATCAATAGTATGTTATAGTATATTTGTATGCGTCGGTATTAACTAAAGGTATTTTGAATTTTTTCCCGCATATTATAAGTTGAGGGTTGTAATTTAAATACATTTATAATTATTGGTGAAAGTTGATCATTCCTAATCCTAATTATCATTTTACGATCGTTATATAATATAAATTATTTAAAGGTTAACATTATTTCCTCTTTTTAAATATTATCTACATTGGTTCTATTTTGTTGACGATATAGTTTTCTTATAGATTTGTTTTGACCTATACGTATATGTTTTGATATTGAATTATAAGTATTCCCCATTTAAGAGTAAAATAAATAAGATAAATACACACATATATATATATATATATATATATATATGTGTATATAATATCTGATTTTTAAATCCTATAAATTATTAACCTTAAATATGTATTTAATAATATTACAATAGATACATATAATAAGAGAATGTAAACCGAAATATAAATTATTGAAAGAGAAATCATTATCTACTGGAATTTCTAAAGGTTATATTTGAAGCTAATGATAATTTTCATATTATGTAGGTCGTTCCTAACTTCATAATGATAATTAAATATTAAAATATTAAAATATTAAAATATAAATATAAATGACTGTTATAATTTACAGTAAATATTCAAATATTAAAACATATAAATTAATATAATGTGTATTTATATATATGTATATATATATATATATATAAAATATATACATGTATATACTAATATATTGTATATCGTTCATTTAACATATAGTATATTGTGATACGTATTTAAAATGTCTAAATTATCACATTTAATAAAATAAATACGGAAATATCGTATAAGAATTATTATTTGAATACATAACAAAATATTCAATATATATACACTTGAATACTACTTATATGATAGTATATATCTATATATATATATATATATATATATATATATATATATATATATATATATTATATATAATTATATATGATTCATTTAACATATATTTTACGATGATATATATATAGATATTATTTTAAAAGGTTCTAAAATATTCAAATTTAATCAATATAAGGATATATCAGATATCGTATAATAATAAATAAACATATATTCAATGAGTATATAAACATGAGTATGCAATATATTATAGTATATATATTATATATAATAATAATATATAACATATTTAAAATATGTTATGCTGATACGTATAGATATTATTTAAATTGCAAAATATTCACATTTAATCAATATATATACGTTGATATCGTATAACAATAAATATACAACTATTCATTATGTATATAAACTTGAATATTCAATATAATACTATGCATTATAATTACAATACTTATATATTAGGTTATTTATTAAACTTGCCTGAATATGCATAGTAAATTTAAATAAATACATGTTTTAATTTAAATTTACTAACTATAAATTGTACAATCATAATTACACTTATGGAAATGTTGTCGTATACTAGAGATGATATATTTATATGACTACTAGTTTAATGACGTGTATTGGAGCGCTATCATATACGAATACATTAATATAATTATATTAAAAATATAGAATTATATAACTATATATTTTATTTTTATGTTTATATAGTTAATAAATAAATATATAGATTTGTATATTGAATTGAATTGAATTGTTTATTTAAACACCAATATAACGGGAGCCCTTTCTGGTGTATAACAATAACGAAATATAATAAAAACAAACGAATAGAAAATACAAAATAACAAAATTAAAATTAAATTAACTTAGATATAAAAATTAAATAAAGAGCATAACAAATAAATTTAGAATTGTTTAAATAATGTTTTAGTTTCTTTCTGAAACATAATAAGGATTGGACCTTCCGTAAGTCATGCGGTAGGAGGATTCCATATGCGAGGAACAGCGGAGGAGAATGCGAGATTACTAAATCTATTAAATAAAGTATTTTTCTTTAACATAATTGCATCAGATATTCGAATATGCTTCAGTATGCAACGACCTTTCAGTTTTTTATGTAGATAAGCAGGCTTAACTAGAAATATAGATTTATGAGCTAAACAGAGTAAACGATGTTTGCATCGCTTTCTAAATAATAGTAATTTAATATTAAGTTGGTGTTCATCTGTTTTCAAATGTTCACTACGATTGATATTATAAATAAGGCGTATAGAAGCGCGAATAATTCTATCAATCTTTTTGACCTCTATATTCTTTAATTACAAAATAATGATTCGCAATAATCAATTTTGGATAATACTAGAGCATTAATAAGTAGCTTAGTAATACGCTTAGAGCAATACTTCCTAATATGACCATTCCTACGTAGATGAAAGTTAGTAGATTTTGATATAGAAATAATGTGAGCATCAAAAGATAATGTATAAGTTCGATTGTTAAGAAATGAAGTTAACCAGCTGAGAGAAGAACATTCAATTCCAAGTTCCTTAATGCTTTCAATAATAATATTGTTGTTTAGGGTATCAAAAGCACTTGAAAAGTCGAGTAGCAATAGTTGCGCACAATGAGAGGATTCGAGCGATATATAGATCGTATCAGTAATACTATTTAAAGCAGTTTCAGTAGAATAATGTGTTCTATAAACACTCTGGTAAGTTTCCTTAAAAAAGTTATTTTCAAGATAAAATATCAATTGTCTACTGACTACACGTTCCATGATTTTATTGATTATCTGTAGTAGTTTATAGTTCATAAGATCATCAATATCAAGAGAGGATTTTTTCAGAATTAGCTTAATAATAGCATATTTTAGAGATTTAACCATGATCCCATCATTAAGTGATTCCGAAATTAAATTATAGATAGTAATAGAAAGTAATAATACTATATTTTTAAAGACAACCATAAGAAGAGGATCAATATAGGATGTTGAATTGGAGATCATAATGAATTTGTGTATTTCAAAAATGGAAGTATAGGAATAACTAAATAATTTACATAAAGTTGGTTCAATGATATGATGGACAATCATACTCGGAGATATCAAAGCCAGTTTGGATTTAATTCATTTATAAATACTAGATAACTTATTATATAAACTAAACATAAAAGAAGAGCACATATTAAAGTCTATATTCATATATAATATATGATATATTACATTAATATATTTATTTTAATAACTTTTACTAAATTTAGTTTTATTTATCACGTATAAATAATATATATATTTATTTACACTATATAATGTACATAGACATTTATTATAAATATATTAAAACAACAGTAATTTCTATAACTTAAATTCTATACTATATCTATATCAAATGTCCTAAAATTTCTATATTTTTTCTATAAATTATAATTTTACATACACTTAATTTTATATACATATGTAGATCTAATATAAGTTATTTGTTCTATAGATAATTTTCTTGATAATTTATATGTTGGAGGATTTATTATTCTGAACATATTAAAATATAACTTATATATATTTATTTAAATGGTGAACTATAATCTACGACTTTCAATGTACGTGATAATAATATAATTATAAAATTGAATATTCACCTATTTTATATGTAACATATTCTTTATTTAATTTAATTTAATATATATATATATATATATATATATATATATATATGTATATTTAATATTTATATGTTTTATATATTCAGCTTTATAATTAATAAACTTATATTAAATCATTTTGTTTTAATATATTGATAATAATTGCTTAGGTACATTATACAGTTATGAAGTAATAAATATTATTTATATATGATAAATAAAGATAAATGTAGTAAAATGTATTAAAATAAATATGTTAATGTAATTTATCGTATATTATATATGCCTATACAAATTGCATATATGTCCATATTCCATATAAACAGAAAAGTAAAACATATAGTTATATCCCAGTAAAATACAACATACAAATATGTACATATTATTTCAAGGAAAAAGCATATATATTATATATTTATTATTTATATATATGTTGGTATATAACTGAGTTAGGTATTATTATAATAATTATAATAACTATAATAATGATAACGTTCCAGCATAACGTATTATCACGGTCCAACGTAATTTACTATCACGTTCCAACATAACGTATTATCACGTTCCAATATAACATATTATCAGGTTCCAACATAACGTATTATAACGGTCCAACATAACGTACTATCAGGTTCCAACATAATGTATTATCATGTCCCAACATATCGTATTATCACGTTCCAAAATATAAATTTCATAACAATATTTATTTGACAATATATTAATATGAACACATGTTATAAAATATTTGTATGAAAATTATATGTGTGTGATAACATATTAATATGAAAATATTACGAATATAATATGTTCATATTAATATTTTGTCAAATAAATATGTAGAATCATATAAATATGTTCATATTATGAACATAATATATTCATATTTGTATGTTATTGTTTACTGGGATAATTCTATATTTTTTAATATAATTATATTAATTTATTCGTATATTATAGCGAGCCACAACCCGTCAATAAACTGTTTGTCATATTAATATGGCTCCTCTAGTCACAATAACATTTCCATATGTGTAATTATAATTATACATTTTATATTTAGTAAATTAAAATGAATACATATTCAGATTAATAAAATCATTTATAACTAAATATATTTTTAACTAAATACAATCATTTAATCATATAATTAATGATAAATAAGTATTAATTAGTTAACATTTATCATATATATATATATATATATATATATATATATATATATATATATATATATATATACATACATACATACATTATGAAGTGAAATATGTAGTTAGGTAATATTATATATTGATTAATATAATAGCATACATTTATATTTCTCATTTATACATAATAAAATCAATATATATGGATACACAAATTATAGTTGAAACAAACCACGAAAACCAGCAACATATACATTTTAATTCTTTATGTATATACATAAACATATACATTTTTAGATCTATACAATTAATTGAACAACTCAATTTTGAATTCAAAAAAATATGTTTATGAACACATATTGACTATATTATCTAATAACGAGCCTGAATAAATAAATAATACTCTAATAGATATACCTATTGACTTCATTATTTAACATATATCATATTATATATAATGTATGCATTATATTTATTAAATATAGTATAAATAGCATATTTTAATTAATTAAAACTATTTACAGAATATTTTAAATCCTTTTATTCCTTTGATTGCGAGAAAAGTGTGCGTTACAAAAGAGCTTGTAATGATAAAAATATGCATGCACATTTATATACATTTGGTAATATTTATTATATAATATAATAATTGCTTCCACACACACACATATATATATATATATATATATATATATATATATATATATGTATATATATATTGTTCATCTATTTGGGGTAGTACATTTTTGTCTAATATTCAACCAATTATTATATTGCAAAATAGGGTAATAAAAAATTTGTTTTTTTCTTTTAATGTAGATATAGATACAATTTATAAAAAATTCAATCTTTTAAAATTTCAAGATATTATAAAGATTAATATCTTAAAATATATAAATAGATATATGACTAAATCTTTGCCTATAATTTTACAATATCTTTTTACACAAAATTCAAATATTTATAAGCCTTTATCTAAAAAATTGGTTTTACCCAAAATTAGAACACATAGAAAATCGTTTTGCCTTACTAACAAAGCTCCTGAGATATGGAATGCATTACCAGCTTCTTTTCACAAATTAATGAATAAAAAAACTTTTAAAACAAATATTAAATTATTTATTACCTCTTCGTATTAGTTAACTTTTTATATTTTTTATTGTGTTTAGTTTCTTTATCTTTTTCTCTTTCATTATTATATTTTTTACATATTTTATGCATTTATTTCATTTGTTTTATATATTTTTCTTCTTTTAATATACATTTATTTTATTTATATATACTTTTATTATTTATTATATTTTATTTTGTATTTAACTGAAAATGATGACCTCTCCTTGATAACAATATTCAAGTATATTCTTACTTATTTATTCAGCACGATTTTCATTTACACGAATCACATTTACAAATCAAATAAGTTTAATAATATATACAATAGTATATATATATATACAAAATTATAGTTCTAATGATATACAAAATTGAAATTTTAAAATAAGTTATTGTCATTTTATAATTTACTAATATTTTTTTTATTTTTTATTCTTGTAATGCTGTTATCAAGTTGAGTGGGAAAATACCTAATCAAGCTTTGCTTTTGTATTTTCCTGAGTGTTTACACTCTATCTGATTCACAATATATAATTTGTAAATTCTCAATAAATCGAATTAACATTTTACTATCCAGTTACTTAGTTGTAATGAGTACTTTTTACTAGGTTAGAGTTACAAAATATAAGTTGATAATATTATAGATTGTAATACAAGTAAATAATATTGTAAATATATTACTTACCTACATAGTCCCGTAATGATTTCATCGTATGAGGATTACATGTTATAAAAACACATAATGTAATTCATTCGTCACATGTTTTATCTAAGTGATTATTTATAGCATTTTATCTCAACGGTTATATCTACGCATTCACAAAAGTAGAGATTATCCTATTCCAAATTATCATTGATCCAATTTATATTAAACATTTTTACATGACCTTCAATGTGACATTGTAATATTATCTTGTATTTTAAGTCATATAGAGATATACGCCCAAACAATGTATTGTTTCTATGTGTAACCATGTCTAAGATATGTTCAAAGTCATTAGCTTTATTATTATTTTAGTGATTACGTAAATGGTAGTTTTTCTTCGTATGTATGTATTATTGAATAGTCTTCTATGTGCTTTATATTAGAAGATGCGTATCTTCTTTTTAGATATTCCAACAATGTTTATGTTACAGATCCATATAACAAGATGGGTATTACTAATGATTTGTAGAGTTTGAACCTGAATTTTAAACCAATATTTATAGATTTACATATCTTCTCCAATCGTACCATTTCTGCAATTACTATGGCTAGTCTATTTATAATCTCTTTCTTGCTAGTTCCTCTGTTCGGTTATAATTGCGCTATGATATTTGACATTGTTGATATTCTGGAGATGCTCTCCATTTATAGTGATGTTTGGTTTACATCCAACGTCGTTTATGTGGATTTTACTCAAGTCATTACTTATTTAAATTCAGTTTAATTCAGCATTCTTTTCTAAAGTATCTATTAACCCACGAAGTTATATTTCATATCCAGCTAGAATATCGATATCAAAAACGAATAGTAGGTTGGAAAGTAATCGCTTCTAATTATATTGTTTACTAATGATTTTACAGTATTTTACATTAGTAGCTCTAGAAATATATTATATAGTACTAGAGATGATAAGCAATTATGTCGTATACCTACTATATTTGGAATATGAAGGTCAATTTTGTTATACATTATCAAACATGCTTATTGTAATAGAATATACTGATTTTATTATATTGATAAACTCGATGTGTGTATTAATTTCGTCATGGCCTTTCATATATAATATATATATATAAATATATATATATATATATATTTATATTTAGAGCCAACT
This sequence comes from Osedax fenrisi, assembly GCA_964019155.1. Classification (NCBI taxonomy): domain Eukaryota; kingdom Metazoa; phylum Annelida; class Polychaeta; order Sabellida; family Siboglinidae; genus Osedax; species Osedax fenrisi. The sequence goes on from OZ025240.1 coordinate 91,330,252, forward strand.
AATTGAGCTCGATTCTTCCATACTATCCAACTATCGTCCTGTTTCGTAATTATCATCAATTTCTAAGACTATGGAAAGCATAGTTACGCGTCAGCTTATTAATTATATCATATCGAACTCTTTTGAGTTTTTCTTTCAGAGTGCATACCTTCCTAATCGTAGTACAGAAACTGCCCTAAACATTGTGTTTTACGATATTATAGTATCTATGGATAATAAGGCTTATTGTTATTTGGTTCTTCTTGATATGTCTAGTGCCTTTGATACGTTAAATTATAGGATTATTTCTTACCGTCTACGTTAAATAGGAATTCATAGACAAGTTCACATCTGGTTGATTTCAATTTCATCTAATAGAATATCGTCGGTAAAGATTAAAAATATTAAAGATTTTTGTCGTCTCCATTTGATCATACTCATGGTATTCCTCGATGATCAGTACTGATTCCGATTCTTTTTAATTTGTATATTCTTCCTATTAATTTTATTTTTTTTAAATACCCATATATTCGTTATCACCTCTTTGCTGATGACTTACAAATTTATACGTTTGGTTCTGATATTGACATAATTCAACTTTTAATTGATAATTGTATAAATGATTTAATCTATTGGTTTTTGGTAATTCACTTTCATTAAATATTACTAAATCTGATAGAATTATACTTTCTAGATATCTTTCTTCAATTACTCTCACTCATCCATTCCTTATCTCACTTCCTATCTCAAACACCATAACTACTCTAGGTTTTACTATATATAATTCATTAGATTACTCAGTACATATATCAAACACTGTCCGCACTGCTAATTATTTCATGTATATTAAAGGCAAGGCTCGTTCTAATCTAACATTTAATTTAACTAAATCATTATTACATTCATTAGTATTTAGTCGTCTTAGATATTGTAATTCCCTTTTCATTAAAAGTCCGATAAAAATGATGAACAAATTCGATTCAATATAACGTAGAGCTGTTCGCATATTATGTAAGCTAAAGCGTAATGATATAACCATATTGTATATATGGAATGTATTTCCATAATGGTTACTCTTGTGTGGGTGAATTTTCGAGATATATGCAAGTGTCGTCTTCTTTGCATTACTCACAAGGCTATATATATATATATATATATATATGGGAGTTCCGTCATACACATCTAAGGGAGTCATAATTCGAGAAACTACTTATCCGAGTCGCGAATGTGAGCTAATGAAACTCTATGTACCGCTTGTCTAATCTATATATTCATATGCTGATTACGGAACATATCATATGTTATTACTTTTAAATGTCTACTATATTCAAATATATTATCATTATAATTTCTTCTTTTCAAGTGAGTCAATAAACCTTTCTATTATTATTACTTATTAATAATCCCAGCGGATAGAGATTTCCATAATTTGGGCATCTCTATTTAACGGCATAATTACATCATTAAATATATGATCTAGATATATTTAATTAATTTTCAATATATATTTTTTGTTTATTATTAAATTAATAATACATAAATAAATACATTGTTAATCATTTTAGTATAATAAATATATATATATATATTATATATATATTTATATATATGATATCATATAAATATAATTTAAGAAAATTATCAAAATATATTGCCATATTAAATAAAATCAAGTATAAATTAAACTACACAAGTTTAATTTTAGTTTATTACGCAATTGTTAAATGTCACCTTTATTATTACTCACATATATGGGATAATAATTTCGAAATTAATATTATACCAATATCAAAACTCTAAAATCGAGTAATTAGACTAATTTGCAAATATGTTCAAAGTTTTATACCCTATAAAAAAATCCATAATGAAATTTTCAGATGGAAAACATTTTTGACTATAAACATTTTACTGATTAAACACAATTTACTGATTAAAAATATCATAATAATCGTGAATATAAACATATACTCTATTTATAACTTTCTGCGGGTGTTAAGCGCGCAACACCCGCATAAATTTATAATTAAAACTCGTTCAATAATTATCCAGAAATGCTTATACTGTTTTCAATTTAAATGGTGCATAGAGAGAATTGTAGAATATCATCTTATAGTATTATAACTAGAATTCAAAAATAATAACTTCTGTCGATTAAGAATTTTAAAATATTAACTTAATATCGTATATTCTGGTATTACCAAAGACATCTCCGACCTACGTTATATATTTGTGTAATACTTTCTTCGTATAAATAAATAGAAGTTGATTTTTTAGTGATCCGTGTGTGTATTAAGTGAAATATTATAGATTTGGTAGTCACGTAATAATATAGGACGATTTTGAGTATGGGACGAATTATTATGTTACACCTGCATTTAATGCTCTAAAAAGAAATAGAGGATACGTTTGAGACCATCAGAATATATATATATATATATATATATCCTATAATAATGATTGTAAATAAAATGTTAGTATAATAATCGTGGTAATACTCAATTTATCATATTAAAATTACGTTAACAATATATATTATTCAAATATATACAAATATACATTGTGGATATTTATTGCTAGAATTCTTGCATATATATTATTTATAATCATTACATCAGGATGGGAATCAACATATACGTGTATATTGTGTACTGAAAAGATAGGAAAATTACGTGGTTTCGTAGATATAAATAGTTATTGTCTAAATATGTTCGGTTAATACTATTATAATAATACGAATTGTATAAGTTTATATATGAATATATATATATATATATATATATATATATATATATATATATATATATATATATATATGTTATAGAGTGATTAATGATAATATAAACCTAGACACACGTATATTGCAATTAAAACCATAATGATGCATTCGTTATGTACACGACCACTATATTGTGTTAGAGTAACACACTAATGCATTCGGGTTATGTGCACGGCCACTATGCTTTGTTAGAGAAACGCACTGATGTGTAACCGAAATCATTAAACGTATTCTGTTATAATTCGCCTGCATCAGTTACACATCAGACATTACTAGTGTACGTTTATTCTTGATATCATATTATACGAGATTCGTCGAACCCAGATATACGGTTGATCTAATTGAAATAAAGTTGAATAATATAAACACACTTGTGGATCATTTGTGTAAACATAACGCTACGAGAAACCCGGAAGGACAACTGGTACCCGGTAAAAGAAGACGCCACGAGAAACCCGGAAGGACAACTGATACCCGGTAAAGCAGACGCCACGAGAAACCCGGAAGTACCATTCGGTACCCGGTATCATACGTTAGTGTATTTATTGAGTGCGTGATTGTGGTATCTAGTTGCAATATAAGTGGACTTTTTCAGTGACCTATTTACATTTTTTTTTTGCTTTTATAACTAAAACTATCATGACCGAGGTAGATAAGGAAACCAAACCTGTAGGGAGGCCTACCTAAGAGGGATTCGAGTTATGTAAAATTGTCAAATTTTAGTGATGGCATAGATGTGAATGAGTGGATAAATATGGCGGATAAATGCGTAAGCTTATTAGGATGTAAAGGGGAGGAGGCAGCTGGATTTATACTTTACCACATACGGGGGGGGCGCTAAGTTAGAATTGTCAATGCTAGGCGAGGCTCTATTAAGTAAATAAGCGATTTTTAATGGTTTGAGGAATAGGTGTAAGCAGAAGAGGGCACGAGGGGAGAGGTTAAGAGTAATGGTAGAAAGGAGACAAGGGGAAGAGGAGAGCATTACTTCTTTTGCTGATGATATTTTAAGATTAGGAGTAGAGTTAAAGGAGGATGTGGATAGTTGGGAATCGTTAATGGTAGACACATTCAAAAGTATTGTATGGGATAGGAGTCTAAGGAGGGAGTTACTAGTGACTGGGGAGCTTAAGACATTCAGCCAGGTACGGGAGATGGCACGACTGTTCGAGTCACTTAGGGAGGAGGGAAGTGAGGGATATGAGGTTCGGGCGGTAAAGGTAGATAGAGTAGATAATACAGATAGAGATGAAATTAAAAGGTTGGGGAATCAAGTTAGAGAACTAGACTATAGGTTAAGGGAGAATGGTGGTATACAGGTAGAGAGACATGGGCAAGTAGGTAGAACGATAATTAGATGTTGTAGGTGTGGTAGAACTGGACACATGGCGCCATGGTGTAGGTATGAAGCTTTAAATGGCTACCCATCTCAGTAGGTCAGGTGACTGAGATGGGAGAACACGAGGGGAAGACCTGGTTAATCGGAACTTGTCCAACGACAGTTGTAAAAATTAGACAGGTAGAAATTGAGTACCTTGTAGATACAGGGAGTCGAGTTTCTATTCTATCGGCAAGGGTATTTAAAAGGTAGGGCATAGATATATCAATTTTTCCTAGGTTAGAGTTGAAAGCGGCTAATGGGTTAAAGGTACTGAATAGTGGTAATGTACGTGTATATATTGAATTACGAAGGAAGTTGATTAAGGGAGCGGGGTTTGTAGCTTCATCTAATGGTAGGTGTTTAATAGGGATGAATATAATTAGCCGCTATAAAGGCGAGAATTGGGAAGGTTTAGATGTAGTCGAAATAAATACGATTAAGGTCCATATAGGTTGTGAGATTAAGACAGTGAGAGAACAGTTAGAGGATATGGTGGAGGCACATACAGAATTATTCATAACTAAAGGAGAACCATTAGGGTGGGCTAGAGTAGGAGAACATCATATTAGAACAGTTGATACCATACTGGTCGCGCAACCTTATCGGAGAATTATACCTACAGAAGTAGAGTCAGTGAAAAATCAAATAGATGAATGGTATCAAGAAGGCATTATAGTAAAATCGAATAGTGAGTATGCCAGCCCACTAGTAGTTATTAAGAAAGGGAATAATTAACTTAGACTATGTGTAGATTATCGGAACCTGAATAAGAAAACAGTCAGGGATGCGTATCCAATACCTAGAATTGATGATTCTCTGGAGGCGTTGAGGAGGCAAAAATATTTTCTTGTTTTGATTTAAAATCGGCATATAATCAGATAAAAGTAAATAAAAGTGACCAGCATAAAACAGCATTCAGCTCTCCCTGGGGTCTTTATGAATTCACACGAATGCCTTTCGGACTAGTGAATGCTCCAGCAACTTTTCAGAGGATAATGTCGAATATTTTTAGAGATGAAATATTTAAGTACGTAGTTTGCTATTTAGACGATATTTTAGTATACTCAAAATCGTGGTCTGATCACATAAAACATGTGAGAGTAGTAATGAGTAAACTAGACGAGGTAGGATTTCGACTAAATATGAAGAAATGTAAACTAGGGCTGAACGAAGTCACATTTTTGGGGATGAATATATCGGAAAAAGGAATGGGGACAAATGTGGAGAAAACAAGAGCGATAAAGAAATGGCCCAGACCGGTAAATCTAAGAGAGTTAAGATCATTCCTAGGGGTAGGATCGTATTATAGGAAATTCATAAAAGGTTATGCTGAAATGGATGCACCACTAACGAAGTTAACTAGGACTGGTATAGAGGAAGGAAAGGTGTCTAGGAGAAGAATCAAGAGGGTTGGGATTTCATGGAATGGGGAATGCGAAGAAGAAATGATAAAACTGAAAGATAGAATCAGTAATTCTCCAGTTCTATCACTACCTAGATATTGAGAGCCATTTATAGTAGAAACAGACGCTTCTAATAAGGGGTTAGGGGCAGTGCTAAGCCAACGGATAGAGGGGAAGATTCGGGTGATTGCTTTTGCAAGTAGAGCGTTAAGTATATGGGAAAGAGTGGAGGCAAACTACTCGTCAAAGAAGCTAGATTTTTGGCAGTGGTATGGGCACTATCGGACAAGTTTAGGCATTATCTAATAGGGTATAAATGCTTAGTAATTACTGATAACAGTGCTTTATCATATTTAGAATGCAAGAAAACGTTAACTGCACTGGAACAGAGGTGGGTAGCACGGTTGGCACCATTCGATATGACGATAAAATATAGAGCGGGTAACCTACATTGTGTAGCAGATGCTTTATCAAGGAAACGGGGGGTAGGAGATGTAGAGGAGACCGATATAAACATTTTATAAGAAGATAACCTAGAGGTTACTGAGGTTAAGGTAGTACAGGATATTAGCAAAGAAGAGTTAAGGAAATATCAGTTAGAAGAGAGAGACTTAAGTAAGATTATAGGAGAATTAGAGTCGGGACATCCAAAAGGACACTATAGAATAATAGATGGTATATTATACATGGGTAGAGATAATGGTAATGATGTTCTAGTAGTGCCAAGGGTAATGATTAAAGAAATATTAGTAGGATTACATGATAAGAATGGGTATCAGGGGATAGACCGTACTGTATCTCTGATAAATAGTAGATGTACATGGAAAGGTAGATATAAAGATGTAAAGGAATATATACTAAAGTGTCAAGTATGTCAGATATCGAAGTAAGGTAGAATACCTAGAGTAGAGATGGGATCACTAGTGGCATCTAGACCTCTAGAATTAGTATTTCTAGATTTTGTGGGATTAGATAAGGCTTCAGATGGAAGGGATAGCGTCTTGGTTATTACCGACGCATATACAAAATTAGCAAAGGCAGTACCCACTAGGAACCAATTGGCTGTAACAGTAGCAAAGATATTGATGAACGATTGGATTTTCTGCTATGGGATCCCATTAAGGATACATACGGATCAGGGGAGGAATTTCCAATCAGAAATAGTTCGAGAAATTTGCAAATTATTTGGTATAAGACAGAGTAGGACAAGTCCCTATCATCCGGAGGGTAATGGTCAATGCGAGCGAATGAATAGGTCAATAATTACTATGTTAAGGACTCTTTGTAGCGAGGACAAAAATAAATGGCCAATACATCTACCGACATTAATTCATGCTTATAACTGCACTCCGCATTAAACCACAGGGTTTTCACCATTCTTTCTGATGTTTGGCCAGGAGGAAAATCTACCTGTAGACACATAGATGGGTTTAAGTAGGAGAAATGTAGAAAGTGATTGGGTTTGGGAGACGAGTAAAAAGAAGGGTGAAATTAACCGGCGGGTTCTCAAATTACTAGGGGAAAATAATAGAGGTAAGGAGGAATCGAGTGATGATCTCGAAGTTGGGTGTGAGGTATTGGTAAAAAATAGAGTATTAGGCAGGCGGAAATTAGCGAATATTTGGGGCGATGTAGTTGGACGGTAGAAGGTAAAGTAAGAGATACGTCTGCATATATGATAATGAGAGGGGGGTTAAAAGTGGTTGAGAACCGAAGGTATTTAAGAAAGGTTACATTTAAGTAGAGTTATTTGAAAATTTTGGGGGCAAAATTTATTTTGGAGTAGGGGTGGATGTTATAGAGTGATTCATGATAATATAAACCTAGACACACGTATATTGCAATTAAAACCATAATGATGCATTCGTTATGTACACGACCACTATATTGTGTTCGAGTAACACACTAATGCATTCGGGTTATGTGCACGGCCACTATGCTTTGTTAGAGAAACGCACTGATGTGTAACCGAAATCATTAAACGTATTCTGTTATAATTCGCCTGCATCAGTTACACATCAGACTTTACTAGTGTACGTTTATTCTTAATATCATATTATACGAGATTTGTCGAACCCAGATATACGGTTGATCTAATTGAAATAAAGTTGAATAATATAAACACACGTGTGGATCATTTGTGTAAACATAACGAGACGACGCATTGATAAAAGTGCTCGTACAACATATATATATATATATATATATATGTAGCCGTGGCCGAAGTACAATAATCAGAAAGTGTTTGATATTTATTCAGTACACCTTAGATAACCGATTAGACAGAACCCTATCAATAATAATGATTAGGAACAATATATACAATTATGAGATGTCAAATTACCTCAGTTCCAATAATAATAATAATAATGTTTCGTGATAAGTTAGTACTGTGCTAATGATAGTATCGCGACTGATCGATGAGAGATAATTCGCCTAGCGCGTAGTGCGTGCGTATGACGTACGGCGTACGTCGTACGTATCTAGATTATAACTATAAGACTATAGGTCTAGTAATGACTCCATTACACTCACCCCCTCAAAAATTTAACATACTCTATGTTAACTAGTTAACACCCCGATTTCCATTCCATAATCTTACCCCTATCATCCATCAGTTATCCTATTATATTCATACCTAGTTACACCTTCTCTTCTTTTTAGATTTACCCTATTCACTACTTTTTTCTCCTCGTCATGTTTAACCTCATATACTGACCCATCTCATATTCGTCTAACTACCATCCAGATTTCTTCACTCCATGAATTCTTAAGTTTGCATCTTCCTATATATCTTTTACTGATTCGTACCTCATCTTCTGCTACTAACTGATTCTCTGTCCATTTACTATTCCAATCTTTACTACGCTTTTCCCAAGCTGTTTCCATGGCTCACATTCCTCACTTTGAATCTCTTCTCTACCCATGCCCTTCCCCTATCGATAAACCAATCGTTTTTACATGTTTCTAAGCAACCCTTTAATTTCTCCTCCGCCGGTATTATTTCTTCTCTTGCAAACATCAAGTAAAATGGTTAATAACCTTTGGATGAATGAACCATTATATTGTATGAGTGTACTAAATCGTTTATGTATAATGGCCATTTCGCCTTTTTTTCAATCGTCAACCCCCGTAATAATCCTATAATGGTCCTATTCATCCTTTCCGTTTGCCCATTACCCATCGGGTGGTATGATGTAGTCTTGCTTTGTTCGATTCCATAAACTGTACATAGTTCTTTTACTATTGATGAGACGACATTTTTTCCTTGGTCCGAGTGAATCCTCCTAGGGATTCCAAAATTACAGATCCACTCGTTTAGTAGTACCTTTACTACTGTAGATGCCAACTGATTCCGTGTAGGTACTGCTTTGGTGTACTTCGTGAATACGTCAGTCATCACTAATATTGATTCTCTTCCATCGCTAGCCTTATCCACACTTACAAAATCTATACTTAATACATCTAGTGGTTTGCTGACTATTAGTTTCCCAAGTTTTACTTTTCCATCACCCCTTGTTTTACTTTTGTTACATGTTGAACAACTATTCACATGATTCCGTATATCGCGGTATTTACCTATCCAATTAAATGCCAAGTTGACCCTCCACGTACATCTCTCTATTCCTTTGTGCCCTTGTCCTTCATGCACCCCTTCCAATACTATTCTAATTAATGATTTTGGGACAATAATCTTGTTTGTTTCATCCTTGTTCCATAGACTACTCATTAGTATTCCATCAACTAATACAACATTTTTCATTTTCAAACTATCTCCTTCTTCTAGTTTGTTCATTATCATGTTAAGTTCTTTATCTTTCTTCTGTTCCGAGATAACTTATTCTTTTGTTAGAATAGGCAAAGTGTCTACCATACTACTTAGTACCTTGATATTCACCTTAGCATCACATCTCAGTCTTGACAATGCATCCGCATTCGCATTGGCTTTCCCAGACCTATATTCAAACACTAGTTCAAAATCTGCTAGTTTCGCTACACCTCTCTGTTCATACGCACTTAGTTTCCTTGTTTCCATAATATGAGATAGCGCATTATTATTACGAATTTACATTTATTTCCTATTAGATAATGTCGAAATTTATCACAAATAGCCCAGATTAAAGCTTTAAATTCAATCATCTTCGATGAATATTCCGGATCACTATATACACTTGCGTTAGTAACTTTGCTCGCATAGGCCACTACTCTGTTCACATTGTCGATATCCTGGCTTAAGACTGCACCCATTCCCTTATCACTCGCATCTATCTCTAATCTGAACGGTTTATCAAAATGTGGAAAACTCAGTATTGGAGCTGTACATAGTAACGTCTTTAATTTTTCAAATGCCTCGTTTGATTCTATTGTCCATTCTACTGTTACATTTTTACTTGTACGTTTCGTTATTAATTTACCATGTTTCTTAGCTCCTATTTTCATTATCTCTTGCAATGGTTTCGTTACTTCCGAGAAATTCTTTATAAATTTATTATAATAACTTACAAAACCAATAAATGATCTTAATTATTTAACAGTCTTAGGTTTAGGCCATTCTCTTACTGCCTTTACTTTATCGTCAGTCGTCATTATTCCTTCCTCCGTTATTACATAACCTAAAAATTCCATTTTTTTTTGAAAGAATAAACACTTATCTTCATTAATCATCAACTTCATAAAACTCAACTTTGAGAATACTTTACTAAGTAGTTCAAAATGCTCTTTTTCTGATTTTGAATATATGATTATATCGTCTAGATAACAAATTACTCCCTGTAATATCTCTTCCCTAAATATTCCACTCATTATTCTTTGAAATGTTGCTGGCGCATTATTCAATCCGAACGGCATCTTTACGAACTGTTATAACCCTAGAGGAGATGTAAACGCTATTTTATGCCTATCTATTTCTTTCACCAGTATCTGATTATATGCTGCTTTTAAATCAATACAGGAGAACCATTTAGAACCTCCCAGGCTATCTAGAATGTCATCAATTCTGGGTAGTGGGTAACAATCTCGTATTGTCTTCTTGTTCAACTTTCTATAGTCCACACATAGCCGTAATGTTCCATTCTTCTTTTTTACTAATACTATAGGGCTAGCGTAGTTACTTTTAGATTCCTCGATCACCTTATCCTTCAATAATTGTTGAAGGTGTTGTTTGACCTTAATTCGTTCTGTCGGCGGAACTCTCCTATAATGTTGAACTACTGGTTCATCATCTATCGTTGGTATACTATGTTCTCCATATTTTATAGTACCTGTAGTCTCTCCTTCTCCCGCAAATATTGAGCCCCATTCTTGTAACATCTCATTAAACCTTTTTTTTTCCATCTTCATTTAAATTATCACATTTGACCTCCATCATCGTTCCATTATCTTTCCTTACTTGTATTGCTCCGGCTTCTACTACAATCCTATCATATGCCCCATCTACGTTTTTCTTACCATATCCACAGCTTTCTAGTATATTCATTCCTATTATTTTAAGATTCTCCCTCGCCGTTACTATGAATCCTTTCTTTTTTTAACTTTCTACCTAGTATTTCAATATCACTTTCAAAATACCCCAAGTAACTTAATTCCTCCCCATTTGCTACCCTTATCGATAACCATGTCGGGCATTTCTTCATACCCCTATTTACCATCGATTTATAAAAACTCAACGGTACAATATATACTTGACTGCCTGTATCTAGCACGCATGATAACCACTTATTACATACATTTACATTCACTTCATTACATCTACCCACTAAGTCACAATTATCGATCATTTTTAACGTCCTCGTCTCATTTAACGAGGACCGTAGTAGTTTAACGGACCCCTAATATTAACTCTATATTCTCTGCTTATGTGCCACTTTCTCCCACACCTGACACAGTGTTTCATATACTGTCCCTCGCTTAAACTCTTCTTCAATTCTTCATTTTCGTGTCTTAAGAATTCTAATTCATTTGAATTCACGAATGTATCTCTCTTATTGATCGCATAGCAATTTGCTTCTATTTCTTCTTCATCTTTTATTTCTTCCCACCGTATAACTAACTTCCTTACATCACTAAATGTCCTTCCCTCTACCTTTCCCAAACCTAGCGTCCTCCTTAATCCCACTGATCTAATATTTCTAGTTATACTCTCGTTTACCGTTCCTTCTCAGTCACTCTCTACCCTCTTTAATCTCATTCCTAGTTCTAACATCACATTTAGATACTCTATATTCTATTCCCCAAGCTTCTGTTTTCTCGACATGATTTTATATACCAGTTCGTTCTTAGTATCTACCTCTCCAAATCGTAACTCTAAACATGATCTTATAGCTTCTATATCTGTTAAATCGTTACACATCATTAATAGTTCTATATTCGCATTCCCCTCTAAATGATAGAGCCAAAATGATGCACCCATGTCACCCTTTAATCCTCTAAGTTTTACACATGCATTTGCTTTATCTACCCACTCTGTTACACTAGTATTACCATAATATTTCCCTAACTTAACATCTGAATATTCCATCTTACACTGATCTACTATTTCTACTTTCGATGTCATATTACCCGACCTCAATAGCATGTATAACCCAGTAGTATTTTAAATTTAAGCTGAAGTGAGTGTAACGAATCAATATACAATTCGAAAATTCTAAAAAAATCTATTTATTTTAAAAATTATAAAACTAACTTTTATAATTGATTTTTTTTTATTGGATTTGTAATTCTATATAATTGTAATTTCTATAGAATTGTAATTTCTATAGAATTGTAATTCTATTGAATTTAAATTTCAATATAATTCTAAATTTAAATTATAACATGTACATTTCATTACATTTAAATCATTATGTAATATAACTTAATATATTTATTTTACTATACATACAGTTTTATATATATAAATAAATATATATATCGACTTATCCTATGCTTGACTATGCAAATATTATTATAAATTTATATTTATAATAGTATAAAATAATTGTTAATTATAATTTATAAGTATGTATATATATTATACTTATACAGTATAAGTTATACTATAGTATCCATATATGCTTATACTATTCTTGCCTATGGCACTATTGTTATACATTTATATTTGTAATAGTATAGTATTATCGCTACGTATAATTTCGTATATATATTATGTAATGTCATGTGAATATAAATATATACAATACAAATGTTTCGTTGTCTTCCCGAGACCTCTTCCTCAAACTCCTTAGCGCTGTCCTCTGCCCCAGATTGTAGCAATGCCGCTGTCACCAATTGTAGCCGTGGCCGAAGTACAATAATCAGAAAGTGTTTGATATTTATTCAGTACACCTTAGATAACCGATTAGACATAACCCTATCAATAATAATGATTAGGAACAATATATACAATTATGAGATGTCACATTACCTCAGTTCCAATAATAATAATGTTTCGTGATAAGTAGTACTGTGCTAATGATAGTATCGCGACTGATCGATGAGAGATAACTCGCCTAGCCCGTAGTGCGTGCGTATGACGTACGGCGTACGTCGTACGTATCTAGATTATAACTATAAGACTATAGGTCTAGTAATGACTCCATTACATATATATATATATATATATATATATATATATATATATATATACATATATATACATATATATATATATATATATATTTATCTAGGTATAACAAATAATATAACAAATATACTATATTATGTTAAATTCCGAGTTAATGAACATTCTTATTTGAAATGGAATTTATTAATTCATAAGAAATTAATGGGAATATATATATATATATATATATATATATAATTTATTAATTTATAGATACAGCTATAATGAGTCATGATAAAAAGGATTTCATAATTAAAGAATGCAATGGAGTATGTTATTCTTTATTAAGTTACGATAAAGTTAAAAATACGGTTAATTAATATATAATTATATAATTTAAAAAATATATAAAATATAAAATAAATATATTGAATATTTTATGGCTTATTCCTTTTTAAGAATTCGCTTTCTTGCAAACACAGCTAGTATTGTTATATTTGAGACCTATAACATTAAATAAAGTTACTTAACTCATTAACTATACCTTCTAAATACAAATCTACCTCTATGTATACATTTACATATTGAAATATTATAAATGATGAACTACAATATTTATCTTCTTAATTATAATTTCTGATATAACTTTCCTACAACTACTTGTTTACTATTATCTTAATTTATAATTGTAGTATTAAGATATTTTGACTATAATAATCTTTATTTTTAATGTTACTGATAATTTAAAGGTTGATATATGTATATAAATTAACATGCACAATATTCATATTTTTTTTAATTAATGATATATTATATAATATAATAAATTAAATAAGTAAATAATAAATAAAACTAATAAAAATGAACTAATCAACAAAAAAATAATAACTATCAACCCAGTAAGTAGCGGTATCAATGAATATGGTACGCGTTTAACATGGATAATTGATTCGCAGGGATTCGTGTTCAATGGAGATGTATTCAATACGTATCATAGTTGCGTGCAGGGGTCTCATTAAGTAATAATATTGACTGCACATAAATATATAATTATTAATAATTATTTATCAATTAATATTGTATAATTTTAATAGTTATATATAATTATTATAGATGTATAGGTAGGTAATATATATGCATGTAAGCTGAAATACTGATAATTGGGTACAGTAAAAACGTATGACTACAAAATATATTTTAAATAATCGTTTATATTTATTATTTATTGTGTTATATTTAGAATTGTATTGTTTTAATAGGAATTTCATTTTCTTCTTCTCATTTATATTTTCCTGTTCCAGAAAAATTCCCTTGAAATACTCTTGTGTTTTACCATGCTCTCTATCGTGTTGTCTATGATTTCGTTATTTATCCTAAACATTGTAGGTTAATCTGAAATGTCATTACATGATGGCTAACATATTATTAATGACTTTTAATTAAATAACTAACAAAGATAATACCGCAGGTCTTGGATTCCAATTTTCAATAATCGTCATATTATAATTAATAAATAATTGATTATTCTCAGTTTCTATTTTCATTCTTTTTCAATGTACATACTTAAGGGTAGGCGCTGGAGTTAAAATATGTTAAATAATTTAATTTTACTATTATTTTCAGACTTAAGACAATTATTTGCAGATATAATTATTTTAATATCGGCACTGTGTGGTTTAGCGCACATACTTCTACTCTATGTACAACACAATGTAGACATTTCTTCAATACTAGAAAATAATAAATTTATATTAGTGTATATTTATGTCTATTTCATACATATATCATATCATGATATATGTAAGGTATACCTTGCTATATTTATAACAAGTTCACGAATTCAGTTCACTGAATATATTTTTCTGAATGCAATAATAAATCGTTATATTGTAAGGATAAATCTCTTAACTTAAAATCAGACTTATCAAAGTATGTACTTGTTTATTTTACTTCTTCTTTTAATTTAATAAAATGTTCAAGTTTTGAAAAATATTTTCATCTATTGTAAATCGCTTCTTGCGATTTAAAAAGATTATTTACTAAAGTTTTTATAAGTTCTACTTTTATTGCAGATATATCTCTCATTTCAGATACATATAAATTATGTCTTACTTCACGCTTATTTTTTCTCTTCAACTCAATACCTTTCAAGTAATGAGTAGTAACCTACCATTGTTTTTTCAATTGTTTTCACCCGCCAATTAAATTGGTTGTTAATAATTTATTCAGAATAATCTATTAAAGTTACAAAATATTATGAAACATTATTTATTTTACTCTGAATAGCATGGGCTATATGCAATGTATTCTGCAATATTAAATATATAAATATGACAAACCTTAATATTATTAAGTTGGTGATGAATATCACATATCGTAGTAGAATCGGATAGCATCTTTTTTTGATATCGAGATAATATAATTAGTACATCGGCCATAAAGCATAAAAGATGAAAATTGTGTTCATTTCAAAGGTACGTTGAAAATCCACGGGCTTCATTGCATTTCGTTGAATTTAAATAAATTAGTAATGAATTCCATGATTTTAATATGCTTTCAACTATTTGATGAGTGAATTCACTTATAGTATTTAAAATATTTTTTGAAATGAGTAAACAATAAGGTTATTGTAATCTGCAATATTTTTAACTCTCTGCATCTGACTCCAGATTTACCGAAATATGATTTTAATTTCTGATATTTCATTGCTTGCTGCCTTCCATGCCAAACTTGAATTTTGTGCACAACATCATATTATAAGTAGAGGAGCTACAGGCTCGCTGAATGTCACCAAACTATAATCTTGAAATATCTTCCATAAACCATAATTATGTCCTGTATTTACAGATGTACCACCTGTCACCAACGATGAAACCTCTTTCATTATTAAATTTATTACTTTACTTTCAAGAAGATTTTCCATTGAATTAATGGTTTTTTTAAATATCCCACGAGCTCCTCATTCCAAAGGTTCTCCTATGCATACAAATATAAACAATTTGTATCCAACTTTATCTATTAATTTCGAAAGTGTGTATATATTATCAACATATGTCCTGTATACACTAACGTCTGGCCGAAGAGATATTGCAGTAGCATTTTTGATTTTTTTTTGTAATGTTTCCATATATATATATCTATTATAACAGATAATAATTCTTTATGCATATGGGCCATCAGATATTGTAAATTGGTATTCGTAATAATATTATCATCAGAATTATATTTAAAATTGGATGCCATAATATTCACAACTGCTCTAGTAGGGAAATAATATTCAGGTAAAACCAACTTAGTTGCATCATACATTATGATTCATAATACACCATGATCAATAACGATCCTATCTTATCAGCTAAATCACTATTTGCCTATGATATATAGTTTGCTAGTGGTATTTTATCTGATTGTTTTATCACTTAAATCTTTTTTTGATAAGCAATAATACATATTTTATGATATTCAGAATGTTGATGCTTCATAATGTTCTCTTTTCAATATATTACACCACAATATGTTGTTATTGGTGATCTTCTTGTGCTTAGTAATGTAAGAATATCTGAAAAAACCCCGCATAGTATGTATCTTACATAATGTTTCATTAGGTTTCAACTTGAAATTTTCAATGGAATAATTTATAAAATTTAATTTGAATTAAAAATTAATTAGAATAATACAAATTTTGTTGCTCAAAATTAAAAAATTGACTGCACAAATAAATTATTGACTTCCCATTTTTGCGTTGACTGCACATTAGCGCGACCCTTGGTTGCATGTTCAGAATGTATCATGAATACGGTTCGATAGGTATCATGGATACGTGT
The DNA here is from genome assembly GCA_964019155.1 of Osedax fenrisi. Classification (NCBI taxonomy): domain Eukaryota; kingdom Metazoa; phylum Annelida; class Polychaeta; order Sabellida; family Siboglinidae; genus Osedax; species Osedax fenrisi. The sequence goes on from OZ025240.1 coordinate 91,347,155, forward strand.
TGAATATATTAAATATATATGTATATACGCATCATGGATACGTATTGGATATGTATTATGGATACATGTTGAATAGGTACCATGGATACATATTCGATACGTATCATATATACGTGTTGGATATGTATCATGGATACGTGTTGAATAGGTATCATTGATACGTGTTGAATATGTATCATGGATTCGTCTTTATATATATATGTATTTAATAATATATTATAATACAACAATTTAATAATTTGTATTAAAATTAGAATAGTTCACACGATGCAAATGTATTAGTTACATGTATATGCATATACCATGATATCCGATGTAATGCATCAATAGTCTTATGTATTTTTATCATTATTATGGATTAATAGGACATCTTGAAATATATTTACAACTAAATTAATATTTTATAAAATATATAGCAATAATGTTTATAATGTTTATAATGCTTTATATATTAATAATATATTGTTTTATTTTATATTAATACATTGTATATGCTAATTTAATAACGTAATATAATTTATTTGATATCAGCATTATGTTAAATAATTTAAAAATCAAAAACACTTATTTAGGTTATTTATATATTTATAAATATTGTATTATTAATATTTTTTTATGATTTATAGTTTCTGACATACCGAACTTTGCGTATCCATTACTGTCCATATTAGGATCTTTACCTTATATACATATTATTATATTATGTTATATATATATATATTTTGAGATTTTATATTTTAACTTTTATAATATGTATATCAATAGTTATATATTAAAAAAGGATGTATTCAAAGAGAAAAGTTATATGCTTTGCCAGAAAAAGTGTATACTAATGATATCCTACTTTCGGAATATCTTGGTTATTACATGAATATTTATAATAATTATATATCACTTCCTGTTTCCTATTATTAATATTATTGTGTTTATTTCCTAGTATATATATATATATAATATACCAGAATCACTGTGAATATAAGTAATTTATTATTTATTTTTTTTAAATACCATTTAATGTATATTATATCTATGTAATAAAAGTATTATTTTTAATTTATATTGCTTATTACACATATTTTTTCATAATTTATATCTTCATATGCATAATAGAATGAGTCATTCATGCTTCACTGGTTTTGCTATTTTTATATTTACACACAAATTAAATTAACAATAAGACATTGAATTGATTATTTATTACTTTTAGATTCTTTACAATCTATATCATTCACGTTTCTCTAACATTTACATATCTACATCGTTTACTAATTATCATTTAGTTTGTATTATACTTGAATATATATTTTAATATTTTTTTTAATATTTTTTTTGTCTACAATGCCATAAAGAGTAATAAATAATCAGAGAATTTCTATCTCAGATTTAACTAATATAGTCTATACTTTAGTATAATAATTGATAATTTGACTGAGACTCTTGGAATTAAAGATAAAGTGATATTTTATTTAACTAAGTTTTTTTTCTTCTGAATAATTTTAGTTTTGGATATCTATTCTGTATTCGGTTGATCTTCTAATTTGTTATATTTCAACATCCTTACTCTCTTCTACTTTCTTATCTGTTTCCGTTGTATTTTCGGATATAATGTCTTTGATATTTCTCCTATAGCATCTCTCATCTACTTCGATCTCAAATGATCTTGGTTCTACTTCTCCTATGCATTTCCCCATGCACTATCTGTATTATGTAGGTTTTCTTATCCTAACCTTATCCACTTTCATTATTTCATTTGATGAGCATAGGTTTTGATTATAATAATATGCTTGTTTATCTTTAGTTTTTTCGATTTTTCTTCTTTCCTCTTCTGTGTTATGACGCGGATTTAGCATTTCCTTAGTCATAGGCATTAGGGTTCTTACATGCATATGCATATACCATGATATCCGATGTAATGCATCAATAGTCTTATGTATTTTTATCATTATTATGGATTAATAGGACATCTTGAAATATATTTATAACTAAATTAATATTTATAAAATATATAGCAATAATGTTTATAATGTTTATAATGCTTTATATATCTGCACCTTCTTCCACACAATAGTTGTAACGGGCTTAGGCCAATGCCTTACGAGGGTGTGTTATTATAATCAAGAAGTGCAAGTTTCTCTGATTGTTGGGTATCCCTGCATTTTTTGAATATACTTTTTATAGTGTTTACAGAATTTTCGTCTTTCACGTTGCTCTGTGGTAGATACGGGCTAGATGTTACTACCATTAAATAATGTGTCTTTGCGAAATCTGCAAATAATTTGCGAAATTCTGGTCCATTTTCACATACTATGTATTCTGGTATGACATGTATTGAGAATGTAACGCGAATTCCTTGATGAATTCTCTGGTCGATTGTTCTCTGAGGCGCCGCACTGTGATATAGTTTATGAAATATTCGGACATTACTAAAAGTGCCCTACCTTCTACGTAACATATATCTATACCAAGTTTCGTCCTTGGTGTCATTCCTATTTACTGACTCAGTAATGGTTCTTTATATTTGTTCGCTTCTGGATACGTTTTGCATGTCTCACATGTAATGATCATTTATCTAATTTCTATAGTCATTCTGGGCTAATATACATATTCTCGCATACTTCTAAGGAATGAGCTTAGCCCCCCGTGTGATTGATGTTCTATCATCACGAATTCTCTTCGCAAGCTTGTGGGTACTATTAATCTATTATCTTTGTATAATAGTTCTTCTATGTCCGTGATGTCATGCCTGATAGCGTAGTATTCTGATAAATCCATATTTACTTTATCTTTCTCTGGCTAATTTTCTTGTGTTTGACGTTTCATCTTTTGAAGTGTTTTATACTCGATTGTTTCTGTTATAAAGCTAGCTTTTCTTTCCGTAGTCATCGCTAATCTTGGAATTGGTCCGGTAGTTCTATGTTATTTACTGATTCTTTGTGCCGTAAATAAGCTCGACTCAATGAATCTGCTAGTAGTATCTCTTTTCAGGGTCTGTATGTTACTATTAAGTCATATCTTTTAAATTTAAATATCATTCTTTGCATCCTTAATGATATGTCATTTAGTTATTTTGTGAATATCCTTTCTAACGGTGTATGATCACTATCAATAGTTATTTTTTGTTTTCCATATATATAGGTGTGGAACTTATCATATGAGAATACAATTACGAGTAATTCCTTTTCTATTTTCACATAATTTTGTTATGTTGTCGTTAGCGCTCGTGATACGTATGCTATGGATTGGTATTATTGTAATAATGTTCTACCTACTCCATATTTGGATGCATCACATTGTATCGTTACCTATTTACTTGCATCGATATATCTTATTACTGGCGTTCTTGTTATGGCCTGTATAATGTGGGTGAATTCTACTAATTATATTGCCATAGTTGCATTTTCTTCGTTAAATTTCGTAATGCAATTATTTTGTCACTAAAGTTTGGAAGACACTTTGTTAAATATTGGCACATCCCCAAAATTCTTTTCACTCCTGTGATATCTTCGGGGATTCCATTTTCAATATGGCTTCGATTTTTCCTTCTCCTACTTTTATACAATTGGTTGTAGCTATGTGTCCTATATAATTTATTTCAGTCTTTTTGAATTGAATTGTTTCTATATTTAGGTGAAGAAAATTAAGAAATCATCAGCTACCATCTCTACGCTTTCTAATCCTTCAATAAGCTCATGAATTTTTTTTGGAACATATCCCGAATGGTAATATCTTCTATCTATATCTCCAAAATGGTGTATTAAATTTGATCATCATAGAAGATTCCTTGTTTAATTCTAAGTGCCAAAACCCATTTTTACGTCGAAGATTGAGAAGACTTTTGTATTTGTTAGTCTTGTTGCGATCTCTTCTATCACTTGTAGTGGGTAATTTTTTCGTCTTCTTTCTTTATTCAGGTCTTTTGGATCTAAACATATGCGTATATCTCCTGATATTTTGACTTGTACCACCATTGATGAGATCCATTCTGTTGGTTCTGTTACCTTCTGAATGATATTCTTTTTTTCTAATTCTCCTAGATTTTTTTTGACTCTCTCACAGAGGTACTGATACTGTTCGTTGGGCATGTTTTATCGGTTGAGCATTTTCTTTTATTTTAATGGTAATTTTTCCCTCTAGTTTACCAACCGTCCCATTGAATATGTCTGAATATTACTTGATTATTTCTCCTAGTTCTAGATTCTTCTCTTTTATTTGATTAACTTGTTGATCTTTCTCATCATTGTATAGTATTTTTATAAATGTGAGCTCCACACTAGCTGTTCAAACTTCTCAAAAGTTACATATTCGTTCTGGTTTCTACGGTATAATATACATCTTTCATAGATTGTATTAACTATTTGTTCCACATACTCTTCCTATTTCTTTAATACTGCTTCAATATCTTCCTTTTCATTTAATTTGTCATTTTTCATTACAAACTCTATATTGTCGAATATTATTGAGCTGATATTGTTAGTAATATTGATACTTGTTTTTTTTCCTGTTTACTTTTCAAGTTCTAAATACGTATGAGTTTATTTTACATATGCTATATTTATACAAAATATTAATTATTATTGGTAAAATGTGGTAATAAGATTGAGGATTTAATTAAACATAATTATATAAATATTATAACAAATAATTATTTAATATTTTAGCTTTGATTAATTTTATAACTTGTTAAATAAATTCAGTTTATAAATATTTAACTGTCTTTAATATGGAAACGAATAAAGTATGTAATAATAATAATATCAAAAGATCGCATCGTCAAAGTTAAACATTTTATTTTATTAATATATATTTATCCATTATTAGAATTATTAAATATATTTGAATATAATTGAAAATGAATATTATTTTATAAATATCAGTTTGATAATAAATAATTTAGATATACGTATGTGTTATCATATGTTATCATATATATATATATAATTATCGTTGAAATAAATAATTTCATAATTTTATATTTAAATGAAATGATATATATATATGTTATACTTTATTAGTATAGCTATCGTTGTTCAATAACAAATATAGTTGTGTATACATTATAACAAATAATGTAATCAATCATATTTTAATTAAAAATATGATGATATGTTATATATTAAATAATTAGTATATAACTATAGTATATCAATATAGTATATAGAATATATATATATATATATATATATATATATATATATATATGTATAACTTAATATATATTACTAATTACATATAAAACAATACACCCATTTATTTTATATATCACCGACATATTTACATTAATAATTATTAATATATGTTAATATATTTATATAATACTACAATTAATTCATAACATTTAAGTTATTGATAAACTGGTTAATAATCCAAGATTAAGGTTAATATATATGATAATGTAATACGGTTATTATAATTACAATTAGTGATATGTATACCCCTTCACTCGTGATATGTAATTTTTTGGAAGTAAATAAAAAATATATTTAGGATTGTAAGACTATATAGATTTATGGGGAGGAAGGGTAGCCATGTACAATATGAATGATGAGTTATTCGAACATAGTGGTCACAGCATTTTATATATTAAGTAGTATGTATCAAAGAAAGATAATATGTTTTAGTGGAACAGTTGATTTAGTAAGAAGTGGTAATTTATTAGGTAATAATAAGAGTCAATTCGGAAAGTATAAGAATATTATATAGTATCTTCCTAAGATTATTATAAAATATATACCGTATGTTTTATATTCTGAATTGATGAAATGTATTTTTTTAATGTATGATATATGTTTTTTTAATGATGATCATCATCAAAGGTAAATCCTTAAATTTTGAAAAATTTTAGAATGATATAATAATGTTTTTAGTATATATAGAATAACATTTTTTTTTAAATCGACAAAAGTAGTTATGTTAAGTACATTAGTCTGAGGTTTTAATTAACAGATTTTTAGAGGTGAGCCATCATTTTATGCAGTTTTCACACTCGATTAAGATGTAATAGTATTAAGGGAATTTTCGTAGACAAATTAGTTAATATTATCAGAATAAATATGATAGTTTATATTCGTAATAAGGAAAACAAAATAGAGATGGAAGTATAACTGATTCCTAAGGAATACCTTATTTAAGGGGAGTAATTGTAGAGGTAAACGTTACTATTATAATAATTATTACTATTATACTATTTATTATTAAACTAAATAGGTTAAAACTTATATATGAAAATGTATATTAATAGGATAATATGATGATATTAAAATAATATGATACTTATGATACTTAAATACAGTTTATTTAATTAACTGAATTGTATATAATAATTTTATTAAAATTAAAATTAATTTAGCAACGTGTATTTGTAATGATTTATACTATAAATATATTTAAATTTAAAAATATTTAATAAATATTACTATTTAAAACGTAAAATATTAGATAAAGTTATACATATATTATATGATAATGATGATGAAATAACGTGTATTATGAACCATTACAATGTGATGTGACTCATCGTAAGTGCACGTAAAATAAATAATAATGATAATAAAACACAATAACTATAAAAAATAAACAAACTAACGCAATAAAGTGAAAGTAATAAGAACAAAATATAAAATATAATAATAATATAATGAAATTAGATATAGGAAGGTGACATAAGAATGTTGTCAAGTTAAAAGGAATGTAATGATAGGGAGTTCGTAATTATTTTGAGAAGGACAGTTGTATATGTATTTTTTAGAATTATTTAGAGAGAAACCAGTATGTAATAGAGGAGGCACAGTGTGGCACACGCAATTAGTTGAGAATTATCTGGAGTGGATATAAGAAGAGAGGAGTAGAGTTGGATATCATCAGCATATATATGATATAAAACAATAGGAAATTATGATATATATTTTTATATGTACTATATATATATATGGATAATATAAGTTTTCCTAGGTTAGGGGATATTGTGGGACATAATTGAGTAGAGTACGGGGGTAAAAAGAGAAATCACATAATTTAATAGATAATGATCTATTTATAATATAGAATTTAAGCCATTTGAGGGCATTAATTAAACTTTGGCATATATTATTTAAGATTTAAAAGGCTGTTTAATTAAGTTACCATTATGAAATGATATTATTTAGTTTATTATATATATAATACATTTGATACTGTATATCAGAGGTTCTCACACTTTTTTTTCATAACCCATTTACTAAACATTTTAAATAAAAAAAAACCAAAACGACCCATAATAATAAATATAGTAATAACAGATACCTAGGCTTGTAAATATATTAATCTTATTAAGTGGCGCCTTTTTCTGCTAGATTATCACTCTTTTGTTTTTTGACTTTTGTTGTTTTACTCTCTTGTTTAATGTTCTGTAATTATGCATGTGCTCACTGTTATTAAGATTATTTAATAGAAGCAATTTGGCTTCTCTATGTCTAGAATATAGCTATTTTATTTCGTTTGATATTCCGGGAACTTAATTAAATTGTTCTACAAATACATCATCGTAGCTGGAGTATGGTGCGTAAGCTATATAGTATGTGAATCTATCGGATTCAAACTCCATAGTCACCTTACTAACCTGATTTATATAGCGTTTTAGCGCACTATATTCTATTCCAACTGTTTTTCAGGATTAAAGCCTCTCCTTGTATACATATTACATAGTGTCTGGGAGAGTGTATAATGGAATGTTCATGATATCTCCTATCGTAAATATATCTGATATCCAACGAGTCTCTATTATACCAATAATGTCAATTCCTATTAATTCTGTTTCATGTAATAATGTGTCTATCGTATCAGTTTCTTTTAGAGTTCTCGTGTTCAATGTAGCAATCAAAACCGGGATATTGTTCGCATCTATATTTTCCCGGGATTGAGGGTCATTTTATTATTTGTTTTGTTCATGTGTGTTATGAGATTTATTAACCTAGACACTTTATCAATTTATCTTATATATATATATATATATATAATAATATTAACTATATATATTATATCGGTATTACCCATAATAATAATATACACTATTGTAAATATTATAATTACAATGATACACTAAAACTATATGAATATAACACATTGGTAAATCCTAATGAAATGACTATTTATATTTATATTTATATTGATTCAATCAAATATAAACTAGTATTATATATATATATATATATAAATTATATGTAATAAACTAATGTATTTTATTAAATAAGTATTGTTGAAGTAAGACTATGCCTAACATGTATCAGTGAACGTTTACTTTCTGATACCCCTACAATATGCGAATTAGGTAAATTTTGTTGATGAGTATTATATGTAGTATTATTTATTTATACAACATATATAGGTGATGTTGATGATTTCGAACACGTAAAGTGTAATTTATATGAAGGATCATGCTTTATCGTAATATCAATGAATAATAATAAGGTATGTATAATATTTAGTGTAATACTTAATTTATATAATGTTATTAATCGTATCAATAGTTATTTAAAAAAAGAAACATCTGTTAATAGGGGTCACATCAACTCCGTTTTTAATTCTATGTGCGTACGTTTTTTTCGTGAATGGAAATAGTCAAATTCATGCGTATTTCTACGTAGTGCGTGGAAATTAGGAAATTTTCTAGTTATATGCATGACAATAATTTCACGCAGCGTTATCATAGTTATTAAGTAGTATATAATTAATTAGTATAATATTAATTAGTATAGTATTAATTATTATAATATTAATTATTATAATATTAATTATTATAATAGTAATTAGTATAATATTAATTAGTATACTATTAATTAGTATAATATTAATTAGTATACTATTAATTATTATAATATTAATTATTATAATAATAATTAGTATAATATTAATTAGTATACTATTAATTAGTATAATATTAATTAGTATAATATTAATTAGTATAATATTAATTAGTATAATATTAATTAGTATAATATTAATTAGTATAATATTAATTAGTATAATATTAATTAGTATAATATTAATTAGTATAATATTAATTAGTATAACATTAATTAGTATAATATTATTTAGTGTAATATTAATTAGTATAAGCTAGCTCATAAGTGTAGATACATGGCATTCACTAAGACGATACCGGAGGTGATTTCGGATAACATACTGAAGAAGTCTAGGGCATTAACGGATATGATCTTTAACATATTCATGGAGATATTCACCTAGCCAAGCAGGAAGCTTAACTACTGATGATCTTATTTATCCTGAAATTATAAATTATATTTATTAAAATGTTAAAAATGCAATATAATGTTATTATTGTAATAATAACGTACACTAGATTTATGTTATGTTTTGATTCAATACATTGTATAATAATTGAAAAAGGAATAATTATTTAATAAATGTAATATTTATAAATTTAATAAATTTATAAAATGTAATATTATTATTACAATAATAACATAAATTAAATTAATTTTAATTTTTGATATAATAAATTGTATAGTAATATATATTATATTTAATATTATATAAAAAGATCTGTATGAACATTCATATGTAATATATTAATAATAATATATAATTTATATACAATATATATTATTATAACATAAATATGAAAGTTCATACAGTTTATATAGAATTAATTATAAAAAATACAATTTATATTATAAATAAATTGTGATACAATCTCCATTTCTATAATAATAAATAATATAGAAATAATCATTGTTATATGTTAACTAAAGATTTTGCGAAGCAAATATGGTTCACTTTCTATCTATGTTATGTAATTATTTTAATATAGTTCCCATACCAACCACTAAGTGGATCCATATGTACTATTGTAAGTTATATTTAATATTATTAATTCATAAGGTAATTACTCTAATTATCAGACTAATATACTTTTAATATAATAATATATACGTGAATTCTATTTTTTTAAATATATTTTAAAATTATGACATTCTCACGGAATTGAAAGTGTACATGTAAATAACAATTAATGAATAGATCTACTTTTGACCTATACAAATTCGTTAAAATGTTTATGAATTCACTTTTTATACCTCCAAATAATTTTTTGCGGAACACTTACTTTTCTATATATATCGAATTTGTTTACATTATAATTTAAGATTATATGATGGTATTATTTTTCTAATTTACATGTAAACAGATAATAATTCAAAAATAGATTTTAGTTCATTTACCCTTGGCATTTGCACTAGTATCATTTTTATTTCAATGAATCTGTCGAGTGAACCATATTTCCTTCGGAAAATCTTTGATGTAACAACATAATATTATAATAACCATAATTGTCATACTAATATATTGTATGACAATATGATTTAATTATGTTAATAATACAAATAATAGGGTATTGTAATTAATAATGATTATTCATATAATATGTACTTTCTTTATTATTATTTTATTATTTAACAACCTATCTACTATCAACATTATTTAAATTTAATTTTTTGTAAAAGAAAAAATCAAATTAAAAACGAATAAATCGAAAAAACTCATTTAAAACATGTTTTTATAACACCCGTTTTTTAACAACATCACTAATTACTATTCGGACAAACGTTATTTTATGTTCCGATATTTTCAGATAATTATATTCATTAGAAGTTATTGAACAACTATTTTATATTGAGCTATTTATATTAATAGTGGTTTAATTAGTAATTTTTAAATAAATGTACTCAGAATAATTAATGTTGACTATACACATGTGTTACAAATCTTTCACAGGGTCAATATTAAATATTTTCACCTGAAATGTTTATTATATTAAGATTATATATCATGACACCAATTTTTTTATTTGTATTATGTTAAATAAATTTTTAATTATTTATGATTTTCAACACATTATTTTATATATACATATATAATTATATTATCAACAAACACCATAATCTATAGATATATATATATATATATATATATATATATATATATATATAATATTAATATATAGTAGAAAAAAATTTATATTTTATAAAGCACTATTTTTAGTTAAAATATAGTTTTCATATATATGTACATGAAATGTTGGCATATTTGATGAGACTATAGTAATCACTATATACCAGTATACCGCAAATTAATTATTATAAATAAAATATATTTCAAAACTTATACTGGTATATATTATACTATATATATATTGTGTATGTTATTGATATACATTGATAATAAATATATATTGTATATTATTGATATACTTAGAAAATATATATAGTGCATGTTATTGATATACTTTGATAACAAATATATATATTTTGTTCACGAGTTGTAGTTTAAAAATCTAGATTAATATATTAAATGTACACTATTTTAATTAATATTTACTTTTAAATAACAATGTAATAACTATGTTATATATCATTAATTAGATAACAAACTAGATTATTATATTTGAAAATAAAATTTGAATATGTATTATTATTATAATTATAATTATTATAATTATAATAATTATAATACATATATAAAGTAGGACACATATATGATTATTATATTAAAGTCTATATAATACAGTGTACACCTATTTTATAAATATATATATATATTGATTACAATATATTAATAAGAAGTATATATATATATATGTACTTGGCTATGTATATATAATCATATTAGTAATAGTTGGTTTATCTAATTCTAACTTATATACATATTCCCTTATAATAATTTTTATATTATATATATATATATATTATAATACTGTAATATAGCCAGTAGTAATATAGCCAGTTGTAATATAAATACACCAGTAGTAATTTAAATACATTATAAATATATTTTGTTTACTACTGGCTACTATAATGTTGTACTATATATATGTACTAATATTATTTATATATATAGTAAAAAAGTGTCAAATTATTTTTAACATATATAAATTTGTATTATGCATTGTTGTAAAATTACAACTGGGCAAAATAAATAATTAACAATCTTTAAAACCTAAATTGTTACTATAAATACATTATTATTTTGAAAATTTAATATCACTTATTGAATATAATATATTATATATTATATAGTTTTAAAGTATCAAATTAATTATATTATATACATATAAATATTATAAAATTACAACTGGATGACAACTGAGTTTTTGCATATCCCATAATATTATTAAATACAATGATGGATAAAGGACAAAGAGATAGATTTTTTATCTAGCTCTATGATAACAGATAACATCTATCAATCATATATTATATATGCTTATATTTAAAAATAATATTATTATATTACAATATTACAAACAACTTTTATTATAATGTATACGATAAACAATCTAAATATTGATAAATTGTCAATATAGGAAGTTGAATAAATAGGAAGAATTATTAAACAAGGAAGTAAATAAACAATACCGTTAATTTCAATTTTCGCGCCAAACACAATTATTATTACGTGCTCAATGGGTGTGGTAGGTAACGCAATGGGCGTATCTTGTTATAACGTTATAACGTTATAACGCTTCATTTCACACATTATTCACTATATGTATGATATAATACATCTATGGTATTTTATGCATCTCTATTTTTAGATATGTAATAGATAAATTGGATAATATCTAATTTATATTTTAATATTATAATATAATAATATTATATTAAATTCTAAACTATATAATTATAAATATAATATATATGCGTATATTTAATATATTAAATATATATTAATCTTCATTTATAAAACATCAAACTTTGTATATTGTAAAAATAATTAATTTGTATATAAAATTATATTTTTGGATCCTATGTATCCCCTTCAAATTTAATCCGGATTAAATCAGGATCCGGATACATTTATCTTGATCCGAAATTAATCCAGATGCAATCCGGATCTAATACGGATTAAAAAGTATGTGTTTCCTGGGAATACAGTGTACATATTTTATAAAGATATGTTGATTAAAATATATTAATATCAAGTATAAATGTCTATATATATAATCATATTATAAATAGTTATTTTATCTAAGTATAGCTTATATACATATTCCATTATAATTATATATATTTCCAAACTAATGAACTAATTAGTTCATTAATGCATTAGTACATTTATATGGGACGTGAAATAAATCACAGAAATGTTAAACAAAAATAAGTGTATACATTAACACTATTAGATAATATATATATATGTGTGTGTGTATGTTATATAATTATATTGATATATAATTCTATTAATAATAATTATTATTGATAAGAGATATATTTTATAAAATATAATATTGCACACTATATATCGCTTTTGTAATATCCAATATGTTTATTTGACCTATAAAATATACAAAATTAGAACATATATTACATACATACAATAATTATATCCCAGTATTTATTTGGCCTAAAATATATACAACATTGTAACTTTGTTATCTATTTTACGTTGACTGTCAAAGTGTTTAGTTTCTTGGGATATATGATACAGTAAAACATAAAATATAATGAAACTCATCATGTAACTAAATGTTGTATCATGTAATAATATAAATAAATGATAAAATAATAAAATTAAAATCTAAGAAATACATCAAGAATAAAATATAATAAAATAAAATAAAATATAGCGAATATAAATTGGAGAAAGCAAATATTTAAATCTAAAAGAAACTAAAAAAAACAAGAGAGAAAAATAAATAAATATATTAAATAAAATATAAGTATAATGATATAATAAAAATGAAACATATTATAATACTGACAATTTTTAAATAATTATGTTTATAATACTGATATTTTATAATTAATAATATATGTTTTTGTAAATTTATATTATGTCATAAAGTAATAAAAGTAAAAACAATAAAAATAATTTCATTTATGTCGGAAAAAATATAATTTGAAATTATTTTAATCAATCTTGATATAAGATAATTTTAATTTTTTTTGAATTTATTTAAATGTGAAATTAAAAAAAAAATTACATAATTAATTCCATAAATAAGGACCACTAATTATAAGGCAATGTGAACATATATTTAATTTTGATGAAAGAATATGTTTTTATGAAAGTTATGTATGACATGTATTGGATAAATATTAGATTTTTTATTAAAATGATTGATTATTATTTCATGGTGAACATTATTATATATATTAAACATGAATTCACAACTATTATATTTTACTAAGTCATTGAAAGGTAATATATGCTGTTGAATTTAAATAAATTATTATAGATAAGGTTTATTATATATAATACGAATAATATTTTTTTTTAATATTTTTTAATAATGTATTAGACTTATAAGTATTACCCCATAATATTATACAATAATTAATATGTGATAACAACAATTATATACATGAAGTAAGCCTTTTGGTTTAAAAAATTCGAAATTATATTACTTATCCAAATTATTTTTTTTAATTTATTTTTAGATATAATATGTGTTGTTTTCAATCTAAATTCTGATCAATAATTATCCATAAAAATTAATAGATTTAACTCTAGTTAAATTTATATATTTATTGAGATATTACTGTGGGATAATTTATTATTGAATAACATATAACAGGTTTATTAATATTTAAATAAGTCTATTTGAAATAAACCATTTATTTATATTTAATAATTCTTTTTTATTATTGTATCTAGAAATAATTGATTATAATCATAAAAATACAAAGTATCATGTGCAAATATAGTAAAATTACATATTGAAGATGAATATATTAAATCATTAATATAAATAAGAAAAAAATAGTACCAACAATTGTTACATGTGGAACAACAATATTAACTCTGATTTTATCAGATAAATAGTTTTTAAAGTTAACAGTCTGATATATAAGTGTAAAACAACTTATTAAATAATTCCAATTATACAATTACATAGTTGAGTTTGAAGATTAAAAATTGTTTTAGTCGTATTTAAATGTGTTCTAAGACAAAACTGACTATTAGATAACATATTAAAGTGATTTAACGAATAAAAACGAACATAAAAAACTTTATCTAAAACTATTGAGAATTGTAAGTGAAATTGGACGGTAATTAGTAATAATTTGGTATCACCCTTTTTAAATAAAGAATTTTTCTAGACATTTTCAATATAGTAGGTACAATTCCAGTTTCAATATATAAATTAATTAAATACATTAAATGTGTTATATTAATTGAAATACATTTTAATAACTTCATTGAAATACAAAAATTATAATTTTTGTTTAGATATATCTATAGATACTTTAGATTTAAAATTTAATATAATTTTTAAAAGCTTATTTTCATTATACGGAGTAATATAGAAACTATTGATATTAGGTTATTTTAAGAAATATTTGTAATCATCGACATCATCCTTACTAATATGTTCATCTAATTCTATACCAATATCTCTAAAAATTATATTAAATATATTAGATATTTTAGATGGATCTGTGATTTCAATTCCACACGAATTAAATTTATCAGGGAGTGAGTCAGGTCTTTTTTTAATTCATCACGTTATTCAAAATATCCCAAGTTTTTTACTGCTAGAGCATTGTTTATCTGAATAAAATTTTGCACAATAAAGATTTTAAAAAAAATTATCAATTATAGTCAACGAATTTTTTTAAAAATCAATTCTAGTTGTTTATCATAGAAGAAAATCCTAACTCATGACATTTTTCTAAAAATATTTCTGCAAAACTTTTTGCAAATGTTACAAATTTTTTAAATCAATATTGAAATCACCACAAATTATTTATTAACATATTTAAATAAAGTTGGGAATAATAAATTTAAAAACATAGTAAATGAATCATTATCGATTTTTGGAGTTCTATATATAGAACTAAAAATAATTATTTTATTATTATTTAATAAATTCAATAATAAAAAATATACTAAAGATAGTATATTAAATGAGATATTTTTTTACATAAATTAGAACACCTCACATATTTTATGAACACGGATAAATAATACAGTATTATAATCAGGAATATCAAATACAAAATTATTATCAATATTAAACCAAGATTCAATTATTGATATTATATCAAAATAAATTGAAAAAGAAGTTAATAATAAAGAAAATGTATTACAGTTTATTTATAAACTTCTAACATTTATATTAATTACATTAATACCATGTTTAAAAATTGATTTATGATTTAAATTTAAGTATAATATTTAGAATCAATTATTAGATCTAAATTAAAATTAGAAGTATCAACATTATCTAATAAAGTATTATTAGAATGTATAGTTGATTGATTAAAGTCAAAAGGTGTATACGTATTATTAAAATCCATATATTAAAAAATAATAATATACTAAATAAATAAACTGTACAATAAAATAAAAAAATAAAAAAATAAAAAAAAAGAAGAAAATAATATACCAAAAGTAAAATTATTCAGAAAATAAACTCAGTTAAATTCAATATTCTTTTTTGTTATGGTATGAAAGTTATATCATTAACTGTCTAAAAGTTATGAATTAACTCTTTGTTTCTACCCGGACCTTGAAAAATATGTCTGAATTTGTTTTGGTATAATGTTAATTTATATATATATTCTAGTATTTTAAGTTTATTTGAATTTTTAAGAATATTATATTTAGTTTCATGAAAGTGTAATTTCACTAAACAATGTTTATCGTTAGAAGGTAATTTGTGAATAGCAACTCTATCAAAATTATCAATTTTTACATTTAATTTTACATAACTTCTATAAAATCAGATCTGGGATTATTAGAATCTAAGAATCCTTAAGGCCCGGAAAATATTAAGTTATTTATTTTGTAGTATTGTTCAAGATTATTAATTTTATTCTCCAAATAAAATATCACTTTATCTTTAATATCAAGAGTCTCAGTCAAATTAATAATTATTGATACTAAAGTATTTACTATATTAGTTAAATCTGAAATAGAAATTCTCAGATTATTGATTTCTTCTTATTGAGACACTGGCATATGCCATATTGCCATAATATTATAGACAACAAAATGTTAAAGACACATATTAAAATATATAATCAAGTATTATACAAGCCTAATGATAATTAGTAAACAATGTAGATATATATATAAATATAATATATTAGTTAACATATATAAATAATATTACATCTGTGTATTATTTAATTATACATACACTATGTATAATATATTACCAATAGGTATAATGTATTTGTATTTTACTTTTAAATATATTTACAAATAAAGAAATATAATATATTTAAAAGTAAAATTGTAAAGAGAAGTAAATGTTATAAATTAGAATTGTAAAGAATCTAAAAGTAATAAATATTCAATTCAATATCCTATTGTTTATTTAATTTGTGTGTAAATACACAAATACTGCACATATATATATATATGTAACATTTTATTAATTATATCAATTATCCACAATAGATACATACCGCTAGAGGTTGTTTAAGTAAGCATAACTTCAGTATAGAAATGCATCCGGACATGGAACGAGTCATCAAGAGTTTATATGAAAGTATCGGTGAAAATACATTTTCGATTATTCCACATCATATATATAGTTGTAATGAAATCAAAAGTTAGTTGTATATATATATAGGATAATAAATTATATTTATCAGTTTAATGATTTTATCATAGTTAATTATGAATTAAGTGTTCACTTAAAATATATAGGATTTTGATACATTTTTAATAAATACTACCGAAGATTTTTAATAAATATAATTTATTACATATTTGGAGTATATAAAATATAATGCAAACATTGATATTGATAGAGATAGATGTCAATATTTGTAAATCTGTAGACTAATAGTGAAAAATGTATGTTATGTATTATGTATACAGATATATATATATTACAATTATAGTATCAAAAGTTATTTTAAGCATTTTTAAATACAATTGTCTAAGTAATTAATCTATATTTTAGTGAGAGAAAATTATATATATATATTGTAAGGTATATATTAAAAATCATATTTTAGATGTAGGATTAAGAATAGTTTATAAAATAATGTATAACACATATCAATAATTATTTATAGATGTTACTTTTTTATATTTAGAAATAAATATGTATATATATATATATTTTAATGTATTATATAGATTTTTTTATTAAATGAAACGAATATTTGTTTAAACGAATGCTTATTTTTTAAATATGTTCTATTAAATTATAGAACATACCATGTATATGCATGGTATGTTTTATAATTTATTATATATATATATCATAATACTATAATATATTTAATAATATGTATGGTTTAATGAGTCAAATTTGTTATGTTAATTTTTTGAAATAGCTGATCAATTCTTAAAATTATTTCTATTTAAATAATTATTAAAATCAATTATTTAATCAGAAGAAGAAAAAGATTTCATAAAATCAATTTAAAACACTGGTTAACATTACTTTTGAAGTTTTGGTTTCATAAATATTTTCTAGGATAGTTTTTTTATATTGATATTAAATGTTTAATTTATTTTTAGATCAGATCAAGTTTTTTTTATTATTTCTATTTGATAATATTTGAAATTTTTTTCAAAATCCGAATATTTTCAGAAATTTAGAAATATATTTATACATATTACTATTTAATATAGTACATAAATATTACTATATATATAGTATATATATATATATATTATACATTATATTTAATATATTGTATATATTATATTATTCTCTGTATATACTATATATATATAATAAGAATATGCATATATATATATATATATATATATATATATAATAATTATACTTAAATTATCCAAATATTCCATTTGCATTATGACAGGTACCATATAAAACTGATATTCAAATTTAAATATGCTAATAATACTTACTTATTTCATTTAATATCCCAACATTTGTTATATCTATAATTATCTTTTATCTTGTACTGCCATCATGAAGGTATTTTTCATCAATGTTTTACCAAAAAAGGTTAATTGATATATTGTTATAATGTAAATGGATTCGTTAAATTAATGGACATATTAAAATCCTAATAAAAATAAAAATATTGGATATTCATAGAATTGTCAAATAATAGTTTACATACTGTGATAATCACTAACAATTATTGAAACCTATAGCAATATTTATATTACTTGATTAATTAAAATACAGTAATTATACTTTATAGATATGCATACTTAAAGGTTATCCTAGTAAATAGAAGTATCACTATTGTGGTTTCGAAAACCTTCATTTTAAAAGTTGTAAAGACTTATTATTTCAAAATAAATTATATAAGATATTATTCTATAATTTAGATAGATTATAATTTTATTCAACATAAACAATGTTAATGAAGAATTATAATACCATTCATTATATATAAACAAGATATTTAAATATTATATTAAGACTTTAAAAAATATATTTAGTGTGTTTTCAAAACCAACATTACAAATGTGTTCGAGACTTTATGAGGATTATTTTTTTCATTTATAATACAACTACAGCTTATTTTATTATTTATATTACAAATATATACATATATAGCACATTATAAATTATATATAGAAATATTAGAAATAAGTGTCTCAGAAATGTTTATTTAGTAAGTTTTGAAAACTTACTATATATTTAATTTCAAAAATGTTTATTTAGTAAGTTTTGAAAACTTACTATATACTTTTTTTTGAGACTCAATATTTATTCAAATTCAAAGTATAAATATTACCAATTATTTAATTATTTATTATTTTATTAAATTTATGTAAATCTATTGAATTTAAATTAATAAAAATAAATAAAAAATATTGAATATTTTTTGATAAATTTATCATATTAAAAAAATATTTTATTTAAAAACAATTTATTTAACCTATATATAACAATGTATAACTATAATATATATATATATATATATATATATATATATATATATATATAATATATTATATATTTATAAATACTTATAAAATAATTAAGATCATATAAGTATTTAGGGATCATACTTATATATAAAGACATATCATAATGATGTAACATCAAGTATAATATAAGTATAATATTATAGATCTATATATAGATTCGCCAAAATAAAACTTATATAAAATCAATATATAAAGTAATTATCTAGCCATAATATAGATAACAATATAATATAAATTGATATAAATAGCTAATTAATTATAATTATATACTGTTATAGCAGGTATAAATAGGTATAAATAATATATAGATATAATATAAATTGATATAAATAGCTAATTAATTATAATTATATACTGTTATAGCAGATATAAATAGGTATAAATAATATATAGATATAATATAAATATCAATGTGAATTATTTGAATTATATTTAACTTTCTATGATCATATTATGGTTTAGAATCTTTTATACCCTTTTATATATATATTTTAAAATTATATATTAACTTGGTCTTTCAAAAATGTATTTGAGATTTATTTATTTCAAATGTGTTTATAAATGATGTCTTGAAAACCTTCTAAAAAACTATCTGTTGACCATATTTTTAAAACTTTGAAAAATGAAAGTGTTTGAGACCAAAATAATGAGACCTCTATTTATTGGGATATCGATATTTTTCGGATAATATTCAAGATATAAACTTCATCAAAATTCATGATTTCTATGTTTGTTAGATAGTTGTTCCGATGATAATCATTATACACAACGTTAATGACCAGTTAGAGATAATTTACTGCCTGGGTCACATAATGTTATCTTTAGAAATTATAATAATATTCCTTAAATATATGTAAAGATTAAAATATTACAAAATTTAAATAATATATGACATAGATATTTTTAAATAAACATGAATTTCATTGAATTAAAAATATAAATATCCATGTTAAATTTTAATTTAGATGGTAGCATTATATTTCAAAGTTCCTTATTATTTGTTGATGAATGGAATATCGTAGAAGATATTTTATTAATTTTTAAATAAACATAATTATCAAGTTATCCAGATTTGTTTATAGATTCATTAATTTTTCAATAGTGGAACAGTTTAATTATAACGATTGGTATTGAATAAATCTGATTCGCCATTATCAATTTGTATACAAAAATTATATATATTATATATATATATATATATATTAAAATATTAAACAAGGTTCAAGTTTGTTTAATTTAAAACTTTGAAAAGATTTATTATAAAATTATTGTATTAATACATTTTTATAATAATTAATTAAACATGTTGTCTTGCTTTTTATAATTGTTTCTACTCTATTGTGTATAATATGACATATAGTAAGTATATATTAATAATTCACTTAATATGTATATAGAATTATATTTATATTTATTACTTTTTAGTACTTTCATGAAATATAGGAACTTTGATGAATTGATTACATATACATAAATAGCAATAGTGTCGTCAGGATCCACTATCATTTTAATGCATCCATGGTATTAACGAGAGGCGATAATTGTGTATGGACAATTATATAATATATATTATGAATATTATTTTAATACATATAGTATTTATCCATGCAGGGGTTGAACCCATATACATGCATGAGTGACAACTGAACTAAATAGGTGATTTTTAAAATTTATTTTTTTATACATATATATATATATAAAAATAATATATGTTTTGTAACTATTTTATTATAATTAATGTATATAATCATTTAATATGTTATGGTCAAATAAATGTATATTCAAGATTGCTATATTATTCCGTATATATT
Source organism: Osedax fenrisi (assembly GCA_964019155.1). Lineage (NCBI taxonomy): Eukaryota > Metazoa > Annelida > Polychaeta > Sabellida > Siboglinidae > Osedax > Osedax fenrisi. The sequence goes on from OZ025240.1 coordinate 91,368,844, forward strand.
ATATATATATATATATATATATATATATATATAAATATATAATTATAGCAATATAAATATGATATTATAATTATGTATAACATTTTTTTTGAATATTTCTATATTAGGAACATGTTGGATTGTGTGCTTAAAATATTTTTGCAATAATGATATTATTCGAATGGAAAAAAGTTTATATATATATATATATATATAAATATATATATGTATATATGTTATTAGGAATATTATAAAAATGTGTTCACTGTAGAATATCATATTCCTGACTTTCATTGTTTATATGATTGAGATATTTTATAAAATACATCAACAATGAAATACGTCATTTCTAAACATAGAGTAGGTATATATACATATATTGTTAATAATACTAGATAGATTATAAACAATCATAGCGCTCATATAAAGTATGACTAGGATAAGTGTCTAGATATAGTAAATATTTGGATTGATTGTAAGGACTATGTAATATGTTGATTAATTGGGGAATAAGTGTGAGGATGCGGAAGGGAATTACTTGATTCAGATAAGTATTCGTGCAAAATTAGAATTATCTATATACGGAATATATCTAGAATTATCTATATACGGGATTAAACTGTTTAATATATATATATATCATCATCGTTTAAAGGATATATGTTAGGTAAGTGGTGAAAGTCTACATTATTTAGTGAAGAGAAAACAACGTAACTATGAACAAACGAAGGCGAGAAAATAACTATGTTTATTGATTCTATATTATAATTAGGGTTATATTTGTAAGATAATGTAGATGGGTGGGATGGTCTAATGGTAAAACCATTCTTAATAAATGTATTTGACGCTGAATTACGTGATATTTGTTATATAATATCTGGTGAATGGAAAAGTTTTTCTGAAATATGCACAATGTCGAGGGAGTGTATTAGTAATCTATGAGTAATTATAATGTGGTAGTATATACTATAAAGTAGAAACTAATAAGACATTAGGGGAAGTATATAATAGAGGGAATTAAGATAATCTGTTATGATAGTATACGAACATTATACAAAACAAGTCATATTGAGTTATAAGGTGGTTTACGATGTAATTGGACATTAAGATTATTTATAAATGAAATGGAGGAACATGCTGGTATATGGTACAGGAATAGGAATTTAAAGAGCAAACCATAATATCAGGCGACTTGGATAGTATGTGAGAAATGCCTGGAAAATAAGGGGTTACCGGGGAAATAAGTAATAAATTAGTAGGTAGATGCACCAGTAAAAAGGTAGTATTAAATGGTTCAATAGTGGATTATTTAATAGATATATAATATGTGGTTAGAGAGATTTCCGTGATACTAAAGTGATAAGGACTATAGACTTGATAGTAATACCCGTAATACCAAAAAAAACCTTTTAAATATATAATATTTAAAGAGAATATAGAAAAATTCATTAATATATATAGAAATTTATATTTAGAAAATAATGACAGTATAATTTGCTGAAATAGGTTTACATAGTATAAGATGAATAGCTAGAATATCGTTGCCCAACCTTTAATACTACTTATATATTACCATTTTGATTTCATGAAGAATCAGATTGATGTAGGATAAGAGAGGGTTACTAATTAAATATAATATTTAATACGTGAATCTATTAGTATTAGTAAAAAGGATACAGGAGAAATAAGATTATGGGTAGATTATAGGCTATTTAATAAGATTATTAAGGATGTATATAAAATTCCCAGGATTTATAACTCATTAGAGACCTTAGGGGGAACTAAATTACTAGATTAATTAATTAATCGATATTCCTTTATTACTCTTGGTTTATATTGTTAGAATATATAACAGTTATTTCAAAATTAACTATTAAGAAAAGTTAATTAGTTTAACATCATTATTATTTAATAATATTAACTATCAAAGTGAATATTTCTTAATTCGTTTTTTAGATAGTTAAGTTGTATATATTGTTACAAAATAATCTATTAATAATTTAATAGTATACGTAAATGATAATTAAAAAAATATTCACAAATATACTTCACTATATTTAATATGTTTCTATATGTAATCGTATATACACTATAAAACACTACATACTGGATTCATATATATATATATATATATATATATGTATAATAGATTGATAAGATTGACTGGATATCTGATAAATATAACCATACGCAAGAGGAAATATCCGCATGGAAGATATCTTTTGCGGCTTTTTCAAAATCAATATCTGAGACTGAGTATAATAAAAAGTGACTATGTATGTTATCTGATGTAATTAGCTTTTCCCTTATTAATATTCGATCTCTTCTCTCTAATATTGTACTACTCCTTGCCTATCTAAAAATTAAACCTATCACTATTATTGGGATCACTGAAACCTGGATTAGCATTGATGATACGGATATATTCTAATTGTGCTGCGAGGCGGGTTACAACTTCGTAATTATGGTCGTGGGGTAGGCGTTGTTATCTTACTTCATATGGACTTACCAACGCCTTCCATTTCTTCTTTTACTTTTTCTTATAGTGATTGATTCTCTTGCACATTTAATTTCCCTTTCGATATACTTCGTATTATAGTTATTTATCGGCCTCCTAAGCCTGATTATTCCATCTTCTTTGATGAATTCTCTGATTGCATAAATAATGGCTTATATTCTAGCTCTTTTAAATTCATTTGTATGGGCGATTTCAATTATCATTTTGACTCCTTTTCTCAACCCCATTCCTTATTTAGGCAATTAACTGAATCCATTGGTCTTCATCAACATATATGCTGTCCTACTCACATAAGTTGTAATATTATTGATCTGATTTTTACTCCTAATGATACACCCACTTAGTTCATTTCACCTTGTATTCGGGCTGATCTCTTAACTGATCATTATCTGATTCATACATCTATTTCTCTAAGGAAACCAGTATTAACTAAGTCATTAGTTTTTTATAGGGAGTTGAGGAAATTAAACTATCATGAACTTGGTTTACAAATTGAGAATAGATTATCCAGTGATCACCTATCGTTTGATTTTTTAAATTATTGTCTTTCATCTACTTTGAATAACTTAGTTCCTTTAAAATCTCGTTACTTCACTCTACATACTTCATCACATTGGTTTTCTTCTCATCTTGATATAATGAAACGTTCATTAAGGAAACTTGAGCGTAGAATTCATCAATTCATCAATTTTCTTATCATAAGTATATTTTCTTGGAGGCAAGGATGGCTTATACGAAAGCAATTTATTCACAAAAAGCTAATTTCTATGAGCAAAAACTCAATGCCTGTGATTCAAATTTTCAAAATAGTGAATAGAATACTTGGTAGTAATTTAAATCCCATATCAAATAGACTTTCCGACTATAATATGTGCTCTTCTTTTGTATCTAGTGTATATAATAAGTTATCTAGTATTTCTAAATGTATTACATCTAAACTGGCTTTGATACCTCCGAGTATGATTGTCCATCAAATCACTGAACCAACGTTATGTAAATTATCTAGTTTTTCGTCGCCTTCCATTTTTGAAATACACAAATTGATTACGATGTCCAATTCAACATATAGTATTGATCCTCTTCATTTGGTTGTCTTTACAAATTTAGTTTTATTACTTTCGATTACTATCTAGAATTTAATTTCGGAATCACTTAATGATGTGATCATGGCTAAATCTCTAAAATATGCTATTATTAAGCCAATTCTGAAAAAATCCTCTCTAAATCCTGATGATCTTATGAACTATAGACCAACTTCCGATAATCAGTAAAATCATGGAACGTGTAGTCAGTAGACAATTGATATTTTATCTTGAGAATAACTATTTAATGGAACCCTACCAGAGTGCTTATAGAACACATTATTCCACTGAAACTGCTTTAAATATTATTACTGATACGCTCTATAAATCGCTCGACTCCTCTAATTGTGCGCAACTATTGCTAATCGACCTTTCAAGTGCGTTTGATACTCTAAACAACAATATTCTTATTGAATGCATTATGGAACTCGGAATTGAAGGTTCTTCTCTAGGCTGGTTAACTTCATTTCTTAACCATCAAATTTCCTCAGTAAAAGTGAATGATTATATTTCGCCTCTCATTGATATACTATGTGTAGTTCCTCAGGGATCAGTACTCGGACCTTTATTGTTTTCTATTTACTTGCTTCCTCTATATAATATTATTAGTAAATTTCCTAATATTACCTACCATATATATGCTGATGATATACAGCTAATTATTAAAATTCCTGTTAACTCGCTTAACTCCAACTTAGAACTTCTGGAATGTGCATCTGAAATAATTAATTGGCTTTTTAGAAACGATCTACTAGTAAATACCTCTAAAACCGAACTACTAAATGTATCTAGGGTATATACTAATTTTCCACCTGTAATCATTAATGGTAGGGATATACTATCTTCTGCTTCATTTCGTAATCTTGGAGTTATCTTAGATAAATCTAACTTTCATTTACTTAGGATTATACATATTAGAAGGTATTGCTCTAAGCGTATTAATAAACTACTTATTAATGCTCTAGTAGTATCCAGAATTGATTATTGCGGATCATTATTTAGTGACTTAAATTATATAGAGGTCAAAAAGATTGATAGAATTATTCGCTCTTCTATACGCCTTATTTATAATATCAATCATAATGAACATTTGAAAACAGATGAACACCAACATAATCTTAAATGGCTATTATTTAGAAAGCGATGCAAATATCGTTTACTCTGTCTAGCTCATAAATCTATATTCCTAGGTAAGCCTGACTATCTATATAATCAACTGAAACGTAGTCGCATACTGAAGTAGATTCGAACATCTGATGTAATACTTTATTCAATTGATTTAGTAATCGGGCATTCTCCTCCGCTGTTACTCGCATATGGAACAGCGGAGGAATATATGGAACGTCTTACCGTATGACTTAGGGAAGGTCCAATCCTTATATTGTTTTTAGAAAGAAACTAAAACATTATTTAAACACTTCTTAATTTATTTTTGTATACGCGTTATTTAATCTTTATATCTAAATCAATTTAATTTAAATTTTATTATTTTGTATTTTCTATTCGTTTGTTTTTATTCTTTTTCGTTAATATTATACACCATCAGAGAGGGCACCCGATATATTGGTGTTTAAATAAACAATTCAATTCAATTCAATTCAATAATTTCATAATCACGTATACAGATATACAATTTGCTGATTTGCAAGTTATCTGGACATTGTATGACAATATAAACAAAATATATAAGCGTCGAATAAAAAGTTATTACTATTTATAATATTTTAAATATATACATTATATATATATGTACATATATTTATATATAATCACATTATAACAATTTGCTTACAATGAAAAATATAATCATTTGGTAAACAATTATAAAAGATAACCATGAAGGTAACATTATTATATTAATTAATTATGATATAATCTTTGAATATATTTAATTATTTTTTAAAATAATGAATAATAAAAAACATATAATAATATTTTATACATCATATATATTATGTATACGTTATTATTTTGTAGAAAATATAAAGATTTATTTTTGTAGGGATGCAAAAAGTATTCGCTCTGACTTTACTATTTTCTGATACATGTTCTATATTTAATGATAACACATTACGCGCATGTGCAATATTAATAGTATGCAAGAATTACATACATAATCTGGTATAGCTATATACTTCTTAAGCTGTTATTATATATATATATATATATATATATATATATATATATATATATATCAATTTATATACGTACACCTCCAAGATAATTATTGAATTATAAAGATATGCATAGTAATATTTGTTTATTTTGTTATTTTTTCTTATAAAGACAATTATTTAATATGAAATATATTATAATTATTATTTGATATATTAATAATATGCATTCAATAAAATAATATTAAATATCATATTTAAATTATAATCAATTTAATAATATTTATTTATATACATAAATAATATATTTATGAAATTATTAATTAATTAATTAAGTTATTAACTGATTGATAATTTATTTAAGCAAATAAATAGTAGAAAATATAATAGAAAGTATAAAGTATACACATTTCTAACGATACACGATACACGATTCTAACGACACATACGTTATACAAATAAACAAATAATTTTTTTTTTCGTTTTAATGTTACCGTAAAAATAGATGAAAAATAATCGAAAGTAGAAATAAATTATATAGTAAAAATAAACGAAAAATTATCGAAATAGAAATAAAAAATAGCATAAAGTATGACGTATACACATAAATCTATATAATATATACATAAACCGATCTAACTTTAATATTAACTTATTCTACCTCTGAATGAACCTACCCAACCTCCATACGATTAATCCTACCTACAATGAATCTAGTCAACTTCCATATGAACCTATCCAATCTCCATAAGAACCTGTCAAACCTCAACATGAACACAGTAAATTTCCATATATACATATATAACCACTATATGGATATAAAATATTAAGCTTAACTTTATTTTCGAATTTAATTATTACACTGTAGCACCTTGTGTAAATACAATTCACTCTAAACATAATACGTCTATATATTATATATTATAACATGTGTTATACCAAGAAATATAAATTTTCAACTAAAATACATATTTATAACTATAATAATATTATGATATTGTCTTTATTATAATACATATATTATGTATTATTTGTAATATTTAGAAAAGTATATGAATTATATTTATTTACGGATTTAAATATTGTTCTTACATATTTAATTTAGGTTTACAAGTTTATAAGATATTTATATTTATTATTTTTATAATTAAAATATGTATGTACATGTATAATAAATATCGTATTTGCTATGTAGTATTATTATATTTGTTCATTAATATATCTAGAATAATGAATATAAACCTCTTTAGTATTATTTTATTAAATCAACTTTAAATATAAATGTATTATAACATATACTATATGTTGAATTTAATATATATATATATATATATATATATATATATATATATATATATATATATATATATATATATATTAGTGTATATATGCTAGTAGTACATTTATAATAATAGAAAATACATATATAGTAAACCCATAATACGTTTTCAGTATTTAAAATTCATGCAGGACATATTATATAATCCTAATAACAATATTATATTTATTAAAAGTATTTTTGATTCTTTACTATTTTGTATGCATTTTATATTACATTATTATACTACTAATGTTGTACTTAATAATAAGTAATTTATTATTAATTATTTATTTTATGTTATTATTCGTAATTGAATTCATGATCGAAGGATCCAGTAGGATTGTTTTATTTTATTAATAAACCTTAACCGTGACCAATGATAAACAGTTTATGTTATATTTACGCCTACACTAACAACTCGCACCACAATATACATTGTAGTTTGATTCGTAATAATAGGTATAATAGTACTTGTAATTATATGAATACAAGTAATACGATATAGTCTACATAGAATATATCTATATAACTATTAACGAAAGCATGTATATGATACTTATTTATCAAATAAATTTCCAAAATCTAATAGGAAGTTCATATTATGAACTATTATAAAATTGTTCTTTAAATATATTTTTTTGTAATAAATATTATGTAAATATAAATATTAATAAAATCAATGATTATTATTATTAACATTTTTATACTAATGTATAACTTTTAAAAAATAAATTTACTAAATTATTGATTACTACATATGAAATGTTGTTATATATATATATATATATATATATTTATATATGTATTGATATTACTAAGTTTTTAGAATATGTAATAACACTTTATTGGGTTCTTGACTTATTGGTTTAATTATACCTAAAAGATATTTAAATTATAATCAATTTATTAATTAATCAAACATGTATTTAACATAAAATATATATCGAAGTATTTTATAATAATTTACTGTATAAATATTTATATATTATTAAACAATTATGTTAAATTATAGTTTTAAATATATTATCAAATTAATTAATATACATAGAATATAATGTGTTTAAGTAGTAAATTCTATTTATTTTTAGTTGAAAAAATTGAAAATAGATTAATATTATGAGTTCACTAATATTGTATATATTATATTATAACTATATTAACATATACTATAGCTATGACATATAGAGTTTATGTGTTTTAAATGAAGGTCTTACACCAGTGACTATTCATTGTAAGTGCATGTGTTGATCACACCTTCACCACGTTGATTTTATGTGTGTTACTTTTCATGTTGCTGTATTAATTTGGTTTATTATATTTAAATAATATATTTTATTAAATATACTTAAATATTCATTATACATTAATATAATTAAATAATTATATAGTATTATCATCTGGACTTAATATTCAAACTAAAAGTGATAGGTAATATATATATATATATATATATATATATATATATATATATATATATTACGTAAATAGGTGAATGACCAGACAAGCTTTTGCTTTTTCATTCATCTAGGCTTTTAAGCCAACTCTGAGTATTATTATTATTATTATTATTATATATATATATATATATAAGTGTGTATAATTTTCTCTAATTATCTTATTCTATATTTTATTATATATTAATATATCCTATATACTATTCAACATATTTCTATATATTAATAACTAATACATAATAAGTATTATGAACAACATATTATTATTATTTCATATCACGACTTATTTTGATTTGTATTCGCCTGTTTATAAATCCATTTCTCGTAAGAATAACCACTCTTCATTTAATTATATTATAAATATAATCACTACCTACACAACTACTACTAATAAATATTATCCTAGTCCTAAATATATTAAGATGTATGTCTAAATAGTAATCACAATAAGTCACCATATATAACAGGGGAAAGTAACCGATTACGGACAGTGACCGAATACCTACACTCTCAGTATCTCAGAAAACATAAATCCTACAAAAAATATTAATGAATAAAATATTCATAATTATATAAATAGTCTAACAAAGTAATTTTTATTTTTTAATTATTCAAAATATTGCTGATATATCCAAAAAACTGATTTATGTATTATGTTTTTTAAATTTATTAAAAAAAATTTCAACTTAAAACCTTCTCAAAAATATACAAATATATCGATATAAAATATAACACTCTCGGAGACCTCAACTCCACGTCAATAAAATCAGTCTGGCGTCAAGTACTGATTTCCTCGATCTAATTGAGAATAACAATTTGAAACAACATATTGATTTCCCTTCACATGTAGAAATATCCTCGATCAAATCATTACTAGAAAAAATAATACTATAGCATCAGACTTTGAGCAATCAATTCTTTTCTCAAATCATTATGCTATTACGTTTTTAATACATTCATCAAAAGCAAAGAAAAACATCAGCCATAGAAAACTATCTTCTATTGATATGGATAAATTTAAAGTTAGCGTTACAAACTCACTCTCTAACTCAACTGCCATTCACTCAATTGATACATTAAACTGCAGTCTAAGCGAACAATTAAATATATTCGCCCTATTGAAATCACTAAATATCACTGAAATATATAAACATGAATGCTACGATGAAGAATGTTCGAACAATAGAAGACATCTTAGAAGTTTAGAATTAAAAGACTGCAAATTTAATACCATCAAGAACCTTACATCATTCCGAAAATTACAATGCCAACATAATCACCTGTTAGGAAAAAAGATCCAATACAACCTTCAATCGATGACAGACGCAGGCAGAGATCAGAAAAAGTTATTTAAACTCGCCAATGATCTACTAGGCAGAAATTGTAAAAATCAATTCCCAATAATGAAACTGACTTGAATTGTTCACAGAATTTTAGTTCATTTTTTAATAGCAAAATCAATATTATTATTAACTCGTTACCACATTATTTTATAACACCACACTCATTATATGACAATACTTGCTTATTCGAAACATTTATCCCACCAATAACTGATCTCATCATAAAGTTAATTAAATCTATCAAATCTACTTCATTAAATGATCCTCTGCCTATAAGTATTTACACCAATTTTTCAGCGATATTTAAATGAATAATCATGGGACGCTTCTTATATTACTAGATATGTCTGCAGCATTCGACACATTAAATCACGATGCACTGATCAATAGATTATTTGCTATCGGCTTCCGAACCAAAGTGCTATCATTATTCAAATCATACATACAAAATAGATTCAGTGAAGTAAAAAGTGGATCAGAATGCTCAAAACCACGTCTCCACACACACGGAGTACTCTAAAGCTCAGTACTCGGACCGATATTATTTAATATCTACTTATCTCCAATTTTTAAAATATTCTTAAATCACCCAACGATAATGTTCCACACATTCGCCGATAACTTTCAAATGTATACCCAGGCCAATAGTCATGACGACATATCTGCACATGCAAGTCTAAATAGTTGTATACTAGAATTAATTACCTAGTTCTCTAATAATTAACTCGTTGCAAATTAACACTACGAAAACTCAAATCATTTATATCAGTCAGAATAAGACCAGTAAGCCACTGCCATTCACCTTTACGTTTGCCTATAATATTAATATATATTGTAATATTTGAATAAAAATAATGATACATAACATTTTAAGACCATTTATTGTTAAAGTGTCCGTATTAGGTTACTTTCCCCTATATAATACACGTTAATCAATATATTGGGATGTATTATTACGATACAGGATGTACTATATAGGGTGACGCATTGTGATTACTCTTTGGACATAAATATTATAATATTGTTATGAATTTAAATTATATAAATATATATTATTAATTGTTCTAATTTTATATGTTTAACATACTATGTGTTCCTTTTAATTAGGTATAATATTAGCGATATCCTTCTAAATAATCATATATTTATGTATATATATATAAATATATATATATATATATATATATTTAAAATGATATAATTAATTAAAATATGTGATAAATTGTAGTACATATCATTTCCGTTTAGAATTTACCAACATAATTATTATAACATAACTCTAATCATGAATTCACCTTTTAAGTGGTTTTAGTAGTAAACTACCTATTATGCCCCTACTATTATATATGTTGAATATTTTCCAATAAACCTAATATGGTATTCGTATAATCAATTATATCATATTCCTATATATTTAGTAGAATATATATTTAATTTGATAATTTGTAGTATGTAATATTTTTACATACCTTATTTTAGAATTTTGTCACCCCACTTTCATTGTATTTTTCACTTTTTCGATTCTTCCATTATCTACCATTTTATTAATTCCTCTAATTCTACTCTATATATAATTATTCAATAGTATAAGATATCATTATAGTATACCTCTAAATAATATTTCCCTATCATAGGTGTTCGTAATTTACATTGTTTTCTATAATATAAACATATTTACTCGTGTATTTCATCATGTCTCGCTGGGTTATATAATTCCCTTGTAACTAGTCACTCATTATTATATATGTGTATGTGTATTATTTACAACCTTCATGTCCTCTGAATTAGAAAAATTTATATTATATTACGCTGTACCATAACTACTACATTCATTAAATACATTCAAACACTTTATCTATCATACAACTTAAATAATACCTCAATTTTGTGCTAGAGGATAGGCTATATCTTAGTTTCATCCATATATTATACTTTCTTATTTTATTTTATTTAGTATACGATTAAAATCATATATATATTATTTTTATATTATGTTTTATAATTGCATCACAAATGTTAATTTTTATTATTATTATATTGAATTAATTTACATATTTTTTTTATTATTTATAAAATAAAATACAATAAATAATGTAAAATTTATAAATAAATTCATATGTGAAATTTGTATTATATTTATTAATAATTATAAAAAGTAAAATATAGAAGAATGTAAAATATTATATTGTTATTGTTATTTGTTATTTATATTATTTTTATTTAAAAATAAAAGTATTCAATCTTATAAAAACTAATATGAGTTATATAGGATAACATATCTTTATAATAATAAAGTTATTATGGAATTATTTTTATATATATATATATATATATTTAACAATATTATTAGTGTATATATATATATACCTTGTATATAATAATCTATGTAATATTATTACAGTCTTATTAAATGCATTAGATGTTCTATATCACTCTCCAATGTACTATTTACGATCGATAAGAAAGTAAATTTAAATTGTTATGATAAGGTGGACTATACTAAATATGAATATTGCAATACCCTACATAGTGTATGCACAACTCAAATGACATTAGTGAAAAATAATACTATTATTTCCTCAATGTATGATGAAACACGTTTCAAAAAGGTTTATGTTATTAATTATTGTAATTTATATAATAATAATATAATCATTTATTATATTTTTTGTATATAATAAAATAAATGTAAATACAAATATTCCACTTATTATATCTTCAAAATGGATCCACGATAAAACATTAAACTGAAAACAAACTTGCGAATATGCGTTTGAAATTCATTAATATCGTAAACATTGAAATAGTCTTTTATAGTGAGATTGTACAGATATATATATATATGTATATATATATATATATTTTCGGACATTGGTTAGTTAATAACCATAGCTAATTATCCCATTTATTATCCCATTTAGTATCCAATTTATTATCCCATTTATTAACGAAAACATATTAATAAAAATATAACGAAGTAAGAAATGGAGAGGCCAGATAATTAGGGATTGTACAATACTCCATTGCAGCAGTATTTACGATAAATATTTAGACTGCCTGTCATAACATGCATACTGATTAGCATAATATTATGCTTACACCGGTCTAACGAATATAGTTTTTATACCTTAGGGAGGAGGGTATACAATGCCAGTTCCAACAAGAGGCACTTAATTTAGCCTGATTTGCAATAGTAAGTTGTTTAGCGTTGCAAAGTATTTCAGGTTTGTTATAGTAGTCAGTTATGTCGGTAATTACTAATTACTAATTAGTATCAGTATCTATGGTATCGGTTGAAATCTGTGTATCTATAATATAAACAATATCATTTCGGTATGCCAGTAAGTCAGGTTTGCGTAAGACAAGTTGTGTTCGTATGTGGTTCCATTATAGTGATTAAAAGATCGTTAACGTTATTATGCCTGTGAATAATGTTATTATAATTAAATCTACAGGTCTGCATAATATGATTTATGCAGTCATATATATAATTACACCCACGCATTAACAAGTTTGTACTTATACTTGGAAACATACGCCTACATCTGTAATGTGTATACAGTAGACTATGATTAAGACAATATCTATAAAATCACAACCAGAAAACATCTTTATAGGAAAAGTTATCCAATAATTGATAAAAGTGCTATGCGTACCTAATTCTAAACCCTTACCATTATAGAATTATGATCGTATGATCGAGGTGTAGACAATTTTAGAATAACGCTATCGGGAAGAGTTTGAATAATAGTGTAACATTCCTTCTAATATATGGTATCCTTTTTAACCGCAGCAACAGTATTGCCAGAAAAAGACGAGTAATAGCTATCCCACCGACACTACTGGGTGCGTAGAATACACCAAGTGAAGTATCTGAAGGTATTCAAAGACAAACTTTCATCTGAAAAACTACCTAATTTTTCTGTCCATCGTTTTTAATGAATTTAAATACATGTTAGAGAAAGTAAAAGTATGAAGCATACTTGGAATTAGATGATTTGTAAGCATAAACAATTGTCATTGGGATGTGTTTATGAGTAGATTTAGAGATTGTTAAAGGTTTCGATGTGAGGTTATCATTATTTGAATTATTTATATTATCCAAAACGCTTATAATGATGTCAAGATATCTATAAGTGTCTTCTATATGTAACGCTTTAATTGTAGAATTATCAATAGATATCAAATTATATTGGTTACATACCTATTGTTTTGTCTTTAGGTTAATAATTATATTCAATGTAGCGCATTTTGACTTGTTAACGTTTAACCCACATTGATTAGTCTAAATAAAACATGATCAACTTGATTTTGCATAATTACATCATCTTTCGCAAATAAAACCAGATCATCTGCAAATCCATATGGCTTATTGTACTATTTCCTTGTAAATTAATACATCCTTGCTTATTATCAGTTATATATTCTATAATGGAGTTAAAAAGAGCCGTGGACATTGGGTCACATTGTTTTACTCCACAATTGACTGGTATACTAGGTGATACTCCATTTTTATATTTTAATTGAGTTGAACAATCAGAATAAGTATGCATGATATAATTGGTATATATTTTAGGAGTACCTACTCTTTCGGCTAATGAAATAATTGAGTTGTGAAATACTGTATCAATAGCTTTAGAAACATCAAACAAATACATATTTAATGGGCGTAATGCATTTTTTGCTGATATATAATAGTTTTAAGTATAAATATATTCAGCAATACCATCATATCGAACAAAAGCTTTTTGCGGTGGATTAAGTCTAATTGTGTTTTCAATTATTCGTGCCAAAATTGTATGGAATAGTCTACAGAATATCGATGACATAGTTATTGGACGATACTGGGACGGCTCATTACTGTGCTTAGTTTTAGGGATTAAATTAGTTAGGCCTAGTTTAAATGCGGAAGGTGCAGTAGACGATACGAGTTAAATATTAAATCGAGCTGTATTATTATTTAGACAATTTTAGGTAAATCAAAATTTGTAAGACCATCTATTCCCGGGGCGCCATCGTGTAATGTGCTGTAACATGACTTTACTTCGTTTATCGTAATTGGATGTATATATGCATTACTATTATTAACAAATAAGTGGTTAAATGGAATAGATGGTATATTAACTTACTCCAATATTTAAATTGTAAATCGATTGTCATTTCATTAATTTCTTTTGTAATATCTTCACCGTCGAAAATAGATTTAGCAAGCCTGAATTATTTTTAGAATACATTTATTGCCTTTTAGCAAATAATAAACACATTTGTTTACGCTTAACATTTCTATTTGATTGCACGATTATATTATCATTACGTATATTGTTATAAATAATATTGTTACGTAATATTTTTGCTTGTTTTTAGATTGAACTATTGATGAATTAATTAATTGTTCATAATCTAGGTCTATTAGATTTTGAATATTGTCGAAATTAAAATTATGTATATTTAATTCTAAACTAGGTAATATGTACTTGAAAATTAGCGTGTAAATATGGTGTAAATCTAAGATATATTGCAACATATTTGTTTTATTAGTTAAATCGATATTATTTTATGATCTAGGACCTGTAGATATATCATAACAATATCTATTCGAGATATTCGAATTAATCGTATCGCATGGTTACGTGTCGTTGATAGTGTTTATATGAATGTTGTTATAATGTAAAATGTTAGTTTGTATATTGTCAATGTAATCTGATAAATGTGGTGTATCTAAATGTGGTGTATCTAATGTTGGGCAGAGTATCGTTAGAGTCATAGTTAGTACTGTTAGTATCAGTAATGTTATCAGTATCGTATGTATCTGTATCAGTGTCGTTATTGGGATTGTTAGTTAGTAGATTGTCTATGTGCAAAACATGCTGTACAATATTATTTATATTAACGTATGGCTGGAGTGATCAAACCAGTGATTTATACTTCGCATATGACCGATGAGTTTTGAAAGCCTGTAGAGTCCTCTCATTAAACCTCTCCGATATCTCCTTATTGATTGTAAACCTCTTCGAGTAACTTTGTTTGGAGAGTATATCAATTTCGATGAACGCAAGCTTCTCGAGACAACTTCAGGTCAATGCTTTCTCCACTGGGACATGATGTTGTTTAATATCATATCTGTGTATACAATATAGTATATATGTGCATGCATACGTCGACGATGAATTGTAAGTCCACGAGTTATTTTGAATTGCTTGCAACAGGTTATGCAATATCCTTCATTGGATTGATCCATTAGGGCTTATATAATCTATACGTAAAGTGTATTAAACGATGATCTAATTCTGACAGTTGCTGAATAAGATTGTTATACAAAAATCGAAATTAATATATATGAAAGTGATGCGCGACCTTTCACGGTGAATGACAGAGAAAGAATAAAATATTTTATATTGAGATTTGTACAGTTATATATATATATATATATTGATTAATAAAGATAATTAATTTAATTTAAGTTTTTTATTCATCTTTATGAATTTTTTAATTTATATTTATTTATAAATATAAATATAGAATACAAATTATAAATTTTATTCTATATATATATATAAATACATCTTTAATTTAATATTTAATTTAATTTATATTTAAATTTATATTAATTTTAAGTTATATAATACATGTTTATTAGATACATGTTCATATTTGTCACATATATTAATTAACTAATATTATGTTAATATCAATAGCATAGTATATATGATTTATATGTCTAGCTATAGATACTATATATATATATATATATATATATATATATATGTATATATATATACAAATAAGTATGTATATAATACATTATAAATTCGTATAAAAATATACTTATTTTATTCGTTTACTTGTAATATTTATTATTTTATATAATGTTGTTGTTTTCTGTAATATAACTTCTAATAAACTATACCAATCAATATATTAGTTATAATACTAATATATTCTAAAAATGTGTTGATATATAATATTTTTAATATAGTTAACTATTTATAATTATTAATAGGTAGAAGTAACAAGGAAATGTATATCAAACAACTATAAACAAGATTATGAATATTTTGTTTCAAATTGTAAGTGTCAATTGTATATAAATATTCCTATAAACTAATATATATATATAACCATTCCTATTTTGGTAGACATTACTAGGATAATATTATTCATTTGGTAGATATTATTATTTGTTATGAAGTTTAAATAATAATTGAATTAATACTCTATATATATTGTGTCGATACATATAATAATTTAGTAGATACACAATTGTCTTTGAAATATATAGTATTAATATATATATGATTATAAGGGATTGATACATGTTTAGCTTATATTATGGATCATATATATTAAATAAATAAATAAAAAAATACATTTATAAAATAATATATATATATATTTTAATTAATTAATTTATTGATTTAGTGATAATTTAATCAAAAAAAAAATCGTGATGAAATTTGCAATATAACTATCAAAATGTGGTGTTTTATGACACCTACTAGAATGTCATCTTCTAAATAATTTTAAATAAATAAAATAATAAAATAATAATTATTGTAAAATTATAGATATTATAAATGTATTCCATTTTATATAAAATCTATTTAAAAAATTTAAAAACTCATACAATTTGTAAATATCTGTTTGATTACATTATGAATTAAATATATAGATGGCGCTTTCATATGATTATTTCCAGTTTTCAAATATAAACAATTTATACCATTATATTATTGTGTAATTTTCCATTTTATGTAGGTACCTTTAAACAACGATTTATTGATAAAATCTATTGCAATGAAAATGTAATTAAATATAAATAAATTATTTATTAAAATATTGTACATAAACATAAACACAACGTACATATGGCATTATTTAGACGGATATAGATGTTTATCTTGTAAATATTAAAAAAAAATATTAATTATTTTTCAACATCAATTTACTCAGTAACTCTTTTTATGATATGTAATATCACTAAAACATTAATATATTATTATTATTGAATATGTTATGATAAAACCTTCTGCAATGGAAATATATTGATTAATAAAATAACAATATTTTACATAATTATAAAACAAAAATATATATATATGATATTATTTAAAATGATATCTAATATATTATAATGATATGTGATATATATATATATATATATATATATATATATATTATTATAAATGTATAACATACTTGTATATAATTATATAGAATTTAGTTTTATTTCAAATAGAGCCATATTTATTAGCTATATATAGAACAAAATTAAATCATTTGCTAATAAAGATAAGAAATTGAGCTATATTACTTATAATAATGCTCCATGACAATTTATCCTATCTTTTAACATTGTGAATTATAGTATTGATATATTTATCGTCAAAGTCGAATATGGCGTTTTAATAAATAAGACAATAGTCTGAACGGTTTAATACGATATTAAGTAAGTGGATAAGCAATTGAATGTAGCGTATGATACTTTTCAATAGATGCGCTGAGGTCACAACCTACTACTAAATACCTACTACATTTTAAATTAATATTATTTATTTATACATATATATTGATAATTACAACCAATTATAATATACTATATATACTAAAAATAAAATTATATATTTATAATACATCGTATCAACATTCCTCGTAATTTTGTGTATTTAAATTGAAGATATCATACTATTTTATTGATATACATAATCTAAATCCATTGATATAGATTCAAGTCAATTTAATATATTTCGACGAAATGCCTAGAGTTTTAATATTTGACATATATAATATGACTAATTTCCAATCAAAATCACTGATGCCATTTTGTTAATTTATTTTACTTTCTTTACATTGATGATATGCACATCTCTTTAACGACCAAAAAAGGATATTTGTCGACAAATATACACCAAATATGAAACTAATAACTAAATATATGTATATATATATTATTTTTTGTTTATTTAATATACCAAAAATTAACATTATATAAGGTTATTATTATAGTAATAATACGAAATATTAATAATTGTACTGGTAATAAAAATAATAATAATAATAATAATAATAATAATAATAATAATAATAATAATAATAATAATAATTATAATAATAATAATAATAATAATAATAATAATAATAATAATAATAATAATAATAATAATAATAATAATAATAATAATAATAATAATAATAATAATAATAATAATAATAATAATAATAATAATAATAATAATAATAATAATAATAATAATAATAATAATAATAATAATAATAATAATAATAATAATAATAATAATAATAATAATAATAATAATAATAATAATAATAATAATAATAATAATAATAATAATAATAATAATAATAATAATAATAATAATAATAATAATAATAATAATAATAATAATAATAATAATAATAATAATAATAATAATAATAATAATAATAATAATAATAATAATAATAATAATAATAATAATAATAAATAAATTATATAATATATAATAATAATGTAATAAATGATAATGATACATTACCCTATATTCCTTCTAACAGAACGTAACCATGGTGTATCATCTATGACACCCGTTTCTTTACGTTTATATTTCTATTATTTATATACTTAGGCTTTCATCATGTTAATATTTATTTATTAATCACTTTACATTTGCCTTCATCAACTTGTATTTCATAAATGTTATTTGTGTTCCTAGTTACTATACATTCTTTATCATTCCAATAAGGTTGTAACTTATTTCTTCCGAAAATTATTTTTCTTAAATAAACTTGTTCACTATTTTCAACATATTTTATATCTTCATTAGCTTCTTTATGTGCCAACTTGACTTTGGAATTCCCTACCCCTTTAATAAAACATTCTTTTAATAATTTTTTAATTTCTTTTTCATTATTATTTCGTATTTTCCTTATATGTATTTTCGTATTATACAAACATATAAATATATCACATATGATAATAATTTACAATATAATAATAGTTAAATAAATACAAACATATTAGTATATAACGTATAATAATAAAGTATAATATAAAATGTAAATCTAAATTTACTTTTTAACATTTATTTATATAGTATTTTAATGCATATCTATTAACATTATATATTAATTCATATATAAAATATAATATAAAATCAATTATAAAATAAATTATGTTATTAAATGTTTATATATAAATTATATACAACATTAAATTAACATTTATAATAGAAAAATGTATACAGACAAATATCCAAATATGAAACATATATATGCTATTATTGATTCTCTGATCACCAATAAATACTATGTTGGACTATTTATTGACTTAAAAAAATCATTTGACACAGTCAACCATGAAATACTCCTAAAATGCTTACATTTTACTGTATAAGATGAGTATCTCTATCATGGTTATTATCATATCTTAAAGAAAGAAGTCATTTTACAAATTACAATAAATATATGTCTAATACTACTAATATATATATATATATATATATATATATATATATATATATATATATATGTATATATATATAAGTGTCCCCCATGGATCTGTTCAGTAAACGTTTCTTTTTCTTTTATTTATTAATGACTTTTCGAACTAAAAATATTCACATTCGTTACAATGAGAGAGTGAATTATATAGAGAGTCTCCATCCCAGTGTTCAACGTAATATATCGTCTTAGCCAACAAATACTCTGATATAATCTAGATGTATATAATCTATCGGCAGATTTATCTCGGCTACCGAAAATAAATATTATTATAATAACATTGTCGAATTACTATGATAGTATAACTGTATATAAACTGATGTTCGTTAATAATCTATTATAGATATATAGTTTATATATATATATATATCACATATATATATATATATATGAATATATATATATGAATATATATATATATATGAATATATATATATATATGAATATAAAATAAATATACTTTTTAATAAAATATATAGAGAGACGATTTAATATTTATAATTTGTCATATATTAATTTAAATTTAAATTATTAAATTTAAATTATTAATTATATTATAGTATTATCATCTTATTAATTATTTGAAGTGCCGTGTAATCGACCTGGTGAGGTAATGTACTTAATTATACTCTCTATTACACAGATTATATTACAGTTTCAAAGGAATTTAATTGCAATAGAACTATTAATAATAGAAGTTGTAATAATATAGATATAAGAAAATATTTAAGAAAATATGGTACATTAATTTTATATTCATAATTTAATTGATAATAAATAATGTATATATTTTAATATATTATATATCATATTAAGATGATATATATTATAATACATAATAAAGAAAATGTTTAAAATTCAAAAAAATTATATATATATATTCATAGTATGATTAATAGATGATATATATGAATTTATGCATACTATAACATTGATATATGCCAAAAACACTAGTAATACATATAATTAATACGGATGTATAGTTTCTAACTATATATTCATTAAGGTAATAATAATACCTGTTAAAATTCTGATATATATCTCATTTAATATTATAATAACTTCCAGTTTACATTTGTTGTCAACATTAATTTAATTTCATAAATCATTTATCAGATCATTCCGACATTAATATAAGTTATCCAATTATCTTAACTTATCATCACCTATATAATTAAACAAACTAAATCTCATATCAGATGGGTTGAATCTAATATAATTATAGGTGATTTTAATAATTCCACTACCTAATAAACTAAATATTCTAAATATCTACTTAATATAATGTCATCCTCCAATCCTAAACTTTATAAAACTAACCCAACATATAACATGGATATCTTCGATATCTTAATTTCCCATTAGTCATCCATATTTATTTATTCTTACTCTATTGGCACTTGTATTACTGATCATCAAATTATATGTTTTACCCTTCAATCCATTACATCGCCCTATCCTACAATCATTCGTTCTTTCCGCAAAACAAAAATCATTAATACTCACGATTTCATCAGAGACTTTCTAAAATTTCCAAATAACTCTTCTTAAGAATTATTTAACGCTCTTTTAACTACCCTCAATTCCCACTTTTAATCATTATTAAAAATACTATCCTTATACTTAGCACCTATTAGTATAACCTAATACTACTTTCACAAAATCGTATATTGCGTATACTTAAAAAGACATGGATAAAAATAAAATCGTAATACATACTCGCGCTTAATCAACTGACCAAGTCCAAACATTGACTGGATCTCCTAAATGCAAAATCGCTTCATATTACTCTGGAATTATGCTAATCAGATCAAAAGAAAACGTTTACTATATGCTTGAAACTTCTGGGGGAAATAAACAGAAAACTTTCCCGATTTTCCACCCTTGACACCCTACCATCAATTTTCGATAATTACTTCCATCAAAAGCTAATAAGTACTCTCAAAAATCTCCCATCATATACCTCTTTAATAACCCCCACCTTGGTAACGCAATCACTTAATGTATTAACAGATCATTCCATGTCAGATATAGACACACTCAATAAAACAACTAATAGTACAACTCCTCTTGACCCTATTACTCTTTCCCTTCTAAATGAAATCACTGAATCCCTCAGTATCTATCTCAATAATATATTCTATGAATCCGGCACTTTTCCAACATCCATAAATTCACTCAATACACCCCTCCTTAAGAAACCAAACATTTACTAATAACTAACTTATTATTTAATATCACATAAAATCCCTCTTATTTTCAAAAGTCCATATATTCCTTCTAAATCAATAGATACCGCACTAGTGTAGATATCCAACGATATTCTAACTAATATTTATAATAAAAATAGCATAATCCTCTCACTACTTGACCTCTCCTCCTCACCTCTTCTCATACACCATCTTATATCTATAGGCATCACTATTACTGCAGACAAATGGCTATCCTCGTTCTTAACTAATCTAACTTCCTCAATGTTACTTCATTCAAACTGTTCATATCCCCGTCTTGTATTCACTAAGGGTCGTTCTTTGAACCAATACTAATTAAAATTTACATGATTTATCTTCTTCACATTATATCGAATTATCTAGTTAGCTACCATATACGGATAACATCCAACTTTATGTAAAATGTATAGAAAATAAAAAATGTGTACCTGATATTATTTTCCTCTACTATTACTACCATTCATAACTAGCAATAAACTTCCTCGTCTTTAATACGTGTATTGTATAAGCTAAGCCATGGCTAAATAGTTCCAGCGTTAATACCATCATTATATATATATATATATATTTGTATATATACAATATTATACATTACACATAAGGCTATACACATTATAGTTCCTACATATCTAGCTGAATCTAATATTATTCAAACTGTTAACATATCTAATCAGAAATCAAGAAATAGGCACAACGCTCAATATCTTCGGCATACTCTGAATTAGCTTTTCGGTTTTTCTCCAAAAATCTAGAATTCTCTACCATATGATATCCGTTGTATTATATCTCTTTCATTTTTTAAACGTAAATTATATATTCATTTTAAATCATTGTAATTCGTACTATTTTGTTATTCGTTTTCTATTTATTTTTAATTTATATTTATTATTATCTAATGATTCCATTAATCATAATATATTTTTGAAGTCAATATACTATATCATAATAACAATATTAATAATCTGGTACAGAGTTGTAGTCTCTACAACGTTGTTATTGAATTATGCGGGTTCGCAGTTATATTAATGGTTGATAGCCATCATCATATATGAATGATAAGTTTAAGTGTTCATTCAGATATACATATAGTATATTTCGACTCTAGATATTCGTAATGTACCATGTAGTTGAGGTTTAATATATTTATATTATTATAACCATTATTATTGTAATAAGCTAGTTCTTAATATTGATAAACAAAATTATTTGTATTCCATCACTCAAGAGTTAAACATAAATTGAACATCAAAATAAATAATAAAGTAATAACAAATAAACTAATTTTAAATTCATATGCATTTTAATTGACAAAAATCGTAATTGGAAAATTCAAATAAATAATATAAAAATAAACTTTACTATGGACTTAGTTTTTACTACATGGATATAAATATAAATTTAATATTTATACTTTAGTTTTGCTATATTTTTCTTTTTTCATAGTAATATTAATTATTGTTCTATTATATGGGGAAGTACTTACCATAACAATATAAAATACATTCAAATTTTACAAAATAAATGTATGAGAACAATATATAAACTCTATAACAAAACCAATATTGATTACATTTTTAAGACATAACATTCTATAATTAAAGATATAATAAATATATATATTTATAAATATATGTTTAAAATATGTAACAATTAGCATTATTGTCATAGTTCAATTTGTAAGTTATTTACCCATAATTGCTCATTAAATACTTTTCGATTAAATATAACATTCTTAATACCAAAAGTAATATTTGATTATGAGAAATTTAGTATTCGTTACAAAGTCGCATATTAATGTACAACCATATTATCTTTAACGAATTTGAATACTTTTATAATGCATATTAAAAACATGTTTTTATATAATTATATTAATCACTTACACCTTATCTATATTATTTGTTATTTTATTTACATGGTCATCTTATCTTCTTTTTAGTTCCATTAAAGTGTTCGTATTGTATAAATGTTTTTTATCTTTGTAGCATTTTATAGTTTAACTTATTTATTATTTTAGTAGCTTTTTATATTTTTAGATATTTTATTATATATTATTATGTTATTGTTATATACATGATGATTTCTTGGTATTAAAAGATATATTTAATTGTATTGTATTGCATTTTTATGAGACAGAACATTAATGAACACAATTAGAATTGCAAAATATTTATTTATATTTATTCGTTTTTTTATTAATTCTCTCATTACTAATAGAAGGTTAATATATAGATAAGTTCAACAGAACTTCTATACTATACCTGGGTTTTTGATCTCGGTCATCAACTGAATCTGATATTAGTATTATTATTATAACTATTATAAATATTAAATCGCATTTACTATATGTAATAGAGTTATTGCAGTTTTATATCTGAACTTAATAAACTATAAATATTAAACATAATTTATATATCTCGTCCTCTTCTTTGACCGTAACTCCTACATCATATAAATTAGCATTACGAACAGGATACTATAATAATTATACCTCTTGATCAAAGTATTACATTTCTAATTACTATAGCTGATACACAAGACTTATTCTATGTTTATATGTTATGAATATATCCTAGTCAGCAATCGGGTATCAATTATGTACATATATGTATATATATATATATATATATATATATATATATATATATATATATGAGGTTACCCATTTAACATATCCCATGGAAGGATTATACGCGCTGAAAATAAAAATTCATACACGCTGTGAGATATTTATTGATATGATATAATCTATATATTCACAATAAGTTGTCTAAAGTCTAATTGATAACATTTATAATAATGTTGATATGATACACGAATATTATACAAATACAAAATACTTCACGAGGGAGGTACCCATGTATAAGTATTACTATAGAACCCATTAAAATCACGTGTAACTTTATAATGTATGACGAATAATGTTTTCGTATAATATAGTCTATATACAATTGCTTATGTTCCGATTTGATAAGCTATTATATATAATGATCTCTAATATTAACTATTATTAATGTTTATAACGTTACAATACGTAATAAGAAAATATGTTATAATAGGTTAATGTTATATGCATATTTATATACAAATCATTATAGGATGGAAGTATAGTATAGCATGTATAGTTTGTGAAGATAAATCTTTTGCTTTAGATTTTGTGAATAATGACTGTCTGAATAAATATCGTTAGTATTATATATTTTAGCAAAAGATAGAAATATAAATAATTATAATTTAACACTTTAATAACATAAATTGTTTAATCTATATTCGAAATTTACATATTTATAAGTGTAATTCATTAATATACACATTACACTAAGGGTGAATACTTTGACATGGCGATGGATTTTGCTTGGTCGATTAAACCAAATAAATTGTAGTATAACAACTACTAAACAATTTTGGATGACCATGAGGCCAGCGAAATCCATCAAAGTGTAATATGGGTACATAGAATATTTATCATAGGAAATAAACAATATTGAATTGAATTGAATTGTTTATATAAACACCAATATAGCGGGTGCCCTATCTGGTGTATAACAATAAAGAAAAATAATAAAAACAAACGAATAGAAAATACAAAATAACAAAAATTTAAATTAAATTAACTTAGATATAAAGATTAAATAACGCGTGTAAAAAAATAAATTAAGAAGTAAGACAATAACTAACAAATTAATCTTGATCAACTTAACAATTTTTTTGTAACACGTAATTTTAACAGCCAATTTTATAGGTAATTTTTTCAATGATAACATATATAAAATATTTTTAATAATTTTTTCCTAAAATATTCCTGGAAATGTACTCTATTTATAGAATTTTCTTTAAATACTTTAAAATGAATGTAGAAAGAAAACATGAATGGTAAAAAAAACATAAATTTGTATAATATTTTCTCGAACTAAAATACCATATCTAAAAGATTTTGAGATAGCGACAATAAAAATCATAGAACAAATTTGAGAGCCTTTTTTTTAAATTAGTAATATATTATTTTCATCTATCACTTTTTTAATTTTGTAAATTAGCAAAAACTAAAATACAACTTATATTATAGAATTTAAAGAGATTTCTAAAAATATAAATTAAATTAATTATGGATAATTAAAATAAAATTATTGAATACAAAATACAAATTTGTCCTATATGTATTAGTACTTTTTTTTTGTAATATATATATTTATATATACACATATATATATTAAAGATATACTCTAAATTTCATTAAAAATATATATTATTGAATGAGTTGTGGTCTAATAAGTATTACAAATAAATTATAAAATGCATAATTCCTATGTAACAATTCTATCAATTTTTTTCGTTTATTTTTGATCATATCTTTTTTTTAATCAACATTTTAAATAAGAAAAATATGACTAATATTATAGAATTAAATAAGCTTCCAATAATACCAATATTAATATAATAACATCAATATAAAAAACCTCATTATCATATATACATATTATATATAATATATCAAATATATTATATTTTTAATACTAATTTGTACAATATTTATATTAATTTTTATGATTTCAGCTTTTAAATCATTTAGGTACTACTATAAAATACCGATCTAGCTTATTTAATATTGTATTATAACAAAATATAGGCAGTAAAGCTGTATTCCATATATCTATAATTCCATCAACCTATATTATAATGTAGCTATTTTATTATATATATTTATGTATAAATAATTATTTTTTTATATATCGATGAAGGTTTGTGATTTTATATATCATATATTTAGGGTTTATAATAATCAGATAAAGTGATATGTATTCGTAAATTAATATTTAATACATTAAAGCTATAATTATAATAAATATATTTGAATAAAATATAATAAATATAGATCACCTGTCATGCGCATATGGAACAGGGTAAATTGGAAATTATTTCTCTCAGCACATTTTCTTGATTATTTTAATTGATTTTGGACAGCCTATCGATGGGACAAAACTAAATAAAAATGAAAAAAAAAGTATGTGTTTCATTTCATCTATACTTAGCTTTTGTATGCCATTTTGAAAATAATTAAAAGTAATCACCCTTAACTTACACTGAAAATAGTATAATATAAATACATACTCACACACAAAATACAATAATATAACTTAATTATTCTATCTATTAGTAAACTTATGGGTATAACACATTAATTTTATTATGTGCTTTTATCTACTCGGTGTAAACAAGTCGATGTACCTCACTAATGTCCAACAATATTATATACAACACATATTGGTATTTAAAATATGACTCTAACAGAAAATAAATATATATATTGGCTGGGAATGACTCGAAACATGTTGAATATTCCAATAGTTTTAAGTATACCATTACAATCAATATCAACGAACTATTACATATTTGTTAACCCGAAAAATATTAATATAATAATTCAATATTATTCGATATTTCTATTCATACGATACGGATAACAACATTGCAGCCGCAATATAATCGATGCATATATTCTTGTACTACGTAACACCTATATATTATTATTGTTTGATTGAGAAATTACCGAGATAAAAATAGAAACATTACTACTGATCGTAATAATTATCCTAATGTGAATATAGTTATTTAATAAAAAAACATTTTAAATCGTAAATTAATAAAACTATATATATATAGCGATTATTTTTATTCTACTTTTAAATATACAGAATTGGATAATATTTATAATGTTGTAAAAGAATGTAACAACAAATGTTATACATTGATAGATTATGAATCGTATACTACGGTTAGATACTAATATATTAATGTATCATTATATGATAATATTTATATGTATAGTTAAACTTAAATAGTTATATGATATATATGAAGATAAATAATATATATTTAAACTTAATTATTTCATGTATAAATAGCTGTATTTACCTATAGGTCATTTCGTCAATATTGAAATATCATATATTTATTTAAATTAATATTAATATTGACTAAGATTTATTGGGATATATTGGATACATATACCATAATTAATATAGCATTTTAATTGGTATCAATCGACTATATATAATAAGTATGCAATAAAATATTCGGATATTCCAACTTCATTTTGACTAGATTCATATAGTTCTAAAATATCAATGTCAATATTCCAACAAGAATTAACTATTTGATTTAATATATCAAATTAGTTGTCTTCAGAATATATCTTTATCTTATTTTCACTAATGCTTTACTTAGAAATATTCATTAATATGTTTACATAATGAAAGTAGTATATTAAATTGATATCCATAACTTAATAAATTATGTTTATAAATATATAATAATATATAAATATATATTAATATGGTCTATTTATAGAGTGGTCAAATAACATTTAAAAAGCATTATTACTCTATTATGTTAATACTGCTGGATTTCTTCCGCCCGTAAAATTACTGAAAGCTAAAGCAATATGTATAGTATACTTATTTCATTAAAATACACTAATAATAATTGAAGACAATTTAAACTTATAGGTTATATCGATATTTTTAGTAAAATAAGTAAGATATACACAATATACATGAATACTCTATCGGTGAGATATTCGTGACTATGCTAATCATTATACATATCATGATTTGTTAGGTAGAGAGTATTTACAGGATGTACGATTTAATATAAATTCATAAAATATTATTAATCTAGATATGGTATTCATAAATTATTCATAGATTATTTATAAATTGAATTAATATTATAATTATATTTTAGTTACATTATAATTTAATAAATAAATGATTGTTAAATTATTAGGATGCTTGTTAATATATTCTAGAGTGAATAGGTGTATTACCACAAGTGTATGCATTATTACAATAATATCCTTCTCTATATATAATAATATACTAATTTTAAGATCAAGTATAATTATAATAATTTGTATTTTTTTAATTAATATTACAAATATATACATTAACTATTAATTAATATATATTTGAAAGTTTTATATATATTTATTATATGCATACTTATAAAATAAATATACACGACTTGTATACGATTTAATATTTATATATATATTTTAGTCCCATGGCATTGAATGGTAAAGGGAATCATCTCGCTCGCTTTCACAATACATCTTCTTCATCATTCTTGATAATCTTCCTTTCGTAGTAGTTTCGTAGTAAACAGGTATGTAAACAGGTATGCATGTATATATGTATTACGTTGTTTATATTTCATTTATACTTATTTATATTTGTTATTCAGTTATTCCACGATCTTTCTCTTCCTCTAGTAACTTTTATTTTTCCTTGCAGAATTTTCTTAGCCAAGGTGTCATACGACAAATGTGGCAAAAATATTGTAGCTTTCTTCACTTTATAGTGCTAATGGGAGGTTCATATTTACCTATCTAATTTAATAGTATAGACATATTTATTAGTTTTATGTTGGTCATATGTTATACATAATAATTTATATGGGTTTTATTCTCGAATGCTTGTATCCTTTTTTCCTCTCTTTCCGATCCAAGTTTCACACCCTTATAGTAGTATTGATAAGATTATTGACTTGTATAGGTTTTATTTTACATATAAAGTGATATTTGTATTGGTTCATATTTTGTCACGTCTCACTATTGGCGAAGTAGTTGTAGCTAACCTCCATCAGATGTTAGTGTTGTACCGATATATTTTAAGGTGTTTGCGTCTTCAAGTAGCGTTCCATCCATAAAGATTGTTTTCATTGTTTACCATTGTATTACTTTTCTATTTATTACTTTAATCCAATATTATTTGGAAACGATATTGTCCATGCAGCACCATACTATTTCATGCCATACTCTATCTAAAGCTTTTTTTATAATCAACGAAGTTGTGGTATACATCTTTTTTAAATATAGTGTGCTTCCCTATGATGATTCTGCTGCTAAGTATTTGTTTAATAATTGTCCTTGGTTTTCTGAATCCTGCCTGCTTTTCTGCTAGTATTTGTTCAGCACTTCATTATTTGTTGAAGTATTAATCTATTTAGTATTTTTCACAGTATTTTGCTCTAAAGAGGTATCAGGCTGAGTGAACGGTAATTGGGGCATTTTTTAGAGTCGCCTTTTTCATAATAGGGATTATTAGAGACTTGTCCATTTATCTGCCATACCTTTGTTTTCCATATGTTTTGGCATATTGTTGTATATATTTTAGCTATGCATTTTCCCCCATATGTTATCAGGTCGTTTGAAATATTGGCATTACCAGGTAATTTACCATCAGTTATAATATTGATTGAATTTTCAACCTTACATTTCAGTATTGGATCCTCGTTGGAAGTATAATTATTTCGGTTAATCAATTTGTTTACTATATATATATATATATATATATATATATATATATATATATATATATATTTATATAATATTAATAAATATAATATGATTATTCATTTTAAATATATTTATATATAATTATAGGTAAATGTTAAAAAGGGATGTTTAAATGAAAATATACACCGCTTTCCTATAGTAAATAATAAATATGTTATAGAATCATCATATTTATCAAATGAAAAAAGTTTAGATATATATATATATATATTAACTGCTTTTGTGGCTCAGTGGCTAAGGCGTCAGACACACAAGCAGTAGGACACGGGTTCGACCCTCGTCCGGACCATTAATTAATGTTATAAAATGGGTCTTAAAATATTATTTAGAAGTGATCTTATATAATTGTGTATAAATAAGTGATCGGCTCTCGTTAAAACCATAGATGCCTTAACATCAGAGCGGCTTCGAAGGGACATTAGAGCCATATATGGTTATAAGTGAAAAACTTCATCTAAGTTCCTGGATGGGATGAAATGAATCCACCAAATAAAAATAACAATAACAATAACAATATATATATATATATATATATATATCTATATATATGTATATGTATATGTATGTTTTTTTTAATATTTAAACAATAACATATACTTTAAAAGTGAACCCCATACTTTCTGATATCACTATTATGTAGGTATATTCGATTCATATTATTTATATATATATATATATATATATATATATATATGTAAATATTATTAAATATTCTTCGATTTAACTTACACCAATACTACATAGCTATATGTGAATACACTTATTTCGCATTTTATTATTAAGTTGATTTATGTAATGAATATTATAGATCTATACAGTTGACTTTGATTTATCTAAAGATTATTCTATGATACGTAATGCTTTTATTAGTGTATTAATTATAATATAGATATATAGAGATGTAATTTTATTTAAACATTTTTAAATACACTATTATAATAGTAACAACTAATACAGATAAATTTACAAATTGCCCAAAACGATTGTAATCAAATTTATATGATGGTAAGGATGTATACATCCTAGTAATTATAGTTAATGTTTTTGTTAAGGTATTGATGATTTATTTATATCATGGATTTAGTTATATAATTTGATTTTTAGGTTTCAATCGTACATATATTAATGTCAAATAGTGATATAATTTTAATAACCTTCCTTATTATTTTTATTATATCGATGTATAGTTTATTTAATTTAAATATTATTATTTATATATATACTATATATTAATTTTATATTAAAATGAATACTTTAGATGAAATAAATATATATGTATGCGAATCAGTGACTAACAGTATATGCAATAATGGAATTGAGTATTTTAATCAAAATAACCCTAGTTAATATTAAATAAAAATATATATATATATATATATATATATATCAGTAATTTTATTATAATATATCAAACCGTGTTTAGTAAAAAAAAGGCTTATCAATTTATTGATAAATAATTAAATTTCTCGATTTTCCAATAACTTCTGTTATTTGGCGATACATTATTTATTTAATCCGTAATTATAAAATTAAATATAATTAGCTATTATATAAAACTATTTTATTAAATATTAATATATAATATACTATAGTAGTATACTGTATTATGTTTTCTTCTATTATGGATAATCATATTATAATATCATGTAGTATACAATATAATGTATTACTTATTAATATTGAATAAATTAGTGTTATATACTACCATAGTAGTATATATAATAATTTACATATCAAGATTATATAGTATTATAAAATTGTTAGATATAATTTATAATGTTAATAATCAATAATGTTTGCATTGTATATTATACATTATATATTATAGCAATTATAAATAACGACTTAATTATATATTATTTGTAATTAATATTATTATATTACATTTATAAAAATATATCCATTATGATTCAGAACATATATCGTTACCTAATTTATATTTTAGTAACTATATTTAGTAACTATATACATTTACATGTTTTACATTTTTCGGTTTTCGGACTGCGAACTGTGCTTATAAAACAATCGGCCGTCCATATATATTTTAAGTTAATGTTTCATATTAAATAGGTAGGTTTTCAGTAGTTTCTTAAAGTTGGGAGTTGATGGTGTAGTACGTATGGATGTGGGGAGAGTGTTCCATGAGTATGGGACGGATATTGCCCATGCTCGAGTGTTGGTTGAATGTAAGTTGTGTTTAGGAGGAAGTTGAAGTAGAAACGTATTTGTGGAGCGTGTAGTGGTACTAGTTGGTAATTTAAGTTTGAGTAGGGATGCTAGGTAGTCAGGAGAGTCATAGTGGATTGCTTTATGAGCCAGTAGTAGAGTTTTATATAGGATTCTATGCCGTACAGGTACCCAGTGGAGTTTAACTAGGAATGGAGATATATGAGTGTGGGAATATTTTGGTATGTTGAAATACACCTAGCTATAGAATTTTGAAGAATTTGGAGTTTAGTAATATACGATGAGGGGGTATTATAGAGGATAACATTGCAGTAGTCGAATAGAGGTAGGATGTAAGCAGAAGCTATAATAGTAGCGGTGGATATTGATATTGAATGATGAATAAGACGTAGTGAATGTAGTCGATAGTTTAATAGTTTTGTTATGTGGGACAGTTGTCTGTAAAAATTAAAAGTATTGTCAAATATATTACCAAGATTTTTGACATGGGTTGAGTACATGATAAGCTGCCCATTAATGTTAATTGGAGGGGGGGTTGGTAACGTTTTCCTTCGGAGTGGAAGGTGAAGTAATATAGCCTCGGTTTTAATTGAGTTAAAGACGAGTGAGTTTATTGTGAGCCAGTATATGTCAACATCTCCATAATATATGATTATTTTAAAGACATATTTTCATATGAATCAATAACTACACAACGTATACTTTAGCACAACATTCTAATATATACAAATATTAGAATTATTTTAATATTTCAAATCATATAATAAAATAGTTTATCAAATAATTATTGAATTTTTAATAAGTGTCAATTCTGCCATTATAACCATCACATCCCTTATATATATATATATATATATATATATATATATATATATATATATATATATATATATTATTTTGAAGTATCAATAATGTCATATAATATTGATTTCCGATTTAAATTTATAATGTAAAAATATATACAATATAATATTTGCGAATGTTCGAAAAGTAATAATATTAATTTATAATACATATCTCTGACAGAATTACATAATAAAACTTATATAACACCTCATTTAGTAATACATGGCATTCGTTTAGGTATGAGAATATTAAGAACAATAATGTATAATATGAAATATGTTAAAACTATATATATATATATATATATATATATATATATATATGTTTAAATACATATTATAAACAATGTGTATTATAGGATTATATTACACTGATAACGGTTGTATCTATAACACTATTTAAGATGGTAACTATAATTACTATAATATACAATTAATTAGATTAGTTTATTTATTTGGCGAATGAAGTAAACCAAATATTTATCTCTATTTAAAAATAAATGTGAGAAGGTATGGAGTTTTTAAATAAACAATAAACTATGTTGAATACTATTGATGTGATTAATTCATATTTATCAATGTATAATACTTTACTAATGACATATTTAAATATAAATAAATATACTAAGATTTAAATACTATTAAGTTAATATAAGTAATAATATAAAATATAATTAATCAATGAGAATATATAATAAAACCTCAATTAATTTCTTAAAGGGAGTATATATTAAAATTAATTTGAACAGTGAATCTAAATTAATAGATTATATATTTTATGTATTTTATTTTAGAAAAAATATATATTCATAATCTATACTATTTACAAAAATAGACTTGTTATTTGGTTATATAGTTATATACTATTATACACTATATATATATATATATATATATATATATTTGATATATTATATTAACAATTTTATTTTGTAAAACAATATTATTAACCTAAATATTAACAAATTTAAATAATTTTATTAATTGATGTTTTCATTATTTTTAATAAAATAATATTATATAATCATCAATATTTTTATTAATATGATTAATTTTAAATTTATAATTTTAAAATATTATGATAATGATAATTATATGTTAAGATGAAATTATGAATTATAATATGTATTTCTTATTAAAAATTAAAAATGTATTGCAAATTTTAGTAAATTTAAATGATATTGAAATTTAAAATACGTATTAAACATATTTATAATTATGTATTAAATTATTGCATATTTTATATATTTTGAGTTAATTCATACATAATATTCAGTTATGAATTTAATATCAAATAGAAACAAAATAAGGTTAAAAACAACATATTATATATATATATATATATATATATATATAAATATATATTTATATATATATATATATATATATATATATATATATATTGTTATTGTTATTGTTATTTTTATTTGGTGGAGTCCTTTAATCCCATCCAGGAACTTAGATGAAGTTTTCACTTATAACCATATATGGCTCTAATGTCCCTTCGAAGCCACTCTCATATTAATGAATCCATGTTTTTAACGAGAGCCGATCATTTATTTATACACAAATATATAAGATCACTAAATAATATTTTAAGACTCATTTTATAAAATTAATTTCCGGACGAGGGTCGAACCCGTGTCCTACTGCTTGTGTGTATGACGCCTTAGCCACTGAGCCACACATGCAGTTAAATATATATATATATATATATATATATATATATATATATGAATATGTTTATATATATATATTATATATACAGTATTTGATACTAGATAGATTAACAAAATTAATTATAGTATTATACAATACAAATTTATATATCAATCGATTAATAAATAATAATTCACTTTTATCACTTATAAAATGTGATTTTTATTAATGGCATATGGCAGTTGAGAAATCAGCGAAAATCACAAAAATTATTTAAAATTTGTTATTCAATATTATTAATTTAATATATGTTATTTGTTATCTGTAAAAATATTATTATTGAAAACGGCCTAAAAATATCATAAAAAGCATGTTTTATAACACACCTTTTAAAATCAATAACGTTGGTTTATAATTTATTTGAAATCTATATGAATAATTTTATAATAATGCCCACATTTTATTTTATAACATTTTTATACTTATATATTTTCGATTTACAAAATTTAAAAACCCAATTGTCTATCTTTATGTATTCTATATTATCATCATTGTAAACATATGTCATTTATATGATATTATACACCAATAGAAATCTAATAATATACGCTATATATTTTTTATTTCCTGTACATCATTTCACGAATTGATATAATTTTACCTTTATATCAACTTATATTTATATTATTTACATATATTTATAGTTAGTTTCATTTATATATTAGTTTATTTCATTAGAATTAGAAAATAGTTATTTTTATACCATTATTAGCCTTTATATTCGATTTTTAGTTGAGTTTATTTTATTTAGAATTTGGTTTTCAAATTATATTTCTACGTATATATTCATTTATTTATATTACTTTATATTACTTACATTTTGTTATAGTTAGTAGTATTTCAATATATATATGTATTAGTTATTATTAGTTATTATTAGTATTAGATTTATTTTATAATATTATAATTTATATTAGAGTTATAGTATTTGTATTTATAATACTTTTAATTTATCACTATTTTTTACATTCATTTCATTTATTTACATTTATATTTTTACTATTCACATATACATATAGTTATTAGTATTTATATATGTATTATTTATTATTAGTTATATTTAATTGTATTGGATATCATTTATATGTTATATATATTATTTGTTTTTTTTATAATAATGGTAAGATCGAAGAGGAAATCACATATGCGCAACATGGTTGAAGCTATGTATTAACATTATGTATTCAGTGTATTTTACAATTTATAATTATTTATTGAATTTATACATCTATATATATATATATATATTACCAAATTTGGTAATATATATATATTATTTTATAAATCATACAACACTATTATTGCTTTATTGCTTATCATAATATATAAACTATACATAATAACATATTTTAATTATATATACTACTATGATAATTACATAAACTGTATTTGCTTTATTTTATAATAGTGATTTTTACTTATTAAAACTTTAGATGCGTTTTACTCAGAATAAATATTTTCTACTACCTAGGTGAATATAAATGTATGTTTAAAACAATCTAACAATTTTTGCTATATTTAAATGGTATATGAATAAATAAAAATAATTTCCTACATTTTTGTAATTATTATTGAATAGAGACAATAAATTAAATTGGTATAAATTAAAAAAAATAATGGATTAAATAAATTAGACATAATAAATAATATATTTATACAGGAAATAAATAATATTTAAAAAAAATACAAACTTTAAATTGTAGCAGTATATATATTGTATACAATACAAAAATAATTAGTTAAATTCATTGAATAGTTTTACCTAAACATCGATTTTAATAGACCTTTGTGTTTCCTATCACTTTACATGTAAATGCGTGAAATGGCGTGCGCATTGCCGTATGCTGTTAAGGGGAATATATTTACTTACATCTTAAATTATGGTTACAAGTACATGTTTATATTACTTATTAACTAGTTTCAAATCTCATAAATAAATGTATATATATTTAATAATAATAATAATTTAATTAATAATAGTTTATTTAGACACTTAATTAATTGTAGAAACAATTATAATAAAACTGACTTTTTAAAAATTATTATATATGATTTTAAGATTGTATTATCTTTTATTTTATTTTTACATTTTTTGACATTATATAAATTACTTTGGTTTATATATTTTTCTGTGTGCACATCGAATATTGTTAACCTATATTTATTTAATATATGTTCTTGTTTCTTCTCTTTTTTTGCTCTTTTTTCTTTTACTTTTAAATGTTGGCTATCTCATATTTAGTTCCACTATATTATATTTTAATTTATATTATGTAATACTTGATATATTTATTAGCTTTTAATTTTATATTTTTATAATTTATTTATATTATTACATAATTACATTAATATGATTATTACATTTAGTTACAAGATAAGTTTCTTTATATTTTATTATATATTTTATTTATTGTTATCATATATATGTAAACAGGAAGTCATAAAGCTAAATACCTCGAAAATCTTCTGAAATTTGTATTTGTTTTTTTTTCTCTCTTGTAATGATTGCAATAATAAAATGTATCTTATCTTATCATATCTTATAATATTATAAAATTATTATTTATTTATAACTATTATCTATAATGAAACTTATCATGTTAATACATGGGTAATTATCTCGATAAGCAACATTCATTCTACAACTACCCTGTCATTGCTTAAATCTTATAATAATAATAATAATAATTCTCTAAATTGTAATAAATTAATTTTAAAAAAAATAAATATGATAAAATATGTTTTTTCAGTTTTGGCGAAAGATTATAATGAAAGAAGCACTAATTATCTCCATAAGTAGATTATTCCACTTCGAAGCAGCAAAAACCTGAAATTCCCCTGTATAAGTGAAATACCTACATGTTTAGTTTAAATCGTTTAAAGTTACATTGGATAGCGCCTCTAATAAGCAATTCTTTTCTCAAATATAATATCAGGAAAAACAAAAATTTGAAAAAGAAATATTTATGAGCATATTTGTATTACTATTTGTAAGTAAATTATTATTTAAGAGCCATTTACGAATATTATTCGCACATGACATTAATTTATCGTAATAACAAGATTCAGCGTATATTGTTATGTCTTCAGAATATATACGATATTTCAAATTTATTGTTTGTCTATTATAAATAATAAATATAAATAGTAGAAGAGTAGAAGACATAATATGGATCCATGTGTAACCCCATATAATGAAATATTCTCACATAAAATACAATTACAAATCTAAAAAAATCGAATAGGATCTATATTTAATAAGTATAATTAATACTTTAAAAATATATCAAGTAATGCCTATTAATGATAGTCTATTAATAAGAATATCATGATATATATACTATCATAGGTAAATAAAATGTCAAGTTGTAAAAATTGAATACGGCTATATTTATCTCAATAGAAATAAATATTATTCATGGTAACAAGAAAAGGATTTTACTATTATGTACCTTCTTGTATGCACTTGTATACATCAACAAGGTTATTATCATTAATATAATGTATGAGTTGCTTAGATATATTTAAAAAATTACCTATAATATGAACCATGGTTATATGTTTGAAATTGCCGAAATCATTAGAATCTAAATACGGACTTTTTATTATTGGACAGTTATTTAGTAAATCAATTATAATTGTAGAGAAGAGAGTAATATTATTTTCTAATTTTTAAGGATAGAAAAGGGAAGAGGATCAAAAATAGACGATGAAGTAGACGTAATTATTAAATTATAGATATCAACAATTGAAGAAGTAGAAATATGTCTAATAAAGAAGAGGTTGTAGGAACGGATATTGAAGAAGTAATAATATCCTCATTTAAACAAATATTATTTAATATATTATTAATATTAATAACTTTAGAAACAAAATACTCAATACATATGGAACATTACTTTTAATCAAAAAAGGAGGATAATTTAAATGTCATTTAAATGTCATAATGACAGTTTCATTCTATATGCATTTCTTGCTTTAGCTACTTTTTTTTAATTAGTGATATAATAATTTAAAAATAAATTCTTTCACATTTTCTAATTGTCCTTTTTGCTTCTGATGTAGAAATATGAAACCATATTTATTACTTCTGAATTTAAAATAGTTATAAGATATTAATTGGAATAAGGATGTTAAGATTTAATTTTAAATTGATATTTAATGAATTATTATTAGGTATTTTATTCTCAAAATTAATAGATGTAATATACCTATATACAGTTCTTGTTTTGTCAGTATGTTTGGAAGGAATACCAATGTTTAGTGAAATAACATTATGCTCTGTTATTAAAGGTAAACTTATAGGAGATTTAGATAAAATATTAAATATTGTAGTATCTACTAAGTCAAGATATGACCAATATAGTATTTTGGGAATGTTAAGTGTTGAATAAGTGAAAACGAATCAATAACATTAATGAATATACTATGTGTATAATATAAATACATATCAACAACAAGGATATAAGTATTATTCTTAGTACGTGTGATTATATCATACAATTCATTTAGAAATATATGTATATCTTCAAAAAATAATATATTTATTTATGGATTATAGATAGTATACGTAATTTACTCCTTGGTGAGAAGAGTAGCCACATACAAGATAATTGATAAGATGTTGTTGTAAAGTGATCCAATCATGTTATACAGTAAGTAGTACGTATTGATGAACGGATACTCCGATTAAGTGTAGCAGTAACGTTAGCAGGACATAAATTCAGTAGGGAAGAATATTAGACAAGTCGGGAAAGTACAAGAGCATTTATTAGAGTTTTAGTAAGGTTTTTGGAAATTGATGTCCGTATTTTTTTAAATCTGAAGAGATGAAAGTTGGAGGATTTTGTATGGATGATATGTGATTCTTAAATGATAGTTTTTCATCAAATACTAATCCTAGGTTTTTGGAGAAATGGAAGGAGAAATAATCATGTTATTTAGAGTAAAGTTTGGAAAGGAAGTATCATAAGTATATATGTTAAGTACAGTAGTTTTAGAGGAATTGATTAGTAGTTTATTGGAGGAGATCGACATTCTCATACAGTTAGCACACTCAATTAATTCAGAGTTGATGGTATTATGAGAATTTATAGGGAAAAATATAAAAGTTGAATATCATTAGCAAACATATGGTAATGTATATTAGGAAAGTTCTTAATTAGATCATTAATATGGCGGACAT
This sequence comes from Osedax fenrisi, assembly GCA_964019155.1. Taxonomy (NCBI): domain Eukaryota; kingdom Metazoa; phylum Annelida; class Polychaeta; order Sabellida; family Siboglinidae; genus Osedax; species Osedax fenrisi. Next base: position 91,409,675 of record OZ025240.1, read on the forward strand.
AAATATAAAAGAGGGATGGACCTAGAAAGGATCCTTCGGGAATACCATAGTTAAGTGGAGATAGAGGCTAGTAAGATTTGTCAATCATAATATATATTGCGGTTATTCAGATATGAAATAAACCATTTTAACGCTAAGTCAGATATACTCATCAAAGTAAGTCGCGAGATTAATATATTATGGTCCAGGGTATCAAAAGCAGATGAGAGATCAAGTAGGATTAGCTGGCAAAACGTGTTGCTATATAATGTATATAATAGTAAGTCAGTACACAAATGGCTATCCTCTTTCATAACCAACCTAACTTCCTCAGTTTAGTTTACTCAACCCGTTCATCTTCCCGTCTTGTAACACACGGTATTCCCCAAGGGTCAGTCCTTGGACCAATACTCTTTAACATTTACATCATTCCCCTTCTCCACCTTATCTCGAATTCTCCAGTTAGCTTGCATACATATGCAGACGACATCCAAATTTATGTAAAATGTACAGAAAACGTTAATTTTGCACATGACATCCTTTCTTCTACTATTACCACCATTCATAACTGGCTCACAATAAACTCCCTCGTCTTTAACCCAATTAAAACCGAGGCTATCTTCCTTCACCTTCCAATCCGAAGTAAAACTTATCAACTCCAATTAATATTAATTGATAGCTCATCACGTACTCAACCCATGTCAAAAATCTTGGTGTTATATTTGACAATACTTTTAATTTTTACAGACAACTGTCCCACATAACAAAACTATTAAACTATCAACTACATTCACTACGACTTATTCGTCATTCAATATCAATATCCACCGATACTATTATAGTTTCTGCTTACATCCTACCTCTATTCGATTACTGCAATTTTATCCTTTACAATACCCCCTCATCGTATATTACTAAACTCCAAATTCTTCAAAATTCTTTAGCTAGGTGTATATTCAACATACCAAAATACTCCCTTACTCATATATCTCCATTCATAGTTAAACTCCACTGGCTACCTGTACGCCATAGAATCCTATATAAAACTCTACTACTGGCTCACAAAGAAATCATCTATAACTGTCCTGACTACCTAGCATCCCTACTCAAACTTAAAGTACCAACTAGTCCCACTACACGCTCCACCAATACGTTTCTACTTCAACTTCCTCCAACTTCCAAAAATGTAAAAAAATGTAATGTATGTAGTAATACGGAGGAGAGTATTTCGGTCGAATGACCCTTACGAAAAACGTTTTGAAATGGGTTGAAATGATTTTTTTTTATTTAAATGAGCCTTGAGTTGTTTGGAAATAATTATTTCTAATATTTTACTTAATATGGGTTTGTGGGAGATCGGGCGATACTTGCTAAATGAGATTGGGTCGAGGTTTTTTTTTTTTAGAATAGGTGATATTATGGCAGTTTAGAGACAGGGTCATTTGCCTAGGGACAACTTGTCCAGATGTTAGTGAGTTCGCAATAATATCCAAGAAAATAGAAGAAAATAAGGATGAAAGTATGTGATATAATGATAAAGGTAGTGGATCAGTGGGGAGGTACAGTGAGATATCATGAGTAGGTCATTTACTTCATACAATGAAGGTATAGTGAATATGCTTAATGAGTCAATAAGATGGGTAATATATATGGTAAGATAGAGTATGAATGGAGTAGATGCGCAAATAATATTATTAATGCTTGCAATTTTATTCTCAAAGAATTTTTAAAAAGAGAACGCAGTTGAAAATTTGACGTGTTTGGTAAAATGAGGAGGATTTTTTCATCTGGAGGATCGAGAGAATTT
>OZ025240.1:91413960-91436460 GCA_964019155.1 Osedax fenrisi
ATATATATATATATATATATATATTTAGTTACAAATTTCAAGAGGATGTAATAATCGAAGCAAATTAAGTTTACTGATTAATCCTATAGTCGTTGCAGTTTATGAACATTTTATAGAGGGTTATTATTAATATATTATTAATATATATATATATATATTACTTATTAACTAAAAATACATTGTTTGTATAGTAGTTAGATGTGTGTAATGCAGACGGTTCATTCATATATTAATACTTTATACGTAATAATACATCACTCTATTAGATATCCCGAGTACAAATGATACTACAAGCTCTTGTACTATGTACATTAGGGTAGCCCGTTTTGGTAATTTTAGTTCCCTTCATAAGAAAGTGCCATCTCGATCGGAATAACTCCATTTAATCATACCAGATATAATAAAGATAGAAATTTAAATTTAACATTTATGAAAATATTTAAATTACAGATATATGAAAGACAAATTTTTTTTTTTATAAATTTAGCCTTTTAGAATATGTAATATGTAATATACCTCCTTAAAAATATTAACACATTTTTTTTTTAAATAATTAAATCGATCCACGGAAATTTTAATTTTAATTTTTAAATTTGTTCTAAATCGAAAAAAAAAATTATATTATATATGTCTATCATCATTATATGAATATAAAATTATAAGTATTAATACAAAAATAACATATATTTATTCAACAAATTATTTTTATTTAGCATTTTAACAACAAATAAATTTTGGGGTAAACTATCGTAAATATTTTGTTGTTAGAAAAATAAATTTTTTTTTTATTATACCTCGTAGATATAAATTATAGTCTCACAACAAAGTTGATCCTTAATTAAAATAATTTATCAAAAAAATAGTCGAATAAATTACATTAATTAAAAAATAAAAAAAAAATTTAATAATTAATTTGAAATTTTTAAATAATTTTTTACTTTATTAATATTATAATATATTTATACACGTATTTTCCAAATATTTTATTTTTTTGACAACGCGCACTTGCACAAATATATAAAATATATAAGAAAAAAATTCTATTTATAGAAATTTACATTGTAAAATAAATGCAAATATTTCTTCATTAAAGTGCTTTCGTTTTACCAATATTACAAAATTATACATATTTTTTGATGAAACTTCATAAATATGTTTATTATGATATTATGACCTACTGTGAGCGAGATAGCAAAACTTTCAAAAACCGCCTACCCTAATGTACATAGCAGCAATGTATTTATAGAATGTCCAAACGGTTGAACTGCAATATACATTTGCAATCTAGGCCCGCTCGGCGATTGATTATAAATTATTATTAATCTCTCTATAAAATATATATATATATATATAATGTATCATTATACTAGTATATTATCTTATAAGTGTAAATGAAAAGAAATACATGATAATAAGTGATATAAATATATACAAAAAATAAATAAATAAACTAAATATTAGTATATAATCATATATTACCGAATACATATCTAGATATATTTATAAGTTATATTACTTTTCATATGTGTTAGTTTTATCAGAGTATTAACTGTTGAATAACTTACCGGATCACTGAAGCCATATAACCTGTTTATTATCTGGTGTTTCTTAATAGATAGAATGTTATATTGATGATGCTATTGACTATTTAATATTTTATTAATATTATTAGCCAAATATTAAAGTTGTAAGCATTATGTAAAAATTTAAATATACCCATGTTATCATGATTTCAAATTTTAAACATAATATAATTATTACTTTTTGTATTATGTATTAATCTTATAAACTACATGTGTAGCTCAATAGCTAAGGCGTCAGACACACAAGTAGTAGGAAACGGATTCGAGCCTCAAATAATTTTAAATTTAATTTTATAAAATATGTCATACATTAATATTTAGAAGTGATTAAATATAAATGTGTATAAATAAATGATTGGCTCTCGTTAAAAAATGGATGCCTTAACACGAGAGCGGTTCGGGGGGAAACATAGCCATACATGGTTATAAGTAAAATTGTAATCTAAGTTCCTGGATGGAATGAAAAAACTCAACCAAATAAAAATAAATACAAATTGAATATATTGAATATTTTAAGACGTGATTATATATATTTATATATATATATATATATATATAAAACTAGCGATTATACATTGTAAAGGATTTAGTTATAACTATCTATATATATATATATATATATATATATATATTTAGTTAAGTATGCCAATATTAAATAGGTTATTAGTAGCGAATTGATAAATATATGAGATTAAACATAAAAGAAATTGTAAAATCTAATGTAACACCAATGGGTGTAATATAATAAAATAATTATATAATACTAGTATAACAAATTGTAGCATGAAATATAAAAGTTTATTAGTAATATTATAATATATTTAATATTGGATAAATGTGGGGGTAAGTTATTAAATACAAGCCTTGTTCATTACAATCATTCAATTCGTTAATCATGTTAATTTTAATGAATTTCCGGTATACCTGATATATATATATAATGTTAAATATATATTTTGGTATATATATATATATATATATATATATATATATACTATTAAATACATATGTTGATATGCATAATAATAATTTGATTTTATTTCACATTAGAATTACCTAACAATTCGGATGAATATCAATTTACTCATATTAATTGTTTGAGCAAAATAAGTTAGTATATATAAGTATACTTAGCTATATAGTATATTTATATATTTGTCAAATTAATAAATATAGGATATTATATATACATCATTAATTAATTATTTATTTACAATTAATGTTTACAAAAATAAAAAATACCACAAATAAAAAAAGTATATTATATGAATACATAATATGTATTATTACTTAATATATATATGGTATTAAATAAACATATTTATAATTAAACTTTAATAAACATCCTATATAAATATATTGTTTATACACAAAATCATATATATATATATGATTTTTGATTATTTTTGATATATATATATATATATAAATTCTTAAGTATAATTCAAAACGAAAACAAATAAAAAATAAATATAAATAAAATGTTTATTCTAACCATAGATTTATAGTTTACATAGATCGGTATTGCTATATCTTGCCAACGTTAAATTATTGGTCATACATGGTGCCTGGAATGGGGATTTTTGATCTTTAATTGTTGTAAACTTAAGATGGCCGACATCACGTGACACATGATATTTCATAACAAATATTTAAATAAATAATATTTATTTTTTACATACATTTGGATTATTTTTCTATATACGCTTATAAAATGCATTTCGATTAAATCAAAATTGACATTTATAATTATTTATATTATATATTTAGAATGCACTATAATCGCAACACGTAATTTGCTTAAATAATACTTTATATAGGTAATTTTAAATTACAATTTATCGGTGCATTTTTAAATTCTTATATCGCTTTAATTTTTTCTATATACGCTTATATAGTACATTTTTATTATATCAAAATTGACATTTATATTTATTTATATTATATATTTAGAATGCACTATAATTGCATTACGTAATTTGATTAAATAATACTTTATATAAGTAATTTTAAATTACAATTTATCGGTGAACTTTTGAATTCTTAGATCGTTTTAATTTTTCTATATACGCTTATAATGTGCATTTCGATTATATAAATATAAACATTTATATTATATATTTATATCGAAATATAACTGCAACATTTAATTTGATAAATATTACTTTATATAGGTAATTTCAAATTATATTTTATCTGTGATATTTTAAAATTCTTAGATCTTTTAAATTTGTTTATAAATTGTATTTAAATTATTTAAAAATAAACATTTATATTAAATTGTATTAACTATATAAATTACAGTATAATAAAATACTTTAATTACATAAAATAATACTTTACATGAGTAATTTAAAATGTGAAAATGTAACAGTACAATTTTAAATAGCACTATCTAGGTTAATTTCATTACTAATATTTAAATATTACAACTTAATTAGATAAATACACATTTATATTAATTTATATTATATACTGAAATATAATTACAACATTTAATTTGATTAAATAATACATTATATAATTCTAAATTACGACAACTATAAGAACGCTATTATTTTAAATATTTAAAAATGCTTAATTTATCGATGACTGTTGTTCTAATAGTACACGTAATTATCCAGAAGGAATAACTCTCTACAAGTTTGTATTATATAAATACATTTAAATATTATTTTGAAATTCATACAATTATTTAATTAGACATGTAGATGTTATATCTAATTATGTATGAAGTAAATAAATGAATACGCGCTTAACGTATGAAAATCAAATAATCATACGAAATTTAACTTTAATTTCATAATTATAATTATTATAATATGTTACACGATTATAGCAAAGATTTTCTGAAGGAAAGATATAACACTTACGCGAAATCGTGTAATTCGAATTTGTATACAAAATACCCCAGTGCCACCTATAGCGGGTTACTTTTAGGAACTATGTATTGTTTATAATGTAAATTCGTATTTAACTATACACTTTTAAAATGTTAAATAATATGCTTTAAATTAATATTTATATGATGAAAACTAAGTGTTCATTACTAATATATAACAAACAAATATGATATGTATGTTTTAAATGCTATAAGTATATATGTAGTGAGTAAAAGCTAATTTATATTGCATGTAATTTAATAGAGCAATGAAAACAGTGTTGTATGCAAACAGAGCCGAACCTAAATCTATTTCAGTGATTTCGATACTACAGCTAGCAGCGGTTGGGGATATTACTAAATTACATTGCATGCATAGGGAGTGTTATATCTTTGCTTCGCAAACTCTTTGATTATAGTAACAAAAATCATATTAATATTATACACAATTATTATAAAAAATACCTATCATATTATGATATAAATGATATATGATATGTAACGATTTTAATGAATGTAATGAAAATGCATAAAAAGTCTATCGACTTACTAGAAATTAACCAATAAAGCACCCTACATATAAATTATATATATTTAATTCTGAAGACGCATGTATCAGGTACCTATTTTAAGATGTACGGCTTACGCCATAGCTAAGTACATTATAGAAAAAGTCTTAACGTGTTATAGATGTATCGTGATTATTATAAAACTTACATATATCTTTATTCTTTTATATAATTTTAATAGTATATAAATAAATAATGAAATTAATAAGCTATTATAAATGGGTAAGTCATCATTTTATGCATTTTCATTACATTCATTAAAATCGTTACATATCATATATCATTTATATCATAATATGATAGGTATTTTTTATAATAATTGTGTATAATATTAATATGATTTTTGTTACTATAATCAAAGAGTTTGCGAAGCAAAGATATAACACTCCCTGTGCATGCAATGTAATTTAGTAATATCCCCAACCGCTGCTAGCAGTAGTATCTAAATCACTGAAATAGATTTAGGTTCGGCTCTGTTTGCATACAACACTGTTTTCATTGCTCTATTAAATTACATGCAATATAAATTAGCTTTTACTCACTAAATATATACTTATAGCATTTAAAACATACATATCATATTTGTTTGTTATATATTAGTAATGAACACTTAGTTTTCATCATATAAATATTAATTTAAAGCATATTATTTAACATTTTAAAAGTGTATAGTTAAATACGAATTTACATTATAAACAATACATAGTTCCTAAAAGTAACCCGCTATAGGTGGCACTGGGGTATTTTGTATACAAATTCGAATTACACGATTTCGCGTAAGTGTTATATTTTCCTTCAGAAAATCTTTGCTATAATCGTGTAACATATTATAATAATTATAATTATGAAATTAAAGTTAAATTTCGTATGATTATTTGATTTTCATACGTTAAGCGTGTATTCATTTATTGACTTCATACATAATTAGATATAACATATACATGTCTAATTAAATAATTGTATGAATTTCAAAATAATATTTAAATGTATTTATATAATACGAACTTGTAGAGAGTTATTCCTTCTAGATAATTACGTGTACTATTAGAACAACAGTCATCGATAAATTAAGCATTTTTAAATATTTAAAATAATAGCGTTCTTATAGTTATCGTAATTTAGAATTATATAATGTATTATTTAATCAAATTAAATGTTGTAATTATATTGCAGTATATAATATAAATTAATATAAATGTGTATTTATCTAATTAAGTTGTAATATTTAAATATTAGTAATGAAATTAATCTAGATAGTGCTATTTAAAATTGTACTGTTACATTTTCACATTTTAAATTACTCATGTAAAGTATTATTTTATGTAATTAAAGTTTTTTATTATACTGTAATTTATATAGTTAATACAATTTAATATAAATGTTTATTTTTATATAATTTAAATACAATTTATAAACAAATTTAAAAGATCTAAGAATTTTAAAATATCACAGATAAAATATAATTTGAAATTACCTATATAAAGTATTATTTATCAAATTAAATGTTGCAGTTATATTTCGATATAAATATATAATATAAATGTTTATATTTATATAATCGAAATGCACATTATAAGCGTATATATGTAATAATAGTTTGCGGGGCTAAAGAATCTTATTTTGGTTTTCAGCGCAAATGCGTGAATCTACCTTCAGCGAGCAATCACCGCGGGTTTGGGCTTACGACGAGTAATCTTCTGAGACCGGGAAATCAAGGTGTATTACTTTAGTGCATTACTTTTGTATTACTATTGTATACTAAAACAAAGTTGGTGTGTTACAGTTTTTAATCAAAACAAATCTCAATATCAATATCAATCTATCCAGTTTGTCACATTCCTGACATATATCTATAAACAATAATATCACGTGATCACACAGATCACGGGAGGTTAATTTATGATATATATTTATAATAGCGTTCCAAAACTATATGATACATATATATAACTCGGTAATTAATGTAGTTTGAATATATACCCTTAAATAATTATAGTTAATAATATATTGATATTATACTTTAATATCAATATATGATAACATAACATATAGAAAAATTAAAACGATCTAAGAATTCAAAAGTTCACCGATAAATCGTAATTTAAAATTACCTATATAAAGTATTATTTAATCAAATTACGTAATGCAATTATAGTGCATTCTAAATATATAATATAAATAAATATAAATGTCAATTTTGATATAATAAAAATGTACTATATAAGCGTATATAGAAAAAATGAAAGCGATATAAGAATTTAAAAATGCACCGATAAATTGTAATTTAAAATTACCTATATAAAGTATTATTTAAGCAAATTACGTGTTGCGATTATATTGTATTATACATATTTAATATAAATAAATATAAATGTTTATTTTGATTTAATCGAAATGCATTTTATAAGCGTATATAGAAAAATAATCCAAATGTATGTAAAAAATAAATATTATTTATTTAAATATTTGTTATGAAATATCATGTGTCACGTGATGTCGGCCATCTTAAGTTTACAACAATTAAAGATCAAAAATCCCCATTCCAGGTACCATGTATGACCATTTAAAACCACGTGACTACCGATCTATGTAAACTATAAATCTATGATTCTAACTATAATAAATATAATACAATTCTGAAGAAACTATCTAAGCAAAAAGTAATACAATTCTCATATTCTCTACACTCGTGTAAATATATTAAAGAATTTTATAAAGGATGAATTAAATTAAATTTGTAAATAGTCAAATTAATATAACTTATATAATTACTTTCCATTATATTTAATAGGTATATAGCATACTAATACATATTATGAGTAGTATCACGGGTTAATTAATATATTAAGTTAATTATAGTAATACTATATGTCACAAATAATCACTTTAACTTAATCTTGTAATAAATAGAGTTATTAAAAGTGTATTAACAAAAATAAACTTAAGAATTAGGATACAAAAGTTAATATTAAAAATAACTTATTTATAGTTAATCACATAATCTCGAGCAATGTGTTATACTTAAGACGAACTCATTTGATTATAATATATAAAATAAGTAATGAAAAATAACATATTATTAATTAAAGTATAATAATATCATAGTTAAATAATAATAAATAATTATAATTCAGAATATTAGAATAGAAATGAAAATATATATTAGATACATATAAAAGATTGATATTTCAAAGAAAATCGGGAATTATTTAAAGTTATTCTATAGATAATACAATTATATAGGTATCATTAGTTAAAAGAGTTGCTTTATGTTTTTACTTATATAAAAAGATAAAATACTAATAAAATAACAACATATTGTGTATATATTGTATATAAATTTGTTAATACAATTAAATTTGATTAAGATTACATAGTCTGCAACAGCATTCATAACTTTGATATATATACATATATATATACATATATATATATATATATATATATATATATATATAATTGTTGATTTAACTATAGTTATACATATAGTTTGGCTTTAAAATAAGTAATAATGTATATTTTGAATACTAAGTTAACAATATATAAATGAGTAATTTAATATGACAATTAATAATCATTTCTATCGTAAATAACATTAATTTATATATTAAATTTCAATTAATATTTTAAATTTAAAAAAAACGTAACATCTGTTAAATATGTATTTAATAGATACTATAATATACCTATATGTATATATATATATATATATATATATATATATATATATATATATATATATATATATAAATATAATACAAGATATATACTATATTATGTTATTACAAAATAATTAATATTAAATTAATTTAGATACCTGCTGGAATATCTGTACAACTAATAAATGTAATTATATTATAATAAACGTGTTTAAAAGTTAATATATATATATATATATATATATATATATATATTTATTATTGAAATCATACACATACAAAATAATTTTAGTGCCATAAAAAGTGATTTAATACTCAAAATATGGTATCGGATTTAAATATTTTGAGAATATTTTAAAAATACTGATTTTTCATGTTATTTATTGGAAACTAAATTAAGTTGCGGTTTCCAATCCATTTTACCATCAACAAAGATTTCTCGAAATGTCATGGTATTTACTTGCTCAATAGCACTACAATTAATTTCAATATTTAATGTATAACTATAATGTATATTATATATATTATAAACCATAATATTGTATTTATTTACGTATATGGTTACTTTTTTAATAGCTAACCAAGAAGATAATTTACTTAACTCTATATTCATAAGCATATGTATTATAGATAAAGTATTACTTGAACATATTAAATGTTATCATCCGCATAAAGTATAGTTATAATATATGTTGATATATTTGATAAGTCATTTATATATTTATTTTAAAAAATAGGTTCAAAAACCGAATCCTGTGGTATTACACAGTTTACTTTAATAACACCTGAAATCAGTTATTATATTTAACATATTGACTTCTATTTGATAACATTTTTTTAAATTAATTCTAATTACTACCGAACATTTTTTTTTAAATTATTTTTTGATTTTTTTTTATTAATAAAGTTATTAATAATATTTAAATTACCTTTTGAGTTTTTTTATAATATCTTCGCACTTATTATGAAAATATTATTTTTATTAAATCTTAATAATTTATTTACTATATTTTTGCGTCCCATTGTATTTTATTTTTCATTTCGTAGATAGGAAATATATAGGGTTATACAAATACCGTCTACAATAGAACTCTCAATGCATTGTATTTTGTCAATTATTGTATTATGTTCTTATTATATAAATGCACCGTTGCAAAGAATACTTTTTGATATATTATATTACATATATATTTTATATATGAAAAAATTTAATTTAGAATTACTTGACATATTTGTTAATAATAGTATTCATTGCAATTATTCATATAACACTATCATTATTTAAAAATCTACTAAAGTTGTTTCTGTAGCGACTATAATGATACATACCTAGCGTAAATTAAATAAAAATGTGATCACTGAGTAATTGACGTTTAAAGTTTCATGACAATATTTGAAATAATTATAGATTAAAACATGTATTGATATAATTTATAGATAATTTTTGAATATAATTTATTCATAGATACTAGATTACACATTAAAGAGTTATTTTATGGAATACAATTGTTTTTATGTTTTATGAAAATGTATCACTTTCTACACTGAGATCTTGCCTTAACATACAACTTATTTTTAACTAAAATTTACTTAATTATAGAATCCCACTGTTTTATTAATATATTATGCTATGCTCGTGTAACCATTGGACAATTCTTATTGTAAATACTAGATAGATCGTTTACAAATATATCAACTAAATTATTTAAGTCTGGATTTATATTATAAATGTAACTCCAATTAAATTTTATAATATTATTACGTAAAGAAATTATACTAATATTGTTTATCAAGCGTATTTGTATATATTTATATATTTATATATTTAACATATACATTTATAGCAACGTCTCGTTTAATCCAATGATTTATTTTTATTTTACTTCTCCGTTTATTTCTTGTTTTTTTATATCGTATCGTTTTGTCATACTATCACATTTATATATTTTTTTTATATATGTTATATAATCATATGTTTATATATAATCATATCTTTCTATATATAACTAGTAATTCAATAAACTGTTGATCTATCTATTTATCTACAATCATATAAATTATGTATAGAATTCCTTATTATAAGAAAATATATTAATTGATTTTAATGATACATATTTTATAATATAATTATCATTAGTAATTTAATCTTAATCATGAGATTTGATATGCAATAATAAACTAATATATATATACATATATATATATATATATATATATATATATATATATATATTAATATTCCATATTTAATAAGATATAGATTTCAATGATTTAAAAAGATCATGGGATTTAAATATGAATGATAATACTCATTTATTAAACGGTTATAATTTAAATAATGTAATAGTATAATATTAAATATAGATATATATATATATATATATATATATATATATATATATATATATATATATATATATACTAGTCTGGGGTCGATGGCTCAGTGGGACAACCAAAAGCTAGTAAGCCAGAGGTCCCGGGTTCGACTCCAGGCAGTTCTTGAATTTCTCTTGTGTTTATAAAGAACTTAATAAACAATAAATCAAAACACAAGAAAGAAAAAATGTTACTATTTGTATTGTATTGTCCGGGGCCTCTCACAGTTATTTATAACATGTACAAGTCTATGACTTCTTGAGGGGTCCATTTGTATCCGCTATTTGTATTGTATTCAATATATATAAGAGATTTCAATAAATAAATATTATTATATATATATATATATATATATTTATATATATATATAATTAAATGTAAAATGATATATATTTAAAATGTATAATTATATATAAAAGTATATATTAAATATATAATTATTATTGATATAGGTGCTAAAATCTATATATATATATATATATATATATATATATATATATATATATATATATATATATATATATATATAATTCCAACTATATTACAATAAAATATATATTTATAAATATGCATATTTCCATAAGTATAACATAGATATTGGCTAACATATATTTACTAGGAAATATAGTATTAACGGGGAGGTGTCATTTAAAGCATATAATACTTAATTATTTATTTTACTATTTTATAAATACAATTATTTCAATTAAATAAATAATGGTAGATATTGATGAATATGGTAGGTTAATTTATATAATAGTTATCAACTTAATATTATCAATGGTTTTTTCATTATATATGTTTTACATTTATTCAAGGTCAATTAATATATATGATATTCTAAATATTCATTATAATAACATCTGTATTATATTAATTGTTTAATAAACCATGTACTAATTATATCAGTATTATATTAGTATTAATAGTATATATTAATTAAATTGTTGTAATAATAATAAAATAATTATACTTATTGTAATTTACATTAATGTTGTTACTTTATAGTAACTCGATATCAAATGGAGTCTTCAACACGGTTAACCCTAATTTACTAATCGAACATAAATATATCGTATTGTTTAAAATTACATAGTATCTATATATATAATAATATCAATACATTATATTAAATTAATATAGAAAAAATACACATAGAATTTATTTCTTAATTAAATACGTAAATACATATTCTACTTTTTTTGTATTCTTTAATAATAAGAGTGTCTCAATTTAAGACTCAGTATGACTTATATAGTATGAGTGATGCTATAAAGTGCATCTATCTATATATACATATATATATATATATATATATATATATATATATATATATTTATATATATATATATATATATACATATATAAGTATAATATATGAATACAGAAGTATTTTCATAATTAATTTTATTCCATTGCACAAGAGTTAACAATAAATTGAACATCAAAATAAATAATATAGTCATAATAAATCAACTAATTTTAAATTCCTAGGCATTTTAATTGACGAAAATCGTATGTGAAAAATGCAAATAAATAATATTAAAATAAAATGTACTATGGACTTAGTTAGACCTACATAGATATAAATATACATTTAATATTAATACTTTAGTTATGCTATATTTTTCTTTTTTAATAGTCATATAAATTAGTGTTCTATTATATAGGGAAGTACTTACTATAGAAATATAAAATGCATTCAAATTTTACAAAAAAATGTATGAGAGCAATATATAAACTTGATAATAATAACAATATTGATACATTTTTTTAAGACATAACATTCTAAAATTTAAAGATATAATAAATATATCTATTTATAAATATATGTTTATAATATATAACAAGCATTATTTGGATAATTCATTTTGTAAGTTATTTACCCATAATTGCTCCTTAAATACTGTTCGGTCTCCTTATGTATATTTAATTAATTTTTATTTCTTCTTTTTATTTATTTTAAAGTGTTCGTATTATATAAATATTGTTTATCTTAGACGCCTTACTTTTGTTTTTCGGTTTATTTTATTTGTTATAGTTTAACTTATTTATTATTTTAGTAGCTTTTTACATATTTAAATATTTTATTATATATTTTTATTATATTTTATTATTATTTTATTGTTATATATATGATGATTTATTAGTATTGAGAAGTAGATTTAATTTTATTGTATTTGTTATGAGACGAATGAACAAAATAAAATTACAATATATTTATACTCTTTATATTTATTCGTTATTGTATTAATTCTCTCATTATAAAAAAACAGGTTGGTATATCTATAAGTTCAATAGAACTTAGAACTTATATACCATACCTGTGTTTTTGATCTTGATCATCAACTGAATCTGATATTATTATTATTACAAATTAAACCTACATTGTTAAAAATAATCCTTTTGTTATCGCTGAATAAACCTATAGTAAGTGGTCCTTTGAGTGAAGATTTAGTGAAACATAAATGGTTTTACTATATAAAGAACTAAAGGGTTTTTATCAATATTATCTAAAGGGTTCTATTCTTATTTGAACTAAAAGTTGTTGATAGAATATTAACTAAAGGGTTTTGAACTTATTTGAACTAAAGGTTTTTGATATTAAATTAACTAAATGGTTTTGATATATTGATGAATACAATTGATCTCAAATTAAATTATAAATAATTCAAATAGATTTGATATATATATACATTTTAATATTCAATAATTATTTTCATAAATATAACTGTAATGATTTAACACATAACTCAACACCCCTCTAACGTTTCCAGATAACAAATAAACTATATTATCATATTGACGTACATAATATATTAAACATAACATCCGTGCCAGACAATAAATAATTGCTTTTTAAATAATATTTATATGTGAAATTATACTGTTATAAAAAAAGAAAATTAAAAACAAAATATATATATTTGCATATAAAATTAATAATATGTAAATATAGAACAATATTTTTAACTTATAAAATATATATTAATTAATTTTACTTACAAAAAATATATTTGGTTTTAATCATATATTAACTAATAGATTAAGCAACAATTTATCTCTAAAACTATAGGTATATCTAAATAGTTCGAAACCCTTTAGTTATTATTTAATTATCTATAGTAAGTAATAATATATATAGTATATAGTATATAATATATTGTAAATAGTATACTCTATATATATATATATATATATCGTCTATATGGTCGATAGTAAATAAGCTCGATGTGGAGAGGCTTGACTTGTATTACAATATATAAAACCTTTAGTACAGTTAGAGGTACAACTAAAGGGTTCAAAACCCTTTAGTTAGAATTTAATAAAAAAAGTAAAGGGTTATAAACTTTTAGTTATTATTTAATAAAAACTAAGGTTTACCAAAACCCTTTAGTTTCGCTTTAATGAACTACAGGTTTTTTTTATATATTAAAACCTTTAACTCATATTTAACGAAATCTAGTTGTGTTTTATAGTCATTATTTTTAACAGTGTATGTTATACTTTTTTTTTTTTTAATTATTAATAGTAATAATTAATGTGTATCCCGTCATTAAAATGATGATTTTAACTACCATGTATTTTAACTATCATATTTGTATCACTTTCTAATAAAAATAATGTATTTTAATTTAAATATATGATCATATTAAACATAATTTTGATAATGACATTGAACTTTCTGTATTTATTAAATATTTTATTATATAATATAATATTTTAATTTAATAAATGTTATAATAAATATTTTATATTAAACTAAATATATATTTATATTATATAATTTATATATATATATATATATAATTTATAAATTTGAAAAATGCTTTATCTTTAATATAATTATATATTTAATTCAAATTTATTTAAAAATAGATATTCATCGTGTATACTTTGTAATAGTGAACGTGAAATTAATTCTATATATACGCAATGTGAAATAGGTATATTTAATAACTATTGTATAATTAATTATTATAGATTATATATATATATTACTTAATTATAGATATATTTATTATATTTATTTATCGTATATACATATTTTATAATATATATATATATATATATATATATATATATTTAAATAAATTAATATACATAGGAAGTAATTCAATTTTGGAAGTAATACAATGTAGCTCGAAATGTTTATCTTACATATACTTATTCGATACTTTGGTAATATATGAATATGAATATATATATATATATATATATATATATATATATGTTATAGTATTTTTCATGATAAGTTATAATCATTTAGCGAACGTATATTGCAGTTAAATTACTTTCAGTTATTCTATAAATACACTGCCGATATGCACGTGCACTGAAGTGGAACGTGAACGAAAGCGAATTACTAAATTATATATATATATAATATTTGTGTACCAGTTTGCACTCGGCTAGCTAATACAATACATAGGTTATATTGTATATAACGTATTATAACATTCGACACGAACCCAGATACACGGTTATTGCTGAATAAAGTTCTAAACAGAT
Organism: Osedax fenrisi; assembly: GCA_964019155.1. Classification (NCBI taxonomy): domain Eukaryota; kingdom Metazoa; phylum Annelida; class Polychaeta; order Sabellida; family Siboglinidae; genus Osedax; species Osedax fenrisi. The sequence goes on from OZ025240.1 coordinate 91,429,541, forward strand.
AAAGATATCTTGAAAAAGTCCCAAAGTATTTTACGCATCATCTTTTTGCTCGTTGTAAAATACCGTATCTAAGTTATGACGAAAGAATTGAATTTCTAGATATTGATTCATTTTAAATACGACGAATAAGATTAGATTTAATAATGATATATAAACGTATTAATGATTTGATTTATATTTACCCATATTAAATCTAACAAATCAAAACTACTAATATTAATCAAGGCCATTCTAAAAGACTATTAATAGATAAGGTATAATAATAACCCGTGTAGAAATTTATTGAAAAATATAGTGTACTCTGTATAGAATAATCTGGATGATAATATAGTTAATTTAAAAAGTTAAATTTATATTAATAATATCCATAGTTTGTATTTAATGTGTATATAGAAGGCATACTATCATCATATTGTTTATTTTATTTATTATTTCACGGTCCATATAATTATTATTATTATTATTTACTAAAACTTAATTTTATTTATATAAATAATGTATGTAATAGATAATATATGTTTTATTTGTATTTACGTGTTGTGATAGATTTATGCTAACATATATTATATTAGATTATGAATAATAGATACTTATCAGATATATTTGTATTTATTAATTAATTTATTATTCATTGTGTTCGTAATGATATTACATTGAATTTAATTGAAAAATTTCCATTATCATTATAATATACATTTGGTTATATATATAGTGACTATAATATATATATATATATATATATATATATATATATATATATATATATATATATATAATAACATACTATATGTATAGATATATAATATATACATATATATATATATATGTATACATATAATTGACTATTATAATAAGGCATTTTTAACATTAAATGTACTATAATTTAAATATATTAATTAAAAAGATAATTATGTCAAGAGGATGCTATACACCCATAGAAACTTATATCAATAAAAAAAGTCACGTTTCAATAATGTACGACATACTTAGAGATACTATGGATAATACTCCAAGTCGTCCTGTAGCATGTAATAATCAGCTATACAATAGTTTGTTGAACTACATTTTTAATTATAAATTAATATATAAATATAACATATCATAATATATTCAATAATATTGAATTTAAAAGTATTCATTAGTTATATATATATATATATATATATATATATATATAATACTAATAATTTCAGAGTTAGTGATTTAAAATCAGAGCTTATCTAGGTATCCACAAGAGGATATTATAAAGTTCCTATAAAAAAATGTAATATAAATTTAAATAATCTATAAAAACGTAAATATAGGACTATGAGAAGGTAATAATAATATTATAACAAATAAAAATGTTACATTTACAAAAAAATGGATAATATTAAATTATTAGTAAAATAAATTATCAAAAAGTTCATATCCAACAATAAGATAACACTTCAACTTTAAGTTAAGTCAACATATAATTCATCGTAATACTATTATACTATATTTTAATTTTCGTTTTGGTATCGTTTTGCGTTTTATTTTGTATTATTTATATGTTTAATATTCACATTATGAATATAATTCGTAATAAAATTAATTCAATTTAATTCAATTCAAGTCAACATAATAATAATAATAATAATAATAATAATAATAATAATAATAATAATAATAATAATAATAATAATAATAATAATAATAATAATAATAATAATAATAATAATAATAATAATAATAATAATAATAATAATAATAATAATAATAATAATAATAATAATAATAATAATAATAATAATAATAATAATAATAATAATAATAATAATAATAATAATAATAATAATAATAATAATAATAATAATAATAATAATAATAATAATAATAATAATAATAATAATAATAATAATAATAATAATAATAATAACAATAATTAATTTCTGATTCTCAATTTGGATTCCGTCATAAAAAATCTGTTGAACTGCAACTATTAAATTGTTATACTAAATGGATTACTGCAATTGATAAAGGCAGTTTTATTGATATCATATATCTTGACTATGCTAAAGCTTTTGATAAGGTCTCTCATAGTAAATTACTTGTCAAATTAACTAATTTAGGTATATGTGGTAACATACATTCTTGGATAAGTAGATTTCTATCTGGTAGATCTCAAAGAGTAAGAGTTAACAATCAAATGTCTGATTCAGTTAAAATAATATCTGGTGTTCCACAAGGATCTGTAATAGGGCCTTTACTCTTTCTAATATATATCAATGATTTAGTCGAAGTGATTGATAAAGATATATCCATTAATCTTTTCGCGGATGACACTAAATTGAGTTTTATATCTAATGACATAGATCATAGATATAAATGACAACATAATATTGATAAATTTTATGAATGGTCTAATTCTTGGCAATTAGAAAACGCTGCAAAAAAATCAGCTGCTCTTACATTAGGCAATACTAATAAACCATTGTATACTATAAATAATGTTTCAATAGTAAACTGTAGATCGTATCGTGATCTTGGTATCAAATTTGATCCATCATTACATTTCTCTGAACATATTGGTGTGTGTTGTACAAGTGCATATTGTGTTATCAATCGTATATTTCGCTGTTTCATTACTAATAATATGCCAGCTATTAGAAAAGCATATATATCATATGCTAGACCCCACCTTGAATATGCGTCGACAGTCTGGAATCCGGGATTAGATGCCAGGACATTCAAAGGACTGAAAATAAAACTAGAGAAGGTCCAAAAATTCTTTACGAGAAGATTAATCGAGAGATGCGGTTTACCTTATAAACCTTATAATGAACGATTAATATACCTAAATCTAGATTCTCTAGAAATCAGAAGAACTAGATTTGATCTTGTTATGGTATATAAGCTATTTAACGGATTGGTATCTATGAATACATCATCTATTATTAATATCAAAAAGACCAACTACAATACCAGAGGCCATTCTCTGCAAATTAGTAAAAAAATACATGTAAACTAAATGTAACAAAAAATCTACTAAATAATCGAATACCTAAAATTTGGAATGGTCTTGATGAACATATTGTATTAGCAAATAGTTTATATACCTTTAAAAATCATATTAAAAAAATTATAACTTAATATTTATTTATACATATATATATATATATATATGTATATATATATAATTTTATAAATTATTAATTTTAATTATTAATTGTTTTTATCACCGGCACATGTGATACGTTTCTAATTTACTATTGTTATTTTTATATGTGTACTATCTACGTTTTGTTGTCGTTTTGTGAATTTATCACTACATATTGTTAATTATTACTAAATCGAACCAGAAAAAATTCATAATAAATATTCATTCAATTCAATTCAATTCAATAATAAAAATAATAATAATAATAATAATAATAATAATAATAATAATAATAATAATAATAATAATAATAATAATAATAATAATAATAATAATAATAATAATAATAATAATAATAATAATAATAATAATAATAATAATAATAATAATAATAATAATAATAATAATAATAATAATAATAATAATAATAATAATAATAATAATAATAATAATAATAATAATAATAATAATAATACAAATAATAATAATAATAAAAATATGATCTACAATTCAACATGTGTAAAAAATAATAAATTAAATAAATATAGTTAAGATTAATACGAGTATTAAAATAAATAATAAAATATATAACAAAATATTATTAAGCTTTCATAAATAAATTTAGAATAAATCAACAAATTATAGTAAAGTACACATGTAAAAATAAAAAAATATAACATTGAATTAAAGTTTCAATTTTACAAGATAGGTTTTGATCCTTCTTCCAAATAAATATATATATATATATATATAATTTAATCAAATGATTTGGAAGAAAATAAATGAGTCAAGATGATATGTTTCTCATACGAAATTAATCTCTATATGTTATTAACTTATCTTTGACATTATGTATATTAATTACATATTGAATTTATTTATCAGGTACTTTTTTAATAATAGTAAGATATTTAATATACTAAATCGAGCATAATTTTACGATACTATGGAAATTCAAAATTGTATTATTTGTTTGAATCTGTTAATAATATTATTATACGTTTTGTAATCTATTTATATAATTTATTTATGCTAAAAAAGTAGTATCATATATGTGTGAGTAATAGTTATTTTATAGTTATAGAATAGCACTTATCTAATCCTATATATTCTTGATAATAACCATATTAAAACCTATAGTATTCGTATTATACTTGTTATGAATCTTTTCTAGTAATAGTTGGAAATAATAATTATTAATTGTGGTTTAATGTGTAAGTGTTTTATAAATAGACTGCGAATAGTTAATGTCAAAATATATTGCAAAGGACCATCAGGAATTTAAAAATTACCAATACATCTCTTGGCGATTTCACTAATTTTTTTTCAATAAAACATTTGATGTATAAATAAAAATTTTTATTTGAGTTTGATCACCCAATTGTTTTATAGAAGTCTACATTTATTTATGAATATTATTATATTATTTATACTTTTTATTATAATATTCTTGTTATATATATAGTAATAGTATAGTATATATATATATATATATATATATATATATATATATATATATATATATATATATATATAGTATGGTATATAATATAGTATAGTAATTAGATTATGTGTATATATTGTGTAGATTAGTTTTATTTTTTCATTAATCAAAAATACAAATTAATCCATGCTTTAAGGAAAGCCGAGCATTTATTTATATGCAATTATATAATACAACAACTAAATAGTATTTTAAAACCTAGTTTAAAGATACGGACGGGGCTTGAATTAAGTTATACTAACTATATGTATGATACTATAGTTGGCTATAGTAGATAGTTTTTAAATATTATATATATTTTTATATATTAATAGTTATAAAATAAACAGTAATATATATGTCAATTTATATATATATATATATATATATATATATAAACTAAGATATAACATGCATTAAATATATTATTTATTAAGAAGTATGTTGGGAATATTGCACAGGAAGTAGATGTAATAATGAAACATATGAAATGAATTCTGGTTATTTAAATTATATAATGTATATATATATATATCATAATTATAATAGGTACAATTGTGCATACATAAACCTAATATAGAGTATATATATATATATATATATATATATATATATATAAATATATATACGTTTGTAGATAATTGTATTACATGGATAAATAATTATTATATAATTAGTTACCATTTGGACAATAACATAATATATTTTTAATTATTAAAATTTATTTAATTATTTAATATGATACATTATTGCATTATTATAATTATATATTATGAATGAACGAATGAATGAATATTATTTATATACAATAAATAAATAATTAAAATATATGGAATATGTATACAATATAATAGTTATAAAATAACTAAAAGGAACATATTAATAGCAATATGCTTTCGAGAAAGGATTTCACACATAAATGTATAAGAATAAAAGAACCAACACAAAATAAATGTGATAATAACATTACTATAATAATATATAATAAAATTAAATTACATATCGAATCAAGTAGTTCTCATGAGCGGTAAATATCTACTCATAGTATGCATATATGGCATACCTGAATGGCCTTTATCGACAACATATCCTAGTATATTAGTCCAAAAGGATTTTATTGGTATACCATTTTATTGGTATATATATAATATATTTCTATCTTTTAAAACCGTAATATTGTGGAATAAATGGTCATATATACATGCTATTAATAGAGTTACATACACATAATAAAAATTACTATAAGAAACAAGACGTACATGATTTAAAAAATATATATAATCGAAAAAATAAAAACAATAAAAAATATATAATAAATTTGAGTAAGATAATAATAGCATAATAAAGCAAATACTATCTTCAATATCAGAATACGGCGTTCACTTGTTAAAGCTGGCTCCTAGCTCTAATATCTGTTTCATAAACTGAATTAAACTAGTGTATGAATGAATGCAATTTGATAAATCTATATTTATTTATATATAATTTTGTTGATATATTTTTTAAATACTATAAGTAATTGAATTGTTGATAAACAAATCAAATTCATTACAAAACATGTTTTCAATATGCATACAACCACAAACCATTTTATATATGTATTATTTAACCCTCTGCAACCCAAAAGGCTTTACTCGCACATTAGTTTTATATATATATATATATATATATATATATGTAAATAATAATATAATTTATTGAATATAGAAAATAGATATTCAAAATGAAATAAAACAGGAGATAAAACTAATAGTAAGAACGAAAATAAAAGTATTAACATTATTGATTTACATATGCCATTGCTTAGCTCGTATATGCTAATGATATGCCAACAAGGCCGCGACAGATCTAAGCTTTTAGGAAAGGGTGAATCATTTCCTATGCCGTGGGGAGGAAAATTTGACCAGTAGTTTCCACGCTGGCATCCTTACTACCCGACACCCGTCACAACTCCACTGACCTAACATAATACACGACATATATATATATATATATATATATATATATATATATTTTAGATTTAACATATGTGTAAATGATATTTATATAGTATTTCTTATTATATTATATAAACACATACTTTCCTAATTCTACAATAGCTTATAGTTTAAACCTATATACTTAATGCACTTAACATACCCTATAATGTTATATTTTACATTGGGACGCATTGATTATAATGTTACAATATATATATATATATATATATATATATATATATATATATATATATATATATATATAATATATATTCCATAATATATAAAATATTTTATTAAATAGGGGACGATTTTGATTCATACGAAAAAAATTTGA
>OZ025240.1:91441460-91521460 GCA_964019155.1 Osedax fenrisi
CAGATGCACATTCCAGAAGTTCCAAATTGGAGTTAAGCGAGTTAACAGGAATTTTAATAATTAGCTGTATATGATCAGCATATATATGGTAGGTAATATAAGGAAATTTACTAATAATATTAGATAGAGGACGCAAGTAAATAGAAAACAATAAATGACCGAGTACTGATCCCTGAGGAACTCCACATAGTATATCAATGGGATGCGAAATATAATCATTCACTTTTACTGAGGAGGTTCGATCGTTAAGAAATGAAGTTAACCAGCTGAGAGACGAACCTTCAATTCCGAGTTCCTTAATGCGTTCAATAAGAATATTGTGGTTTAAAGTATCAAACGCACTCGAAAGGTCGAGTAGCAATAGTTGCGCATAATGAGAGGAGTCGAGCGATTTATAGAGCGTATCAGTAATAATATTTAAAGCAGTTTCAGTGGAATAATGTTTTCTATAAGCACTCTGGTAGGGTTCCATTAAATCGTTATTCTCAAGATAAAATATCAATTGTCTACTGACTACACGTTCCATGATTTTACTGAATTTTACAGGATATGGGTCTATAGTTCATAAGATCATCAGGATCGAGAGAGGATTTTTTCAGAATCGGCTTAATAATAGCATATTTTAGAGATTTAGCCATGATCCCATCATTAAGTGATTCCGAAATTAAATTCGAGATAGTAATCGAAAGTAATAAAACTACATTTTTAAAGACAACCAAAGGAAGAGGATCAATAGGAGATGTTGAATTGGACATCATAATCAATTTGTGTATTTCAAAAATGTAAGGCGACGAAAAACTAGATAATTTACATAACGTTGGTTCAGTGATTTGATGGGCAATCATACTCGGAGGTATCAAAGCGAGTTTAGATTTAATACATTTAGAAATACTAGATAACTTATTATATAAACTAGATACAGAAGAAGAGCACATATTATAGTCGGAAAGTCTATTTGATATGGGATTTAAATTACTACCAAGTATTCTATTCACTATTTTGAAATTTTTTTGGGAATTTGAACCACAGGCATTTAGTTTTTGCTCATAGAAATTAGCTTTTTGTGAATAAATTGCTTTCTTATAAGCCATCCTTGCCTCCAAGAAAATATACTTATGATAAGAAGATTGATGAATTCTACGCTCAAGTTTCCTTAATGAACGTTTCATTATAGCAAGATGAGAAGAAAACCAAGGTGAGGAAGTATGTAGAGTGAAGTAACGAGATTTTAAAGGAACTAAGTTATTCAAAGTAGATGAAAGACAGTAATTTAAAAAATCAAACGATATGTGATCACTGGATAATCTATTCTCAATTTGTAACCCAAGTTCATGATAGTTTAATTTCCTCAACTCCCTATAAAAAACTAATGACTTAGTTGATACAGGTTTCCTTAGAGAAATAGATGTATGAATCAGATAATGATCAGTTAAGAGATCAGAACGAATACAGGGTGAAATGAACTGAGTGGGTGTATCATTAGGAGTAAAATTCAAATCAAGAATATTGCCACTTGTGTGAGTAGGACAGGATATATGTTGATGAAGACCAAGGGATTCAGTTAATTGCCTAAATAAGGAATGGGGTTGAGACATGGAGTCAAAGTGATAATTGAAATCTCCCATACAAATGAATTTAAAAGAGCTAGAATGTAAGCCATTATTTATGCAATCAGAGAATTCATCAAAGAAGATGGAATAATCAGGCCTAGGAGGCCGATAAATAACTATAATACGAAGTATATCGAAAGGGAAATTAAATGTGCAAGATAAGCAATCACTATAAGAAAAAGTAACAGAAGAAATGGAAGGCGTTGGTAAGTCCATATGAATTAAGATACCAACGCCTCCCCCACGACCATAATTACGAGGTTGGAGATAAAGATTATAACCTGCCTCGCAGCACAATGAGAATATATCCGTATCATCAATGCTAATACAGGTTTCAGTGATCCCAATAATAGAGATAGGTTTAATTTTTAGATAGGCAAGGAGTAGTACAATATTAGAGCGAAGAGATCTAATATTAATAAGGGAAATGCTAATTACATCAGATAACATGCATAGTCACTTTTTATTAGACTCAGTCTCAGATTTTGATTTTGAAAAAGCCGCAAAAGATATCTTCCATGCGGATATTTCCTCTTGCGTAGGGCTATATTTATCAGATATCCAGTCAATCTTATCATTGATAGTTCTTCTTAACTCATAGCAATTAGTTCTTTTATTAAACACCGATTTTAGGGACTTAATGGAACCTGATTTAATAGCATGATAATACAGCAAGCCCAATTTCCTAGTATCGAGTGATAATGACTGGAATATAAACAGTTTATCATATTTATCATCAAATTTTAGATCTAAAAACCTATCTCTAGAGTATTTTGAGTTGAAGTTTATTATGGCAGTTCCATTAATAAATTTAACATCAGAGATAGTAGCGTTATCGATACCAAAATACTTAAACATATCATTAATATAATCCATATTACAGCTAGATTTCGATATATTTTTTATAAATGCACATAAATCATCTATTTGATTATGTGTTATTTTACTCGGTATATTATTAATCTTATATGTCATAGAACTAAACGAAGATTCAATTGAAGATTTCAGTGTATCAGCATATGTTGTATTTTTCTTAATAATATTATTAGAATCGAGTATTAAGGATTTTATATTATTTATTTGTACAGATAAAGAGTTCAACGTGACAACATCAATGGAAGGGGAAGAAACATCATTTTTAGATACCAGACAATTATTACAATAAAATAGAAATTGTTTAGAATTAAAAATCGCACAAGCATATTGAGGAGGAGTATTATTATTAGTCCACGCGGAATGGAGCATATCGGCATTGAAAAGGCATTTATGATGAATACAATCATTACAATTGGTACAAAAATTGCTATTCTCAGTGCTACATGGCTTATCACAGTAGGTACAATTGGTCATATTAGCTAATATAAGTTAAATTAAATTCTAATGTAGTATGTACTTATCTAAGCTTGCTATATTAGTATGAATATGTGATGTGATTGTGAAATATATGTTAATGTATATCTATGCAGGAATTATGTATATATATAAAATATATAATATATTATATATAAACAGTCATAATGTATTAATCAATAGTACAGTAAACAATATCAAAATTAAATCATCCAGGCAATATAATAGAATAATAAAACAATAGAAGTCAGTTGTTTACATAATCAAATTCACGCGATGCGGTCTGGTGATTTTATAGATCTAAGGTATCGATTTATCAATTTACACAGCTCTGTAATCTCGAAAAACCTATATAACGTTTATAATTATAGAAGATATACTCAATATGATAGATATTCTATTATATATAAGACGGAAGCTATATATTTATATTGCGCATACACTATGAAATATCATTCGGGATAAATGTACACTAATCTCGAGGTCACGACGGTTTAAACACGGGTTACCGACAACCAGAGCAAGCCAGGCACGGGATGATCCTCCTGGACAGTGACCGAGATATGTAGTCGTGTAGTACAAATTGATGATATGCGAAGATGTGTATATCTCAGTATACAAGCATGTAACGTAGATGAATGCGAAATAGTGTATTTAACAGTTAAACAATAGAAGTTGAAAATCAATAGAAACACGTCTGTTCGCTACGAGAGACAGAAACAGAATGAAAAAGATATATTAATATATAAAATATATATTTGTACTCTTTGTAAGAACTGTAATGCGAGATACTGTTAAAGCTCTATATATTATTTATTGAAGTGAATCATATAGATTAAGGTATATTATATATTAATATAATAGTTATGTGATCCAAATAAATACTTGGGAATAGTATAAATAATTAATCGGAATGAATAATTTCTGTAACACAAATAAAATTATAGACTTACAGCGTGATACTTTATAATAATAAGAAGTACATTTAGTATTTGTCATTATATAAATTACTAATGTAATTACAAATGAGGCATTTTATTTATAAATATCCCATAAGTGGTCCCTAATAATTTCTATAATACTTTTCTGGTACCTTAATTAAGGTTGAATTCATGAATTCAATGAATTAATTTCTGTAAATGTAATATAATGAACAATATGTAAATATGAATGTATCTAAACTGATTTTAAAATAAAAACGTGTTAAAATTTCAAAGTTAACACATGAATGTATGATATATATTAATTAACATATATATATATATATATATATATATATATATATGTTATAGTTATTTATTTATCAGTATGAATATATATATATATATATATATATATATATACAAATTAAAATTAAAAATATATAATATTGGTAAATATTATATTAGAGGTATATGTAAGATATAGTAAATATTAATAAATTATAATAATTTATTTATAATTATATAATATTATTATAGATTAAATATAACATTTCAGAATCAAAATAGAGATGGATTTAGTAAATGAATTTTTTTAATTTGAATAAACATTACATATTATGTTATATTTAATATATGTTACAATTTATTTTATTATAGATATAAAGCATATACATTTATATATATATATATATTGAATTCATTTAAGTATAATTATTAGTTTATGTTTTTAAGCTATAGTTTATATAATGTCACTTACCGTTATATAAATAACTTAATAATTTGAACATTCTACATATTAGTATTAATCTATATTATAGTTATGGTAATTTAAATCGTAAAAACAAATATTTATACTATATAAATATATAATATATAAATAATAAATAGGAATGTATACAGTACAATCATTGTACTAGTTAACATGATTTTTGATGTGTAGGTTTTATAAATGTTTTCTAGATTAGTTTTTTCAGATCAGATCAAGTTTTTTATTTATTTTACTTTATTTTTTTTTCGAATTTTTCGATTACAATTTATAATTGACTAACAAATATGGAGTTAATGAGCAATACTAATTTGATTTATGTATGAGAGATATTGAACTATGGGCTGGATGTTTAGAGTCAATTATTAAATTTTTCTCGGTAATCATAGATGTTCAGAATATGTAAATATTGTGTAAGACTTTATTCTATGTTTTATAAATATCTGAGCTCGTATGTCCATAAAGATTCATTTTCTGTGTGATATCTAGATTATTTTCTAATCATTTTATTGAGAGTGCTTCAATCAGAATATTTTGATAATAGAATATAGATACCAAAGTAAAATAACTATTAAATCCTAGATGAATACTGTTGGAGTCTAAAAAAGGGATATAAAATACTTCAAATATAAAAAATCATTACAAAAATCTTTAATTCAATAAAAATTATAACATTGACTATGTACATTATTATTTTGAATCATAATATATTAAAATATACCAAATACTATTGAAATAAATTCAGTACATTTCAGTTAATATCCTTTATTTTTCCTATTATTGTGATTTTTTTTATAAATTTTCAAACTTAAATAAATGAAATAATTGATTTTATCTGATAAAACTAATAACATGTTTGAAAGGGTGTAAACAAATAGTCTTGAATCGGTTAAAATACTAATACTTCATAGATTTTTTTTCAAATGGCGACCAGTGTTATTTATCAATTTGTTAAGCTCCAAATTCATAAATAAAGGTGAACATATGATATTGTAATTAATCTAAATATTATATTCTCAATAATAATAATATATGAATAGACACCATAAGTTATATAATGAGGTAATACTATATTATAATATATTATATATGGTAATATATATAGTAATATGTAATACTTATTAAAAAGTTATTGTATAAATTCTATTATTTCCCATTACAACTGTGTTTATAATTACTTTAAATAAATAATAATTTTATAATTATATGAATAGTAATTAGGTTTATTTTCACCCAGAATACGTGTGGGCGTAAGTTATCAGAATAATAATAATACATAAAACTCATATAAACTTAAATAAAATTGACTGTCGGAAAAATAATAATTAATTAACACATATATTATAATATAATTTAATATAGTATAAATGGGATATGTGTTAGATACTAAAGGAAAAGTGGGAGCTTATAGATATAGTAACAATTTATGTAAATTACGCAAGGAAGGAATACTATATATATAACATGATTGAGGAATTTAAAATCAATTAACGTAAGTACAGCTATATATTAACAATAGTTATATATATATATGAATGAATTCAGTTTATAGTCAATGTCTAAGGAGAATCAGTAAAAGCGATTAGCTTTTTTAATTCAATATCTCTTAACAGTAGTGTAATGTCATATTTAATCATCTTCATTCGGATAATATACAATAATATTATATAAAAATGGATATCAAAATAAACAATAAACACATATAAAACTAAAACAAATATTTGATTCCCATGTTAACATCCAAAACAAAGTATAAAATATAATTGATATATTTTTCATAATTGTAATATAATATTTATAAAAGAGTCTAAAAAATATTTGTAGGTTACTATTAGTTATTAATACTGTTTTAAATTGTTTTAATTCAAATACTGTTTTTTTTATTATTGTAATACTTTTAATTTGTAATACTGTAGTTTTTTTGTTATTAGTTATGTAAAGTTTAATATATAAAACCTAAAATTTGTAAAATAAATATTAAAGAGTTTTGATAAATAGTAATTTTTTTTAAATAATTAAACATTTAATACTGATTTTGTTTTTTTTTTTAATACTTCTAATTTATAATAATGTTTTTTTTATTATTTTTGTATATGGTTATATAATGTAAAATATATAAAAATGTAAAATATGTAAAAATATAAAATTTATATGGAGAAATACTTATTTAATACTGATTTTTTAATAATGTTTTATAATACAAAATATTTGTTTAATTTACAATATAATATTAGAGAGAATAATATATTTTTAATATTATTAAACATATCACTATAAAAAATTATATCAGTGTTATATTTTACATTGGTTAATGAAAAATAATGTCATCAATTTTTTCAATTTATTTATATTTGTTATTTTATTTTTTTTAAGAATATTACCAAATATTATGTCATTATATTACTTTTTACCTTTAAATAATATTGTATTTTGGTATTTTGTAGTGTTCATTAATAGTAAAATGAATCTATCATTACGTTTATTTAAATTAAAATATTCACTAAAATCAATTTTGTAATTTTTATTTAGCAATTTATAAATTAATAGAATATTTCTAAATATTACCAGATCATTTAATTTTAGAATATTATTAATAATAAATAATTCAGTTGATTTGATAATCTGATTAAAGGAAATAGATTTAAATTTTAGATTTTTTTGTTAATAATTCTGATAATTTTTTTTTGCACTAAATAGGATACTATAGAACCAAGATGCAATGTCAGACTTCTCACAAAGATATTCCAACATGATGATGAGAATATAGACACGTTTGTCACGATATTACGCATACACGCTGAAAAATGCAAGTTCAGAGACTCCGAACTTAATGACCGGATCATCGAGTGCAAACAGTGACAAGAGCTGTTACTTTTGAAAACCACAATCAACAATGGTTGGCCTAAAGACATAAAACAGATACCGAATGCCATAAATAAATACTTGTCATTCAGAGATGAAATTACATGCGACGATGACGTTATTTTGAAACGATTACAAGTTCTTATACCGACCAACCAAAGACTACACATTATGAAAATATTGCATACTGCCAACCAGGGTATAGAGAATACACGATTACTCGCACGACAACATATATATTAGCCAGGAATAAATGAATATGAATCCACAATGATCTCACAATATGTTACATGTAAAGAGATATCAAGACGACAAAGTCGAGAACCACTTCTCACCAGAGACATACCGAACGACCTTGATAAACAATCGCTACGGACATGTTTGAAAACAAGAACGAACATTAGTTACTAATAGTAGACTACTATTCGAAGTACTACTTCGTATACATCACAATAAACAACCCCTGTACAAGTAAGAATATAATACATATATTTAAATGTTTATTCGCGAAACACGGAATCCCACACACCCTACTGAGTGACAACGGAAGACAATTTATCTCATCTGAGTTCTCAGAATTCGCAAAGACATTGGACTTCAAACATATAACACGTAGCCCATACTACCATAGAAGCAACGGAATAGCAGAACGAATGGTGCAGACAGTTAAAAGAGTACTGCACAATACAACCGACTTCTACAAGTCACTACTATTGTTACGAACGACACCCATTTACTGTCACTTACGATAACCCGCTGAACTACTGTTCAACCGACGACTTACGACTATATTACCATCTACGACACATAGCTCAATGGATACCGATACCCATAGGCGACTTATTAAGCGATCTAATGCGATATTACCATGATAAGCGTATCTCTAATAAATGCCTTAGAAAACTAGAGCCCAACGAGAACGTATATATATATACGTAACCCCATTACGAACAAGTTGACACCATCCAATATTCTCGCCAAACGTTCTGAACCACGATCATACGATGTCGACGGACCACACGGAGTCTTACGTCGAACAAGAACCGACATCCGCCCCACTTTCGACACCCCGACTACAAATGTCGGAAAGGTAACGACAGACGTTACTACCCCTCGACGATCTGGAAGGACCATAACCACACCTTCCCGATATGCCTCTTAATATCTAATTAAGAGGTATGTAATAATATTGTCATATATCTATATATATATATATATATATATATATATATATATATATATATATATATATATATATATATATATATTCGCATATATCTATAGGATATATATATATGCACGTAATATTATTATATACCAATATATACAGTCATGTATATATCTATGCAATGCAAGGCACGAGGCGTAGCCACGCCCACCTAATTATAATTAAGTAATAAACGCAACGCACGTGCATTCCTTAACGCTACATGCCTGGATATGTACATGTATTACATATATGAATTCGCACTCTACGTATATCACTAGCCATATCTGGACACGTTAATCTGTATCACCCTAACTATATATCTATCTAAATTCTTAATAATAAACTTATGTAACTCTATCTTGTTATGATCATTGCCATTGAACGTATACATTTAACAACGTCGGGATAACACATATAATACAACATAACACGTACACATACACATATATTAACATATCATTACAGCAAGGAAATTAAAATCAACTCTAATATAAACACACACTTTATTTTGTATAACATTAGTTCTGAAAATATTCTAAATGAAATACTAGATGATCTTAACATGTCATTTTATAGGGAAAATTAAGCTAAGCACTAACAATGTTGAAGCTTACAAAGTTACAATGATGTTATTACTCCCTACCTATATAGTGAATTCTATAAGCTTCTTAATCGTGTCGATAAATACCCTAAGGTATTCTTGAGACCTGATCTCTCGTTTTATAAACATATTAATTGTCCTATACTAACCATTAGAGCTGAAAATATTACTTAATACACAAGATGTATAATCGCACCTCTCAATATGAACTAAGATATATAGTCACGAATAATGATATATCATAAATTGATTGTAAAACATATATATCTTATTCAGATGCAGATTACTTGATATGGTCTAAACAAGCTAAAAACATTAATAAAAATATGTACTAGGATATTAGAATTAATGGCATTTCACATTCGAATTGACTAAATGCTAATTTTTCTCCTTTTTTCTCCTTTTTTCTCCTCACTATGCTAATGCAAATTACCATGCAATAAGTTACCTACACTCATAGCTATGCTTAATGATAGGCATTATGACATTATTATATTTACTAAACCTGTCTAAATAATAGTGTTACCAATGCAATGTTCAATTCATTAAATTTGTATACTGTTTATAGTCTAGATCGTCATGCCAATACTCGTGGTGGTGATATTATTGTTTATGTTAATATTAATTTAATTCGTTATGCATGTCTGTATTTGTTACAAATGGTATAGAATTATTGTGTATTACATTTTTTAATTACAGACTTGTCACCATTTATAGGCCACTAGATATGCCATTGTCCCAAACAGTTTTATTATGTGATACTTTAAATAACATATGTTCATATACGGACTCTTGTCTAATCTATGGATACTTCAACCTGGCTGTAATTGACTGGATTACTGGTGCTACGTATACCATTGCGGAAAGATATGTATACAATAAGTTTCTATCATACGGTTTAACTCAACTAATTAATTTTAATACTAGAAATTCAAATATTCTCGATTTAATTCTTACAAATAATACATTAATTGTATCTAATATTTCACCTACAAATGCTTTTGAATTTGATGTACATGTTAGTGACCATTTTGCTATTTACTCTGATTTAGTAATCCCAGATAATTATTTAAATTCTGGCAATCTTAGTCACAATAAATGTTCAATCCTGCGACTTAAGTATAATAAAAGTGATATTGCTAATAGTAAAACACATATATTGTCACTAGACTCGTATCATTGTAATGAGCTAATAAACACTTTTATTAATATTACTAAGAATATCATCGAGTTATACATAACTACTTTTTGAACTAAAATTTATAAATATCCCTTATCTATTAAAAAACTACTAAATAAGTGTAGAGTATTACATAGAAACATATTTGATACAGATACTCATAATGTATGGAGGTATATCCAATATTTACTATCAGATAAAATAAATCAATATAATATTGATGTGTAACACAAAATGCTCTCATCAAATAAAAAATCTTCTTTTTATAATTATATAAACACCAAATTAAATAACAAAAATCTCATACATCCACTCAGAAATCGAGTCGATCATAATATCATTTATACTAATGATTTTGATAAAGCAGATTGTTTTTCTTAGAAATTTTCATTTGTTTTTCTCAAGTCGGATATTTCTTATGATCCCTATTCTAGTTTTAATGATTTTCCTATATCTCAGGAATAGTAAAGAAATTATTATCCATTATCTATTGTTTTCCAACGTATTCTAGATGAAGGTCAATGCCCTACTATATGGAAGTTAGCTAATATTATTCCAATATTTAAAAAAGGTGATCATTCATTCCCATAAAACTGAAGTTTCAGTTTATTGTTTTTGGAATTAACTCCATCTAGGATACGCCGAACTGTTAGAATCTATCCTGATGTTGACCTATTTGTTCGAAACCCGTTTTGGTGTTTCCTTAATAAAGGATCAACATGCGGACGGATTCTGTTTAGTAGCATCAGATTACATATCTTCGCAGCTATTGCTGTTAAAGAAACAAATATAAATATTTAAAAAAATAAATATTAAAAAATAAAAAAACTAATATTTACTTATAATAGAATATATTAATGTTTATTTTAGAATAAATACATTATTAATATTATTTTTTTCGTAAAATATTATTAAACATTAATTCATTAAATAACTATAAGTTTTTCGTACTTTAAAAAATATTGTATTTTTTAATTTATTTGATTTCATAAGTGGTAGGATACATTTATTTTTAGTTTATTTAACTTAAAATATGAGTAATAATCTAATTTATATTTATTATTTAAGAAATTATAGATTAATAATGTGTTTCTATATATAATTAGATCTTCAAATTTTAAAATATTATTTAAAAAAATGACAATTATGTGTATTAGACGTAATTATGATAATTTTGATTTATCTATTATTTGTTTATTAATAATTCTTATAACTTTTTTCTGTAACATAATTAAATTTGTTATATTTTATTTATAAGTATTTGACCATACTTCAATCCCATATGATAAATTAGATAAATAGAACGGATTATATAACAAAATTAAATGTTGGTATCTAAAAAAGATATTGTTGTTATAGTATATATATTTTTTGACAGTTTATTCGAAAAATAATTGATGTGTTTTTTATAGATCATTTGAGAAGCTAAGTAGATCCCAGTAAATTTATAATTATTAACTATATAAATTGTCATATTATCTGTTTTTATATCTTTTAATATAGCGGAATTTATATATGGCAATATTTTTGTTTTTTTCGATATTTAGCTTAAGCTGATTTATATAAAACCATTTTTTTGACTTATCCATGTAATATTGCAAATAATATGTTAATAATGTATCATTTTCAGCAAATATAGTTATAGATGTATCATCTGCATATAAATTGATATTAATAATATTTACTTCATTATTAAAAATATTGGATATGTCATTTATAAAGATAATGATAAAAAAAACATATCCTTGTGGCACTCTATATCTAATAATCTTTCTAGATGATAGGGTATTATCAATTCATGATATAATATTTCTATTTTCGAGATAACTTTTAATAATAAATTTGTATTACCTTCTACCCTATACATTATAATTTAGCAAGTGAAATATGATCAACTACATCAAATGCTCTCTTGAGATCTAAGAATATTGTAGCTACTTTTTTTTTGGGATAGTTTATGTAAAATGAAATGCCGAATATTTAATAATGATAAGGTTGTATTTAATATGGGAACAAAACAATATTGATTTTTGTTAATAATATTATGCTTAAATATATATTTTGATAATCTATTAAACATAATTTTTTCAAATATTTTAGATATTTATGGTAGTAATGAAATTGGACTGTGATTGGATATTTGTTGTTTATCATTAGTTATATATAAAGGTTTAATAATTTCAATTTTCATATTGTCAGGAAATGTATTTATTTGGATACTTAAATTAAATATATTTTTTAATGGTTCTAAAATATATTGAATAATATCTTTTATTGAGGTATTGTCATGATTATTTATATCTAATGATATGTTTGATTTAATATCCTTAGTCACTTTAATTACTTCATCATTATCAATTTGTAAAAAATAAAAACTATTAAAATTAGATAACAATTCTTTAAAATAATTTTTTATTTATATTATTAATTGAATTATTTATTTCATTTCCAATGCTCGAAAAATATTCATTAAATGCATTAAATTGTTCGTACCTTTCATTCATTTTAATATTATTATCTATAAAAGTATTTGGATAATCCGAGTATGCAGGTTTTATTATTTTATTTATGATTTTCAATTTTCTTCTTTTGTATTTGCAATAAAAAGATTTGTATAGTAATTATTTTTTTTAATTTTAATATTGTTATTAATTTAATTTTTTAATTTTTTATATTTACCAAATAGACAAGGACAAATGTTTATTTTGTATTTTGTGTATAATTTATCTTTCTTTTTTATATCATTTTTTAATTTATTATAGTTTAAAATTGTAATCAATTTAAATCTTTTTGTTAACAAAAGGAAATATATTAATAGTTAATATATCAATAAGTGTAGTGTATAGTTTACAATAATTCTGATTATTTAAAATGGTATTCCGATTTATTGTAACTAGTTCTAATTTTAGATAATGTAAATTCATTAATATTTCGTGAATATCAATATATCTTATAAATACAATTTATATATATATATAATCTTGATAATTTATTTATAAATATATTTGATCTCTAGAAAAATAAATATGAAACATATACTATATGTATATATATATATATATATATATATATATATATATATATATATATATATATATATATATATAGAATATATAAACATATATATATATAGAAGATAATTCAAAGTTAGTAGTAATGATATATTATGCATACATTTATTTTATATCTATTAATGTAGGAAAGATGTATCATAATAGCAATAATTTAATATTTTTCTAATATTTATGATAATATTGCATCACTGATAAAATAAAGTGATTACAGATAAATTAATATGTTATAATTGATAATCTCTAAAATTAAAAATTAAATATATACAAGTTAATATGTATACAGAGCTGATTAGGAGATATTATTATATATAAGGTATTAAATATACATTTAAAAAAAATCTATATTATATATATAGTGACATTGATTATTGACCTATAGATATTTTAAATCTCGATATTCACCATTTATTTTTAAATCGAAATATTCGTATTAACTAACTTAACTATAATAACAGTTTAGGGGAGTGATGTATCCATTACATTTATAAGGATACATAGATTATATATATACATACTATTATTACTTAATTACATAATTGCAAATATAATTTTACATTTATATTGTATTGAGCAGGTACACGGTTTAAAAATAATTTAACCAACATTACTCTCCATAAAAATATTCTATTAATATCGATAAATATATATATACCAATGTATATATATATTATTCATATGGTGAATGTATTTCTTGTACATTTAATCTACAACCAAATTGACTATGTATTATTGAAATGTATCGTCTTCCTAAACTTGATTTATCCATTGCATGTGATGATTTAATGATTTAATAAAAAATGGTATTAATTGTATTAATAAACATAGTAATGAATATACAATTATGATGTTGGGTGGTTTTAACTCTTAACTCTTCTTCTCAACCATGTACCTTATTTGAAATGAATATATAATTAACATCAACATATTTTCCTACTTATGTTAGTTGTAACATTTTATATGTCATATTTACTCCTTGAGAAATGTCACTTCAATTTAATTCTTCATGAATTCGTTATGATCTTTTGACCAGAGCTGATTAGGAGATATTATTAGCCCAATAGGCTTTATTGCGAAATATGACAATATAAATGGATTATCATAAGTATATATATATATAATTATAATGTATTTTAATAAATGAGTATCTAATTATATATATATATATATAAGGTATTAAATATACATTTAAAAAAAATCTATATTATATATATAGTGGCATTGATTATTGACCTATAGATATGTACATAATAATGAATTTAATTCTTCATGAATTCGTTATGATCTTTTGACCGGACTATATTTAATATAAATTTATTCTTTTGGAAAAACCTCAGTAAACTTAATACTTAATAATTATAGAGACCTGATACTTAAATTATATTGAAATTGGATTTATAATATTATATAGTTTATCAGATAAAATTCAATTCTTATTTAGTCTTAATAGATATATTTTATATTATCGTAATTCAATAAGTTCAATTTATTCTATTAATCCCTTTATGTTACTCTTAAAAGATAGTTATTTGGTTAACTTTGAATTTATAGATTTAAAAACAATCGTTAAGGAGACTAGAGGGCATAATACGTAAGTATCTTCATTATACATTATTGTTCTCTGTATCCCGGAAAACCCATAAGATAGAATTAATCGCAATAATATTAATATAATTATATATGTTACCACAATATTTAATATTTAATATTATGTCAGTGTGTGACATAGTTGGGTTATAAATTATTGATATTGATGGTGTATTTAATTCTAGATCAATTATTGTTTTATCTAGTGGTGGTAGTGTATTTGTTAGTCTTCTAGAACTGGATAGTCCACCTAAAGTGATTATAAGATATGAAATAATATAATAATTTTTAAATTTCATATTTTCGAATCATAGCAATATTTCTACTATTTTAAATATTTAATCACAAACATATTTGTTAATATTAAGTAATTGAGTAAACATAGTCTTATATTACAATTATATAGAAATATTTAAAACTATTTGGAAAATTGTTATAAAGATTATATTTTAAAACTCTTTATAAATATCAAGAATGTGATCAAATATAATATTATATTAACATAAATAATATTTTACCAAATCAGATGTACTATATATATATACACTATATTACACTTTCTATACTAATTATAACATATAATACTAACTATAACATAGGTTAAATACAAATTAATAATAATAAATTTCACATTTAATAGATATATATGTTAATTATATATTATTATTTATATACTTGACAATATTGGCTTATAATTATAATTATACAATCATTAGTAATACTATTATATCTTTTTAAATATCCAAGCATAGTTTAAGCACCCACTAATTATATAGGTTAAAAAAAATATTGTATAATTATTATTAACCTCCGATTTTAAAGTAGTTATCTTCTGCTTAAGCTGATCCACTGTTTGTTGATATACAAATAAATATTAGTACTAGTTAATTGGAAAGAAATAATATATTTAATAAATTAAATTTCGTTAATACAGTTACTAAACAAAATTATATGACTCATAATTAACTAAAGTAAAAAAAAACAATTTGTATTGTTTTTATAATAACAAACAATAAACTTAATATTAGTTATTTATGATTATATAAATAATTTTAAATTATATCAAATATTATATACATGATTATCTAAAAGTATATAATTTTAATTTAATTATAAATCTAATTACATAATTATATATTTATATATAAATAGTGAAATTAATTAACATACTTATAATTGTATTGTTATGAATTAAATTATGAAGTTTGTAAAAAACATTACATAATGTTAATATGTTTTATAAATTCGATAAATTATCTAATATGAATAACAAAGTTAATATGTATTTAATTTTTATATTATATCAAATGTATTAACTTATAGTAATGTACAATTTAAATTAAAATTAAGATTGAAAACTTTTATTTATATAATATAATTATAAATATTAATATTAATAAAATATCCTTTAATATTTTTAAAATTAAATTACTATTTTAATAAATAACAAATAAATAACATTAACAGTAAAAATATGATATATATTATATATATATAATATATTACAAGTACCTGGGTAATTGTAGAAGCATTGCTGCTTGTCGAGACATTTACCCTTCTTTTATATATATATATATATATATAATATATATATATATATATAAAAGAAGGGTAAATGTCTCGACAAGCAGCAATGCTTCTACAATTACCCAGGTACTTGTACCTTAATCTGATAATAATAATAATAATAATATATATATATATTTATATAAATATATATATATATATATATATATATATATATATATATATATATTATAATATACAATGTTCTAGAATGACCTAGGTTAGATTATCTAGTAGATATAAATATGGCTTAGTTCTCATTGAAATTATTTCAAAAATACATTATTAATTGTATAAACGTAAAACTAACGGCATCATAATTACGAAATCATAGGCATCACATTTTCTGTTTAAATAGTCTCTATGTACTTTATATGTACTTAACAATGTGGCTATTTTATTATTGGTAAAGACGCTATATCTTGTTAATTTAGACATTTTTATTTAAACTAAATAAGGTAAAATAAAATTTGCGTGCAGACAAAAATACACACAAACAATAGGCATTGTTTACTTAAATAACATATTTATTAAATTTATTTAATTATTATAATTATTTATTTTAATATATATAATAATATATAATTGTATTAAATCACTTTACATGGTTTTGAATATAAAATAAGCATATTTTATTTAGTTTTGAATATAAATGTTATAACAAATTCTTTTTTATTCTATACGATACGCATAGTCGGAAAGTCGCCGAGATATTACGCGATAGAATTATCTAAGCTAGGAAATTTATTTTAATCGTCGGAACAACTCGATTTACATATGCATAGGATATGGCGCAGGCCAATTTTACTAGCGCGTTGCGTACGCTAAATTAACAAATGTCGTGGTCAAAGCGGACCCTGTCTAGGTATTGCTGTGAGATCTGTAGAAATCTTCTGTTTCTATTTCATCACTGATATGCGCTGTGCTGTGACATGATATTATTTTAGTACGTGGGTTACCATGGAATTGTATACTCATTATTCATGAAGTTATCTTTTCAGATTCTTGTTATTGTATTATAAGCTTTTAAGCTCACGAGGATTCAAATACCTCATGTGGAAGCATTATGGTTGTTCCTCCATGCCGAGCAGGTTATAATTTTGTCAAATGTATGTTCTTTTATTAGAGATTCATTGTGTATGAATCTGTGTTATTGTATACTTACTACATATTGACCTGTTCTTACTGCTGAGTCTATTAATTCTGGTATTTTTCATAATTGTTGTTGTGTTTTAGTTTTTAATGTGCTCATCTTGATCTTCGTACTAGCATTTATAAGTTAGGGCTTTTTATTTTTATTTTTATTTATCTTATTCTCAGTCGTTAACTTTTCGACTGTAACCTGAGATGAAATTACACGACGCGCTTCTTTTTCCGCGTGATAAGCGATGTGGGATAAATATGTTTTAGATTGTTTTCTCATGTTTTACTTTCAGTAGCTATAGCTACTGTTATAGCTATAGCTATCTATAGATACAATGTGCAGTTGCTACTCCATACACATTTACGTAAACCTACTCGGGTGGCTAAACAGGTAATATGCCTTACCAGGGGACAACCTGATTTTTGCAGCCAAGCTTATTTGTTATTCGCATCTAACCATTATATATAATTGCTATCGTTCCCCTATCCGCAACCCAGGGAGCTGGTGGATTGGAGTTATCATCTAGTTCATAATTTATCGCTTAGGATAAAGATGAATAAATGTGGGCAGAGTATACTGAGGAAACTGAGCTCTCCAAATATCCACAATGTCAATATATTAATGGTTTTAACGAGAGCGGATCATACATGTATACACCATTATATAAGATTACTTCTAAATATTATTGTAAGACCTATTTTAATGATCCGGACGAGGCTAGAACCCGTGTCCTACTACTTATATGTCATACGCCTTAGTCAACTGAGCCACACAGGAAGTTATATATATAAATATATATATACGTATTGTTATTTATTGTTATTTTTATTCTGGTGGAGTTATATATATATTATTTACAAATTATTTCAAATATGTAAGATGATCATGATGAATACTTTTACCACAACACTAAATTAATTATAAGATGTATATAACGTGAAAATAATAGATACAATACAAAATAAAAGAAGTAAATAGTATGGACAAGTATATAACATGGTGAAAACTAATATATTTTAAGTTCAGATATGGTGTATAATGAGGTAATTATTTAGTTTGTTTTTGATTGTGTTGTTGATATGTTAATGTTATGAGGGATGCTGGTAGTTGCTTCTAGAGGAGGCTAGATTGAAATATATAAATATATAAAAATAGTTAATATTTCACAATTACGTAAATTTAATTTTTTTTAAATAAACTAATAAAAATTAAATTATATATATATATATATATATATATATATTTATTTTATAATTATTTGTTTATATTAGCATATATAGAAAATGAATTGTGTGAGAATAATAATAATTGTATTAATTGAAATTAATTTTAGTGTATTATGGTTAGTATAATATAAAGTTACCATATACATACAATATACATATTATGTACTATCATATTATATTACTATTTCTCATAATTGTCTTTAATTACCTACTTAGTGTTGTATATTGACCGCCATCTATGTCATTCAATGATACTATCAAATTGTGTGATATTATCTCGAGTGTCTCAGATTACACTAAAACTGGCATTATCTATGGTGACTTTAATCTATCTGGAATTGACTAGATCAATGGTCTGGGAATTTCATATGTTGTGAAAATATTTCTATTCGTTAACTCGAAAAAATGGATTATTGCAGTTAGTGAATTTTAATACACGTAATTCGGATATTCTGTACTTAATTCTAACAAATGATATTACAATTGTATCATCTATCATATCTACTAATCCGATAGAATAAGATTCTCATTGTAGTGATCATATTTCCATATTATCTTGTTTAATTTATCCTCGTGGTATTAATAGACCAATATCTAGTTATCCTATATTACCAATTCCTAATTACCTTAATTCAGATTATTATAATATTAAAAATGATCTTTTATCAATTAATTGGAATAATCTGATAAATTCATCCATTAATAGGATACATCACAATCCATTGATATACTTACTACATTTATTAATAAGCTTTTATTTATATGTAATAAACATATTCATTTACCTAACATTACAAAATGAATATCCTATTCATATTACAAATTTTTAAAATAAATGTCGACATCTTCATAATATTATTTGTGATGAAAATAGTCGTAAGAATTGACGATTAGCCCAGCTTGATGTTTATATCAAAATTAAGTAATATAATATTGATCTGAAATCTAAGGTTTCATCTTCCAATAATAAATCCATTTTTTATAAATTCATTAATAAGAAATTATATTCATCTAATTTTATATCACCTCTTTATAATGCAATTGACAATTCAATATCATCATCTGATTTTGACAAGGCATATTGTTTATCGAATCAATATAGTTCTGTATTTAATAAAAGTTCTTATATTAATATACCCATATTATCCATATCATTTCACATATCATCATCACTATCCTCTTATCCTACTACTCCTGAGGTATTACGTAAATTTCTATTTTTACTACCTAGTAAATTCAATAATTCACCAGACGGTATACCGAAAAGATTATTAAAGAAATTATCGTTTGAATTATGTCATCCATTATCGATAATCTTTACAAATATTCTAGATTCAGGGATTTGTCCGGATATTTTAAAAATATCACATTTATTCCAATATTCAAAAAATATGACTCTACTAAACCAGAAAATTATCGGCCCATTATAATTCTACCTATCACGCTCATTCTTTTTGAAAATTTTTTTCTAATAATTTAACTTTCTATTTACGTTCAAATAATTATATTACTAAATGTCAATACGGATTTTTAGATGGAAAGTCAACCGAATTGCAACTAATATATTTTTATAAAAATGTATGACGCTAGAGATTCATTCCTAATATCAGATATTGCATATATTGATTTAGCTAAGGTTTTTGACATAGTATTACATTCTGAACTTTTGCATAAATTATCTTATTATGGCGTTAGTGGTAATCTTTATAAATGGCTAAAATAAAAACCTTGTTCATTCATTTTTAATTAATGATTTTGAACTGCCTATAAACATCTCATTCAAGGATTTAGGCATAATATTTAATGATAATATGAGTTTTAATACTAATATTAATACTATATGTACTAAAGAACACTTAATTATTAATAGATTATTCAGATGTTTCATCACCAATGATTATATATACTTGCTTAAAGCCTATTTATCATACGTTCGCCCTATTGTGGAATCGGATTCATCTGTTTAGAATCCAGACAATTTCATAAGCAATTATAACAATATAGAAAATATTCAAATCTATTTCACTAAACTACTTGTTGATAAGTAACCTTACTAAACGTCTTATGAATATAGTATTATTTTTCTAAATATTAAAACTGTGTTTCATCGCAGGTTATAAGTTGATCTTACCCTGACTTATAATATACTGAACGGACTTGTCGATGTGGATGCAACTGATATCTTTTATATATATAGCAACAATTGCATATGGCCTAAAGTGAAGATACGAAAAAAAACGTGTAGAACAAACGCCCATCTGAATTATTTTGGAAATAGAGTTTTCTCTTCCTGGAACGCGTTACCTTTTACAATTACATCTTGTAAAACCGTATCACTTTTCCGCAAAAATTAATTCATACGAAAAGTATCAATCATGTTATTGTTATTCCGTATTAATTGTACCAATATATAGTATTTGATATTATGCTTGCTGTCATAAGTTTACGGTAGCTTAACGCCAGGAGACGTCAACCAAATTACTTACTAGGGACTCATCC
The DNA here is from genome assembly GCA_964019155.1 of Osedax fenrisi. NCBI lineage: Eukaryota > Metazoa > Annelida > Polychaeta > Sabellida > Siboglinidae > Osedax > Osedax fenrisi. The sequence goes on from OZ025240.1 coordinate 91,463,056, forward strand.
ACCATTGGGAAATGATCCATCCCATATGGGCCTTGCCAATCCGAGACCTTCGGTTTTGTCACTTCTCCTGTTTTACAACTTGCATAATCGAATAATTGAATTAATATCTAATTTAATTGATCTTATTTATTATATTTTATTACTTTAATAGTTTATATATATTGTTGTTAAATGATGTTCATACTTCGTGAAACTAAATGGATTTACATTAATAAAGTATGTTTTGTACATGTAAGTTCATATATAAATATATATAATCGTCTCAACTTATTGACGTGTTTGATCAAAGTATTGAATACTGTATACTTACTTATCAATATTCAATTTTGTATTACTAATCTACCCATATTAACTTTTTTAATATGTATAGTTTATATATTTTATATTATACCTACTCGTTAAATTAAAATATCGTTGACCATTCCAGTGATTACTTTATTATAAATTATATATATATATATATATATATATTTATATATTATTGTATTAACTTATTGTATAGATTATAATGAATGTTATCAATATAATGCATATATTAAAATACGAATTCATAATTTAAATTAGATAATTATATGTAAAATAATCAATATAATACTAATTAATTAATAGTATCGGAGATTACATAAAATGCAGAAGCTGCTCGGTAACAATCTTAGACTTTAAACCAATGAAATTACATAACATGAATATTACGTGTTTTAATAACTTAGATTACGATTACGATATAACTTGGTGTAATACAAAGACACACACATGCATACTTCAACTCGAAATAACTAAAGATATAAATAATATCGCTCCTTTATATAGTGATATTATATTCAACAAGGTTGTAAAATACATGTATAATATAATATATATATATATATATATATATATATATGATATACGGTTTATTAGTTACTAAAATAGGGACGCTCGTTAAGAGTGATTTAATTTTAAAGATCCTAAACCGGCATAGTAGATTCTATAGATATGATGCTCATGATACTATTGTATTAAACCATATACATTTTGGTTCATTATTGGTGGTGCGCCGGAGGTTTTAAAAAACAAAATTATTAAAAAAAAAAAAATCTCGAAATGTCGTTATTCCTATGTAATTGTATTGTATATGTTTATAAATAAATGTCCTTGAGGACATTTATTTGAATTCTGTACATTTTATTTGTATTGTATTGTAATGGGTACTATATTCTTCTAATAGATAACATTAATATATAGTAAATATTATCTATAGTATCCCTAATTACAATATTAGTTATTAGATAATTAATTTAAATAATAAAATAAATTTTATATATATACAAATTTTCTAAAAAATTAGGCCACTTTGACTATTTATTAAAATTATAAAGAATTATTTTTTTTAATTTATAATACTTGTACGTTAAAATATAAAATCTTAAGATGTAGTAGAAAAAAAAAAAAAAAAAAATCTTAAAATGTGTAAAGGTACCAATCCACAGAAAAAATGGTCATTTTTTGATGATTTTTAACAAAATTAAAGAAATACCAGGGTAGTTATTATTTTTTCGGCCAAATTGTAATATATAGTGATTAATTAATTGTTTTTTTTTGTTATATATAATATAAATTGATAAAATATAACAATTCTGTACACAATTATGAGAGGTCAAAAAAAATTCTGGAAAATCCTATAATTTAAAAAAAAATCCTAGAAATAAAATTAATTTTGTTATGAATTTATAATATTCAAAGGAACTATACACATTACACATATTCTGAAAATATCATGATTGTAGCTTAATTATAACTGTGAAAAATATACATATTTATGTTTTTTTGGTATTCTCCTATCTATTCCCATGTTAAATGTTGTTAAATTTGACCAGCCTGGCGCATGTACAATATTGACCTAAATTAAAAAAAAAAAAATGTGTGTATTCTCTATACTCATATTTTGATGTTCCAAATGCCGGTAAGGAATCGATAACCAATAGCATGTTTAAAATCACTCTTAACGCTCGTGCGGGAAGAAAATAATAATACGAATACAATTTAATAATAATATACGTTGAATATTACCCGACACAAACATAATAAGTTGGATGATTTATGATTATAGGTAGAGATAAAAGAAGAGTTATATTTATAAATCTTTGTTGGGATCTAATATATCGTATAGTAGGAGGGAGGGAATTCCAAAGTACGATTATAGAGTATAATTTACGGAAGTATATTCAGAAACTATAATTAGGTTATATTACGATTATCCTAATAATAACAATTCCAAATATTTATGATATAATAAAATAATAAAATAAGAAAATTATTAATAATAATAATAGTAGTAGTAGTAGTAGTAGTAGTAGGTCACATTATAATAATACATATAACACATATGTTCATAACATAACAATAATAATAATAATATTAATACTAATATTATAAAATCGATGAAAATAACAGAAATTACATAATGTATTAAATACGTTGTATAATAATGAATAGACTGTGAATATTACAGTCTATTCATTATTATACATTTAGTGGTAGATTTTCCAATACATTATCAATAGTAAATGGTCAATAGTCAAATGTCAATAGTATGTTATAGTACATTTTTATGCGTTGGAATTAACTAAAGGTATTTTGAATTTATTTCACTCATATTATAAATTAATGGTTATAATTTAAATAAATATATCATTATTGGTGAAAGTTGATAATTCCTAATCCTAATCATCATTTTACAGTCGTTATATAATAAATTCTTTAAAGGTTAACATTATTTGCTCTTTTTAAATATTATCTACAATGGTTTTATTTTGTTGACGATATAGTTTTCTTATAAGTTTGTTTTGACCTATATTTATATATATTTTTATGTTGAATCATAAATATTCCCCATATATGAGTAACATAAATAAGATACATATATATAAATAAGATAAATATATATATATATATATATATAAATTTATATATAAATGTGTGTGTATATAATATCTGATTTTTAAATCCTATACATTATTAACCTTAAATATGTATTTAACAACATTGCAATAGATACATATAATAAGAAAATGTAAATATAAAGTAATGAAAGAAAAATCATTATATTCTGGTATTTCTAAAGGTTACACTTGAATCTGGCACCGCGATAATTTTTATAATGTATTGGTCGTACCTAACTTCTCAAAGATAATTAAATATTCAAATATTCAAATATTCAAATATAAATGACATTTACTGTATATATTCAAATATTCTAATATTCAAATATCTATATGATGTAATGAGTATTTAGATATATAATAATATATTGTATATCTTTCATTTAACATATAGTATATTACGATACGTATGTATATTATTTAAAATATCTAATCACATTTAATAAAATAAATACGGAAATATCATATAAGAATTAGTTTGTGAATAAATAAAAAAATATTCAATACGCATATACACTTGAATAATACGTATATTATAGTATATATATATATATATATATATATATATATATATATATATATATATATATATATATTATATACTTATATATGATTCATTTAAAATATAATTTACGATGATACGTATATATATACGTATCTATAGATATTATTTAAATTTCAAAATATTCACATTTAATCAATATAAATACGAAGATATTGTATAAGAATAAATAAAAAACTATTCAATAAGTATATAAACTTGAATATTCAATATAATACTATGAATTGTATTTATAATACTTATATAGTAGGTTCTATATTAAACTTGCCTGACTATGTATAGTCAATTTAAATTAATACATATTTTATTTAAATTTACTAAATATAAATTATACAATTATAATTAAACATATGGGAATGTTGTTGTTCACTAGAGGGGCCATATATATATGACTATAGTATACTAGTTTATTGACGTGTATTGGCGCGTATATGATATATCATATACGAATAAATAAATAAAAACATACAATTATATAATTATGTGCTTTATATTAATGTTTATATGTTTAATACAAAAATATATAGAATTTGTATATGCTTATATAATATATGATATATTACATTAACATATTTATTTTAATAACTTTTATTAAAATTTCTCTTTATTTATCACATATAAATAATATATATTTATTCATAATTATATAATCTTTATTTATCACACATATATATATATATATAATATACATATATTTATGTATACCTATATAATGTACCTACAATACATACATTTTTACATTTTTTGGTTTTCGGACTGCGAACTGTGCTCATACAGCAATCGGCGGTCCATATATATTTGAAGTTAATGTTTCATATTAAATAAGTGGGTTTTCAGTAGTTTCTTGAAGTTTCGAGTTGATGGTGTAGTACGGATGAATGTGGGGAGAGTGTTCAAGGACTATGGGTCGGATATTGCCCAGGCGCGAGTGTTAGTTGAATGTAAGTTGTGTTGAGGAGGGAGTTGAAGTAGAAACTCTAATGGTACTAATTGGTAATTTAAGTTTGAGTAGGGATGCTAGGTAGTCAGGAGAGTCATGGTGGATTGCTTTACGATCCAGTAGTAGAGTTTTGTGTAGGATTCTATGGCGTACATTAAGAGTGATCTTTCAGCTGAATATGGATCCTCCAATACTTGTCAACTTGGAACTTATAAAACAATATATAAAAATAAGTCAAAACAATTTTTAATAATTTCTGACCATCCTAGGACTCGCGATAATTCCTAGAAGTTTAACATGGAGAGAATACGAAATTTAACATGGGTAATTTTAAAAATTACTAAAAAGTGACTTTTAACAACTACTAATTTTTTTTGTATTATGAAATTTTAATAGCACATAGACTAAATGACATATTTATGGAAAATAAAAAAATAAAAAATTTTAATTTTTTTCCTATAAATGAAATGAAATAAACGAAATTTCTAGGATTTTTTTTAAAACTCGAATATATTAACGAATTTTTTTTTTTACAATTTATTTATATGTCTATATAATATAAAAGGTAAAATTAAAAAAAGATAGTTAATTTATAAAAATATAATATTTATACCACTTTTACTATATTTTTTGAAAAAAATCTATATTTTTCAAAAAGGTATAAAAAATAAACCAACATTTTTTTTCTCACTTTTTATGATATTTTTTAGAAAACAGATATCATATATATTAGAATGAGAGCTAGTGATAATTTTTTTTAAATAATCAAGTTGTATCAACCATTTTCATGTATTTTCTTATATTTTGTGTTATAATATATTTTTCTATAATACTTATCAATGTAATTTTGTACTAATTTTTAACGGATTATCGTGTCGTCAATATGAGCTCAAATTGAATAATTTGTTTAGCAAATGTCTTAAAACATCTTCGTTTACCTTAGAATCACTTATCAAAAAAAATGTTATCCAATGATCACTCTTAGCGTACATGTAGCCAGTGGAGTTTAATTTGGAATGGAGATATATGAATATGGGAGTATTTTAGTATGCTTAATATACACCTAGTTATATAATTTTGAAGAATTTGGAGTTTAGTAATATACGATGAGGGGGTATTGTAAAGGATACAATTGCAGTAGTCGAATAGAGGTAGGATGTAAGCAGAATTTATAATAGTAGCGGTGGATATTGATATTGAATGACGAATAAGGCGTAGTGAATGTAGTTGATAGTTTAATAGTTTTGTTATGTGGGACAGTTGTCTGTAAAATTAAAAGTATTGTCAAATATAACACCAAGATTTTTGACATGGGTTGAGTACGTAATGAGCTCTCCATTAATGTTAATCCATAAATGTTAATTGGAGGGGGAGTTGGTAAAGTTTTACTGAGTGGAAGGTGAAGGAAGATAGCCTCGGTTTTAATTGGGTTAAAGACGAGGGAGTTTATTGTGAGCCAGTTATGCATGGTAGTAATAGTATAGGAAAGGATAGCAGGTGCAACATATTCGTTTTTTGTACATTTTACATAAAGTTGGATATCGTCTGCATATGTATGGAAGCTAACTGGAGAATTCAAGATAAGGTGGAGAAGGGTATTTATGTAAATGTTAAATATTATTGGTCCAATGACTGACCCTTGGGTAACGTCGTGTGTTACAAGACGGGAAGATGAACGGGTTGAGTAAACTAAAACTGAGGAAGTTTGGTTGGTTATGAATGAGGATAGCCATGTGTGTGCAGTACCAGTGATACCTATAGATGTAAGACGGTGGTTGAGAATCGTGTGGTTAATAGTGTCAAACGCAGAGGACAGATCAAGTAGTGCGAGTATAGTGCCATCACTTTGGAAGATATGATGGATTTTGTGTGATATTAAATAAGACGTTAGTTGTTTCGCGAAGATTCGTTCCAAAGTTTTGGAATATATCGACAGGTAAACCTAGACATTTATTATAAATATTAAAACAAAATGATTTTTATAACTAAAATTCTATAATATATCTATATCAAATTTCATATAATTTCTATATTCATTTAATACATTATAATTGTTCATTAACTTGATATATACATAATTATCTAATATTAGTTATTTGTTCTATTTGTCACGATATTATCGGATTTATTAATTTTAACTTATTAACTTATAACTTATATATATTTATTTAAATGGTAAATAATGTACGTGATAATAATATAATTATAAAATTGAATATTCTATATATTACTTTATTTAATTTAATATATATATATAAAAATGTGTATTTTTAATATTTATTTATTTTATATATATTCAGCTTTATAATTAATAAACTTCTATTAAATAATTTTGTTTTAATATATTTATAATAATTTCTTAGGTACATTATATAGTTATGAATTAATACATAGTATGTATATGTGATAAATAAAGATTATATAATTATTAATAAATATATATTATTTATATGTGATAAATAAAGATAAATATAGTAAAAGTTATTAAAATAAATATGTTAATGTAATATATCATATAATATACATGCCTATACTAATTCCATATATGTATTAAACATATAAACATAAAAATAAAACATATAATTATACAATTCTATATTTTGTAATATAATTATAGTAATGTATTCATAGCGCAGCACAATTTGTAAGGTTAATTGTTGGGTTAACATATCAATACACTACTAGTCATATTAATATGGCGCCTCTAGTCACAATATAACATTTCCATATATGTAATTATGATTGTACAATTTATATTTAGTAAATGTAATGGCAAGTTTAATAAAATCATTTATAACTAAATATTTTTTTAACTATATACAATCATTTAATCATATAATTAGAGATAAATAATTATTAATTATTTAACATGTATCATATATATATATATATATATATATATATATCTTATGAAGTGAAATATGTAGTTAGGTAATATTATATATTGATTAATATAATATCATATATTTATACTTCTCATTTATACATAATAAAATCAATTTGGATACACAAATTATAGTTGAAACAAACCACGAAAAACAGCAACATATACATTTATCTTTATGTATAACACACATAAATATATACATTTTTAGATCTATGCAATTAATTGAACTACTCAATTTTGAATTCGAAAACAATATGTTTATTAACACATATTGACTATATTATCTAATAAAGAGCCTGAATAAATAAATAATACTCTAATATATAGACCTATATACTTCATTATTTAACATATATCATATTATATATAATGTATACATTATATTCATTAAATATAGTATAAATATCATATTTTAATTAATTAAAACTATTTACAGAATATTTTATATCCTTTTATTCTTTTGATTGCAATAATAATGTACATTATAAAAGAGCTTGTAATGATAACAATATGCATGCACATTTATATACAATTGGTATTTTTATAATATAACATAATATTGCTTTTACACACACACACATATATATATATATATATATATATATATATATATATATATATATATATATATATATATATATATATAATTAGTAAATTCTCATTAATTCGAATTAATATTTTACTATCCAGTTACTTAGTTGTAATGAGTACTTTTTTCTAGGTTGGAGTTAACAAATATAGGTAATTTAATATTTATGATTATATTATAGATTGTAATACAAGTAAATAATATTATATATATATTACTTACCTGCATAGTCCCTTGATGATGTCATCGTATGAGGATTACATGATATAAAATAAATAATGTAATTCATTCGTTACATGTTTTATCTAAGCGATTATTTATAAGAATTTTATCTCAAAGGTTATATTTACGCATTCACAAAAGTAGAGATTATCCTATTCCAAATTATCGTTGGTCCAATTTATCTTTAAGCATTTTTACATAACCTTCAATGTGACATTGTAATATTATCTTGTATTTTAAATCATATAGAGATATACGCCCACACAATGTATTGATTCTACGTGTAACCATGTCCAAGATATATTCAAAGTCACCAGCTTCATTATTATTTTAGTGGATACATAAATGGTAGTTTTTCTTAGGCTGTATGTATTATTAAATAGTATTCTATGTGCTTTATATTAGAAGACACGTATCTTTTTTTAGATATTCCAACAATATTTATGTTACAGATCCATATAACAATATGGGTATTACTAATGATTTGTAGAGTTTGAACCTGATTTTAAACCAATATTTATAGATTTACAAATCTTCTCCAATCGTACCATTTCTGCAATTACTATGGCTAGTCTATTTATAATCTCTTTCTTGCTAGTTCCTCTGTTCGGTTATAATTGCGCTATGATATTTGACATTGTTGATATTCTGGAGATGCTCTCCATTTATAGTGATGTTTGGTTTACACCAACGTCGTTTATGTGGATTTTACTCGTGTCATTACTTATTTAAATTCAGTTTAATTCAGCATTCTTTTCTAAAGTATCTATTAACCCACGAAGTTATATTTCATATCCAGCTAGAATATCGATATCAAAAACGAATAGTAGGTTGGAAAGTAATCGATTCTAATTATATTGTTTACTAATGATTTTACAGTATTTTACATTAGTAGCTCTAGAAATATATTATATAGTACTAGAGATGATAAGCAATTATGTCGTATACCTACTATATTTGGAATATGAAGGTCAATTTTGTTATACATTATCAAACATGCTTATTGTAATAGAATATACTGATTTTATTATATTGATAAACTCGATGTGTGTATTAATTTCGTCATGGCCTTTCATATATAATATATATATATATATATTTATATTTAGAGCCAACTAATTGAGCTCGATTCTTCCATACTATCCAACTATCGTCCTGTTTCGTAATTATCATCAATTTCTAAGACTATGGAAAGCATAGTTACGCGTCAGCTTATTAATTATATCATATCGAACTCTTTTGAGTTTTTCTTTCAGAGTGCATACCTTCCTAATCGTAGTACAGAAACTGCCCTAAACATTGTGTTTTACGATATTATAGTATCTATGGATAATAAGGATTATTGTTATTTGGTTCTTCTTGATATTGTCTAGTGCCTTTGATACGTTAAATTATAGGATTATTTCTTACCGTCTACGTGAAATAGGAATTCATAGACAAGTTCACATCTCGTTGAATTCAATTTCATCTAATAGAATATCGTCGGTAAAGATTAAAAATATTAAATATTTTTGTCGTCTCCATTTGATCACACTCAGGTATTCCCCGATGATCAGTACTGATTCCGATTCTTTTTAATTTGTATATTCTTCCTATTAATTTTTTTTTTTTAAATACCCATATATTCGTTATCACCTCTTTGCTGATGACTTACAAATTTATACTTTTGTTCCACCTGGTTCTGATATTGACATAATTCAACTTTCAATTGATAATTGTATCAATAATTTAATCTATTGGTTTTCCTGTAATTCACTTTCTTTAAATATTACTAAATCTGATAGCATTATACTTTCTAGATATCTTTCTTCAATTACTCTCACTCATCCATTCCTTATCTCACTTCCTATCTCAAACACCATAAGTAATCTAGGTTTTACTATAAATAATTCATTAGATTACTCAATACATATATCAAACACTGTCCGCACTGCTAATTATTTCCTGTATATTATAGTCAAGGCTCGTTCTAAGCTAAGATTTAATTTAACTAAATGATTATTCATTCATTAGTATTTAGTCGACTTAGATATTGTAATTCCCTTTTCATTAAAATTCCTCAAAAATGATGAACAAATTCGATTCAATATAACGTAGAGCTGTTCGCATATTATGTAAGCTAAAGCGTAATGATATAACCATATATACATTCCATAATGGTTACTCTTGTGTGGGTGAATTTTCGAGATATATGCAAGTTTCGTCTTCTTTGCATTACTCACAAGGCTATATATATATATATATATATATATATATATATATATATATATATATGGGAGTTCCGTCATACACATCTAAGGGAGTCATAATTCGAGCAATTACTCATCCGAGTCGCAAATCTGAGCTGATCAAACTATATGTACCGCTTGTTTCATCTATATATGCATATGATACTTTCACTGTTGCTGCTCCGAATTACTGGAAAATTATTCCCGATAAATTACGGAACATATCATATTTTATTACTTTTAAATGTCTACTATATTCAAATATATTATCATTATAAATTCTTCTTTCTTCCTAATTAATTCTTTCAATAAATCTTTTTATTATTATTACTTAGTAATAATGTCAGACGATAGAGATTTCCATAATTTGGGCCTCTCTATTTCACGGCATAATTACATCATTAAATATATGATCTAGATATATTTAATTAATTTTCAATATATATTTTTTGTTTATTAAATTAACAATACATAAATAAATACATTGTGACTCATGTTAGTATAATAAATATATCATATAAATATAATTTAAGAAAATTATCATAATATATTGCCATATTAAATAAAATCAATTATAAATTAAACTAAAAAAGTTTAATTTTAGTTTATTACGCAATTTAACGTTAAATTTAACCTTTATTATTGCTCATATATATGGGATAATAATTTCGAAATTAATATTAAACCAATATCAAAACTCTAAACTCAAGTAATTAGACTAATTTGCAAATATGTTCATAGTTTTAAACATATAAAAAAATAGTAAAAAACATAGTTAAATTTACAAATGAAAACATTTTTGACTAAAAACCTTTTACTGATTAAACGCAATTTACTGATTAATAACATCATAAGAATCGTGAATATAAACATATACTCTATTTATAACTTTCTGCGGGTGTTAAGCGCACAACACCCGCATAAAATTATAATTAAAACTCGTTCAATATTTAACCAGAAATGCTTATAATGTTTTTAATTTAAATGGTGCATAGAGAGAATTGTAGAATATCATCTTAAAGTATAATAACAAGAATTCAATAATAATAACTTCTGTCGATTAAGAATTTTAAAATATTAACTTAATATCGTTTATTCTGGTATTATCAAATACATCTCCGACCTACGTTATATATTTGTGTAATACTTTCTTCGTATGCATAAATAGAAGTTGATTTTTTAGTGATCCGTGTGTGTATTAAGTGAAATATCATAGATTTGGTAGTCACGTAATAATATGGGATGATTTTGAGTATGGGACGAATTATTATGTGATACCGGCATTTAATGCTCTAAAGATAAATAGAGGATACGCTTGAGCCCATCAGAATATATATATCCTATAATAATGATTTTAAATAAAATGTTAGTATAATAATCGTGGTAATACTCAAGTTATCATATTAAAATTACGTTAACAATATATATTATTCAAATATATACAAATATACATGGTGGATTTTTATTGCTGCAATTCTCGCATATATATTATTTAAAAACATTACATCAGGATGGGAATCAACATATACGTGTATATTGTGTACTGAAAATATAGGAAAATTACGTGGTTTCGTAGATATACATAGTGATTGTTTAAATATATTTGGTTAATACTATCATAATAATAACAATTGTATACGTTTATATATGAATATATGAATATATATATATATATATATATATATATATATATATAGTTATATACGAGTTAATGAACATTCTTATTTGAAATGGAATTTATTAATTCATAAGAAAGTAATGGGAATATATATATATATATATATATATATATATATAATTTATTAATTTATAGATACAACTATAATGAGTCATGATAAAAAGGAATTCATAATTAAAGAATGCAATGGAGTATGTTATTCTTTATTAAGTTACGATAATGTTAAAAATACGGTTAATTAATATATAATTATATAATTTAAAAAATATATAAAATATAAATATAAATAAATTGAATATGTTATGGTTTATTCCTTTTTAAGAATTCGCTTTATTGCAAACACAGCTAGTAGTGTTATAAGATTACCTATAACATTAAATAAATTTCCTTTACTCATTAACTCTACCTGCTAAATACAAATCTACATCTATATATACATCTACATATTGAAATATTATAAATGGTGAACAACAATATTTATCTTCTTAATTATAATTTCTGATATCACTTTCCTACAACTAATTGTTTACTATTATCTTAATTTATAATTGTAGTGTTAATATATTTTTACTATAGTAATTTTTGCTTTTAATGTTACTGATAATTTAAAGGTTGATATATGTATATAAATTAACATGCACAATATTCATATTTTTTTTAATTAATGATATATTATATAATATAATAAATTAAATAAGTAAATAATAAATAAGTTAAATAAGTCAATACATATAAATAATAATTCATTACTCATATACTATACTAGGTATTAAAATTAATATAATTTGGAATAATTTGAGCTAAATATAGTTAAATGCTTAAAATGATAAAAAAGTTGACAAATTTAATATATAATAAAATTGTTAGATAAAATTGTTAATGAATCCATATAAATATATATATATATATATATATATATATATATATATATATATATATATATTTATATATGAAATTACATATAATAAGGAAAATATACTTTATAAATGTAAATCAATTTTAATTTCATGAATCATTAACATGATTTAACAACAATATATGTAAACTATTAAACCAATAAAATATAATAAATAAGTTCAATTAAATTCGATATTAATTAGATTATATTACATATTTACTAAATTATATATTATCAAGTAATATATAGTTGTATAAAAAATTATGAATACTCTATTAATAATATTCATGAAATTAATTACTAATACAAATGAACAAATCAACAACAAAAATAATAACTATCAACCCAGTAAGTAGCGGTATCAATGAATACGTATATGGTACGCGTTTAACATGGATACTTGATTCGCAGGGATTCGTGTTCGATGCAGATGTATTCAATACGTATCATAGTTTCGTGGTCAGAATGTATCATGGATACGGTTCGATAGGTATCATGGATACGTGTTGAATATATGCAATATATATGCATATACGCATCATGAATACGTGTTGGATAGGTATCATGGATACATGTTGGATACGTATCATTGATACGTGTTGAATAGGTATAATGGATACGTGTTGAATAGGTATCATGGATTCGTCTTTAAATATATATATATATATATATATATATATATATATACAGTAAAACCTCACTATAAGAAACTATTTTTTTTCAGTACTTTTTTCTTATAGAGAGGTTTTATTATAAAGAGGTTTTAACTTTTCCAATGATTTTAAGAATTAATTTATAATTTAAAATGCATTATATAATCTATAGGTTATATATATATAGTATATTTATTTTGTATACTGTTTTAAATGTATACTGTATTGTTTGGGCTTAGACATGTTAATACATAATGAAATTTTATTAGATTTACATTAGAAATTATAAATTATGAATCATCATTGATGAATATAATATAATGAATATTATAATAATCTATTATTTAACAATTAATTGTATAATATAATAAATTGTATCATCAATACATTTTAAGGATATAATAATGTTTATTAATTAATTTTAATACATTTATGGATATACAATATCATTTATTAATTAATTTTAATAAATTAGAGGATAAAAATCACATTTATTAATTAATTTTAATAAATTTATGGATATACAATAACAATTATTAATTACTTTTAATTCATTTCGAGCTATTTATGTAATATAATATTTGTAAGAAAAAAAAATATCTTATATAATAATTAATTTCTAAAATTGTTATCAATATACAATACTTCTATTTATATATAATTATTTTGTATACAATACGTTTCTTATATTTTTCTTATAAGATTTTCTTATAAAGAGGTTTTTTAATCTGGAAAAGGTTGAATTCCAACCAAATGTGTGAAAAATGTTCTTATAAAGAGGTTTTTCTTATAAAGAGGTTTCTTATAGAGAGGTTTTACTGTATATGTATTTAATAATATATTAAAATACAACAATTTAATAATTTGTATTAAAATTAGAATAGTTCATACGATGCGAATTTATTAGTTACATGCATATGCATATACCATGATATCCGATGTAATGCATCAATAGTGTTATGTATTTTTATCATCATTATGGATTAATAGGACATCTTGAAATATATTTATAACTAAATTAATATTTTATAAAATATATAGCAATAATGTTTATAATGTTTATAATGCTTTATATATTAATAATATATTGTTCTATTTTATATTAATACATTGTATATGCTAATTTAATAACGTAATAAAAAAATAATTTATTTGATATCAGAATTATGTTAAATAATTTAAAAATCAAAAATACTTATTTAGGCTATTTATATATTTATAAATATTTTATTATAAATATATTTGTAGGATTTATAGTTTCTGATATACCGATCTTGTGCGTAAACATTACTTTCCATATTAGGATACTTTACCCTATATACATATTATTATATTATTTTATATATATATTTTGAGATTTTATATTTTAACTTTTATAATATGTTTATTTTCAATAGTTACATATTAAAAAAGGATGTATTCAAAGAGAAAAGTTATATGCTTTGCCAGAAAAAGTGTATACTAATGATGTTCTACTTTCGGAATATCTTGGTTATTACATGAATATTTATAATAATTATATATCACTTCCTGTTTCCTATTATTAATATTATTGTGTCTATTTCCTAGTATATATATATATATATATATATATATATATAATATACCAGAATCACTGTAGATATAAGTAATGTATTATTTATTTTTTTCAAATACCATTTAATGTATATTATATCTATCTAATAAAATTATTATTTTCAATTTATATTGCTAATTACTCATATTTTCTCATAATTTATATCTTCATATGTATAATAGAATATGTCATTCATGCTTCACTGGTTTTACTATTTGAGTATTTACACACAATTAACAATAAGATATTGAATTGATTATTTATTACTTTTAGATTCTTTATAATTTATATCATTTACGTTTCTCTAACATTTACATATCTACATCATTTACTAATTATCATTTAGCTTGTATTATACATGATTATATATTTTAATATTTTTCTTTAACATTTTATATGTCTACAATACCATAAAGAAGAAATAAATATTCAGAGAATTTCTATCTCAGATTTAACTAATATAGTCAATACTTTAGTATCAATAATTTATAATTTGACTGGGACTCTTGGTATTAAAGAAAAAGTGATATTTTATTGATTTTATTTTATTCTTTTTTTTTCTTCTTCTTTTTTTTTATCTTTTTTGTATTTTATTTTTAACTATATGTATATTAATAATATGTATAAACTTTTTAACTTTAATCAATTAATTTTCAATTATAATAATACATTATTAGATAATGTTGATTCTTCTAATTTGTATTTAGATCTAACAATTGATTATATATATTATACTTCAGATGAATTTAATTTAAATCATAATTTAACAAGAGCTTAATGTAATTAGTATCAATTTTAGACGTTTTAAAAAAAACTTTGATAAATTGGCTTTATTCTTAAATTCTTTTTCAATTTGTTTTGATAAAATAGTAGTAACTGAATCTTGGTTAAATGTTGATAATAATTTTGTATTTGATATTCCTGATTATAATACAGTAATATCTAGCCGGGTTCATAACATATGTGGAGGCATTCTAATTTATGTTAAAACATATCACATTTAATATACTATCTTTAGTTTCCAATAAATTGTTTGATAGTATTATTATTGAATAATTATTAAATAATAATAAAAAATATTTGTAGTTCTATACATATAACTCCAAACATCAATAATGGTACATTTACTATGTTTTCCAATTTATTATTCCCAACTTTATTTAAATATGTTGATAACAAAATAATAATTTGTGGTGATTTCAACATTGATTTAAAAAATTGTAACATTTACAAAAGTGCAGAAATATTTTTCGAAAAATGTTATGAATTAAGATATTCTCCTATGATAAATAGGCCAACTAGAATTGATTTAAATACACATTATTTTACTATAATTGTTAATTTTTTTACCATCGTTATTGTGCAAAATTGTATGGCATTATTATATATGATTTATCAGATCATTTTATAATTATATTATCATTAATTATAAATATTATTAATACATTTAAATCTAAACATAATTTAATTAATGATAATACTGTTTATCATTTTTTTTTAAACTGATAAATCAGAAACTTCATGTAATTTATTTATTGATTTTTGTATTCTTCAATTTAATATGTATTACCCTGTATATATATATATAATATATATATGAAAAAAGAAAATTTAAAAAAATGTATTCCATGGAAATTAAAAAAAATATAGGATTAAACAAAAACTGTATATATTGGTATTGGTAGAAATATTGGTATTGAATTATATGACAACATTAGTAAGTATAATGTCGATGATTATAAAATTTCTTAAAATCACACAATATCAATAAATTCTTTATTACTGCATGTAATGTAGAGTTAAATCTACTTAATTTGTAGGTATAATAATGTATTAGAAATTATATCGGAAACTACACATATTATATCTAAAAAATAAATAAAATAAAATAAATTTAATAACTAATATAATTTTGAAATTTGTAAACCAAAAGGCCTTACTTCATGTATATAATTCAATGTTGTTATCAAATATTAATTATTGTATAATATTCTAGGATAATACTTATAAGACTTATAAGTATAAGACTCATTAATAATCAATATTTTATAAAAAAAAGAATTATTCGATATATTTTTATATTTTTATATTTCGATATTATATATAATAAACCTTATCTATATAATACTAAGGATTTATTTAAATTAACAATATATTGCTACCTTTCAATGACTAAGTAAAATAAAATACTTGTGAATTCATGTTTAAAGTATATAATAATATTCAACGTGAAATAATAATCAATCATTTTAGTAACAAATCTAATATTTATACGTGACATAAATAACTTTAATATTCCTTCATTAAAATTAAATATATGTTCACATTGCCTTAAAATTGGGGCTCCCTATTTATGGAATTCACTATGTAATTTAAAAAAAATTAAAATTATCTCTTCTCAAAGAGTGATTAAAATAATTTCAAATTATATTTTTTCGACATAAATGAAATTGGTTTTATTGTTTTAACTGTTATCACTTTCTCACATAATATAAAATTGCAAAAACATATATTATTAATTATAAATATCAATATTATAAAAATATATATAATTAAAAATTAAAATTAAAATTTATATTTTATCAGATTGATTAAAATAATTTCAAATTTTATTTTTCCGACTTAAATATAATTAGTTTTATTATTTTAAATTTATTACTTTCTGACATAATATAAAATTACAAAAAATATATTATTAATTATAAAATATCAGTATTAATAAAATAATTATTTAAAAATTGTCAGTATTATAATATGTTTCATTTTATTATATCATTGTACCTATATTTTATATAATATATTTGTTTATTTTTTCTCTTGTTACTTTTAGTTTCTTTTATATTTAAATATTGGCTTTCTCCTATTTAGGTTCTCTATATTTTATTTTATTTTATTTTATTTTATTCTTGATGTGTTTCTTATATTTTAATTTTATTATTTGTTCATCTATTTATTATATTATATGATGATTACATTTAATTCAATTAAATTTATTTTAAAGACTCTTTGTGCCATAGCAATAAAGTGTCTAAAGTAAAAAAACAATCAAAATATAACGGAACATAAACTAAAATAATATAACTAATAATAATTAACAATCGGAATATTGCTTTTATAATTAAACTGACAATGCCTAAATCTGATAATAATAATAATAATAATAATAAAAATATTATATATATATATATATATTTATATATACAAATGTATACTAAATATACAGTAGTACAGCTACTATTTTAGTAAGTGATTTATATCGCTATTAATAACTCGGTAGTTTAGCGAAGTTTAGATTGGATTAATACTTTAAATTACCTTACCTTACCAGGTCAAGCTTGCTCGGCATAGCATGACACGTTTTTTACATTCATCTATGTTTCCCATCACCTACTTCAGTTCATATGTAGTGCATCCGCAGTCTTCTCTAAGTTGTGCAGTATATGTCTTATTCGGCCGTTCAGGTTTTCGTTGCCCATGTGTAGGTTCCCATAGAAGCACTTCGCTAATCATTTCTTCTCTGCTTCGCCAACAATGTCCTGAGAAACGCATCCTATGTTCTTTAATTGTAATCGAGATCTTCTGGATATTTCCATATAATTCATTATTAGACATATGATCTTGCCATATTTTATTTAAGGCAGCGCGTAGCATTCTTGTATATGCTCCATCAATCTTTTTCTCTAGAGAAGATGTTAATGTCCATGTGATGGAGCCATATACAAGGATCGATTCGACTGTGGCCCTATAGAAATTTTTCTTCAGCTTTACAGAGAGATTAGATTTCCATATTGATGTCATATTGTTTAGTGCGGCTCAAGCCTGTCCAATCCTTACATTGACGTAATGATCAGTAGATGCGTCATAGCTTCCAAGATACTTGAAATCATTTACTTGTTTGATGATCTTACCCTTTAGACTTTTTATACAACTATTATTTTGCTGGTTCAGAGCTATATTCCGTTTTATCTGCATTTACACTTAATCCTATTTCGGAATCAGCTTCTTCGATTTTATGTAGCATTATATTAGCATCTTCAACGTTATCTGATGTAATGGCTAAATCATCAGAATAATCAGTATCAGTTATGTATATTGCAGGATGTCGGCTACTCATTCGTTTTTTTATGGTGAGACCTGTTATATAGTGAAATGAGACAGAGTGTGGGTTGTATACTTTATTTACTGAATGAACACATGATTCTTTCGAACCAAGGAAGCGTGACACCTAAGGCTAGTGGTTGGTATAAAGGTTGTGACCGAAGTGACAATATTGTACTGGCTAATTCGGGATGCAACTGCAGTCGCACGCATTGCGTGCGTCTCCCATTAGCCAGACAGTAAACATATTATGTAATAATTAAATTGTACTATATATTGGATGCGTATGGAAAGTTCCATACGCAACACATAACAAGATCGATATGTTTATTATCATCAAGTGATTTTCTCAAGACATAGTCTAAACATATTATAAAAAGGAAAGGTGCAAGCGTGTCTACTTAATACCCGTAATACCCCAGTAGTGATCTCGAAGGGGGGATCTACACTATAGCCGTCGAATTCACAAGAGGTGGGACTATAGGCGTGGCTATATTAAAAATACTATAAACGCTAATTCGATTATATAATACTGTAGATAGTTTTTATAGAGATATTTAATTTAATTTGAATTGCTAATTCGATTATATAATAGTTACAAATATTATATTTATTTAATTTATGTTATTTATTGTATTTGCATGCATGACACGTGTTTATTTAAATGTTACATGTAAATAGATAGGTGGAAATAGGTGGTCTTTTAAAAAAGTTACTGGTCACTGAATATTGAATATTTTTAATTAATTTTTAGTATAATATATTCACAACATATAGCTCTAATTTATTCTTATTATTAAAAAATCTAAAATTAACCTAATATATATTAAAAATAAGTATTAATAATAATCTATATGATTTATGACAATTTTATAAATTTAGTATATATTATATACTACATATATACTACCTATATAAGTGTATAAATATATAATTATATAATTATATAAATAATATATGTATATTGGTATATATAGTTAAAAAATGTTAGGAAAGCGGGTTTCACACTAATATATAATAGCTATAATATATATATATATATATATATATATATATATATATATATATATATATATATATATATATATATTATAGCTATTATATATATATATATATATATATATATATATATATATATATATTATAGCTATTATATATATATATATATATATATATATATATATATATATATATATATATATATATATATATATATATATATATATATATATATTATAGCTATTATATATTAGTGTGAAACATTAGTATATATATATAAATATATTAAATTATAAAATTGTCATAAATCATATAGATTATTATTAATACTTATTTTTAATATATATTAGGTTCATTTTAGATTTTTTAATAATAAGAATAAATTAGAGCTATATGTTGTGAATATATTATACTAAAAAATAATTAAAAATATTCAATATTCAGTGACCAGTAACTTTTTTAAAATACCACCTATTTCCACCTATCTATTTACATGTAACATTTAAATAAACACGTGTCATGCATGCAAATACAATAAATAACATACATTAAATAACTCAAACATTTTAACTATTATATAATATAAGTAAAGATTCAAATTAAATTAAATAAATCTTTAAAAAAACTATCTACAATATTATATAATCGAATTAGCGTTTATAGTATTTTTGATATAGCCACGCCTATAGTCCCACCCCTTGTGAATTCGCCGGCTATACTCAGTGGTAACCATCTTGAAGTATGGTGTATCTCCATCTGGTGATCTAACCATTGATATTATTTCTCGATAGAGTATCATGATTGCTTCTATTGTTTCTGTGGTTATTCCATACGCAGAATATTTACTACGCAGAATATTTTCGCAGAATATTTTTCATTTTACCGCGATGTATCGAATCAAATGCTTTGGCGAAGTCTACAAACAATAGTGTGGCCGGTAGATTCTTTTATCTTACTCCTTCAATTATACGTCGGATTGTCAATATTTGTCCTGTAGTTGATCTATTCTGGCGAAAACCGTTCTGATTTTTCCGTAGGATAGGATCGATTTCCGGTCTTATGCGATTTAGGAGCATCACATTATACATTTTTTCTGCAATGGACGTCAGGGTTATACCTCTATAATTGTTGGCCTATATACTTTAAATAATATATATTAATGTCCGAAAAATAAAGTTATGTATTATATTACTAATGTATATACTTATATATATATATATATACTCGTGAGTTAAACATTTAATTAAATAAATGGCATATATAATTAGATATCTATATTGGTGATATAAAATGGTAAATTTTGGTTAAATTCGGATATAATTAACAAATTCATTATTTTTACCTAGGTACTACGTATATTATATTATTTATTAGATTATTTATTAGAGTTAAAAATGATTTTATTATGTGTCAATTCATAATTAAGTATGATTATAAGTTTTATTTAGTGCAATATATGATTATTATAAGATTAATTATTAAACATGCATCTTTTTCTATTAGAGATTATAGAGTGAGACAAAAAACATTAAAAACATTTGAATTTGATTATTATTAATAAATTAAAGATATATTTATCATATATATTAGTTACAATTATAAGCGAAATAAATATAGTTCATTAATTTATGTTACATTCATATCAGAGCATTATTTTATTATTAACGTTAACAATATTTACTAGTAAATACTATAAAAGTGTTGTACGTTACTTTTATATATTTCACAATTATTACGTACTTAGTTCGCACTATATATTATATTTAATAATATAATCCAGTATTATAAAATATGTTTAATATTAACAATTATAAATCAAATGTTTATAAAATCACATTTATTTGTTCAAAATGTGTTTATATTATCAAAGTAATAATAGAAAAATAAGAATATGACGAATCTATTTCAAGTGAGAAGATATAAACATTACTATTTATAATTCGATCCTATCTATATACAAAATAATTATTCATTATACTTTTATATTGCCATTATCTTCGATTGTAACATTAATGATAAGTGTATTATCCAATCATAGTAATGCTAATAAACCAATTAAGTTTCCGCTTTAAATTTTGAATATTTTTTATTAAAATTAATCAACTTATAATTTCAATATTTTTATTTTATACTATTTTGCATTTGTTTATAAATATGTATAACTATGTTTCAATATAAATATATGTATACTATATTTATATTTTACTTTTAATTAGATGTTTTACTACAAATAATTCATATTATCTAGTCAAAGCCTATACCACCTATATACGGCCATTACTCGAATATCGTTCTTCTATTTGGAATCCAGGCAAAGACTTTATTGGCCTAAACAAACTTATTGAAAAAGTTCAACATAAATTTACTAAGCGAATTTACTTCAGATGTAACTTTATTAAATCAACTTATGATACTAGATTGTGTTTTCTCAATTTAATGAATTTATCCCACCGCAGATTAAGAGCTAACCTGATTCTGGCTTTCAAGATACTGAACAATCTCGTGGATATTGATAAATCATCGGTATTCACAACTTATTCAACAAGTAATCGTGAACTTCTAATTAAAATACGCAAAGACAAATGTATTAATAAAGAAACCATAAATTCATTCAGGCACAGAGTGAGTACCGCTTGGAATTCACTTCCTCGTTCTGTGGCTTCGTCTAAATCTTTAAGCATATTTATTACAAATATAGATACTATTAATATTAATAGACATTTTTATTCTCAACATGCTTAAATGTAATGTCGTTATTTTTATAATTTTATTGTTTTTCTAGTTTTCGTTTTCGTTTTGTACTTTATTTGGGTATTTTATCTTACAAGCTGTATACTCATTTGATATATTAGGTGTGGAGAGATGTCAAAAAACAAAAATGCAGGGACCGTCCATCCCTCAGGATTTATGGGCATATAATCCTATATGGGCCTGACCAACCCCATACCTCTTCCCTAGTTATTTGATGATGTATTCAGACCGTTTGATCAACATCCCAAATATTGCTTTATTATTATTTTATTTACTTTCGGTGTGTCACACAGCCTGTCACAGGCTTTTAGGTACGAGAATTAGATTTTGTATATTGATGCTATCATAATAAAATTATATATATACTAGTATAGTTAGAAAGGTTATCAAATTCTATAATGTAAGTCCTATTTTAGTTTTTTTTAATTTTTATTTAAAAAAAAGTTATGATCACAAATGTGCTTTATTTGTATTTAAATTTGAATAGGATTATATTAAATTTCAAATATTATTTGTAAATATTAATCAAATACATTATTATATTTGAAATTTATTAATTACCAAAATCAGATTTTCTGTATTTGAATTATTAACTAGAAATATTTTTGTATTTACTAGAGTATTTATATTTTAATAAGATATTAAACATGCATACCTGATTAAATAAGTTTTCATAATTATTAAAATCAGATTGTTATCATTTGTAATTGATTTTGTTATTGTATTTGAATAAAACATATATATATATATATATATATATTTATACATTTGTATATGATAAAATATATTTTGTAAATTAGTAATTTAATAATGATAAAAATGAGATCTGCTCTATTTGTATTTTTATATATTTTAGTTTAATTCTTGTTTGGATTTAAGAGTATATTTATATTTGATAAAATCAAAATAATTATTATATTTAATATTAGAAAGTAAAAGTAATAGTTATCGAAAGTAAAACTATATTATATTATTTATATTCTTATTTTTAATTAAATCCATCACTTAAAACCTATCAAATTCACTGGAATATAGGTATTCAACTCTTACTAACTAAATTTTAGTTCCATGACTCATGAATCGTAGTGGTAATTTTCTCACTAGCTTCAGTAACAAATCGTCTCAGGTCGCTTCTATCCATGTCCAGTAGTTCACCGGTGATCAGACATCCACTGATTAATATTAAACACGCCTTTTTGCTGTCTTCAACTATATAATAGTAAGTGATATTAATTAATACATTTTGCATATAGTGACTGATAGTTTGAGATATACAAAAATATTAAATATATAATTAAATAGTGATATGAATGAAACAAAATAAAATAACCGCCATAGATTTAAAATTTATTTAACTGTAGTATAGCAGATGGAAATAGATGCAAGATGGATTTGTAAACAAAACATTAATTGATATGTATATACATATACTAACTTTACTTACCAGGTTGAGCTTTATCGTTACACCATGACACACGTTCTCAGATCATTTATATCGCTCATCATATTTGGTAGGGATCCGACTGTATATGCATCATCCATCAACTTTTGTATATAGTTCTTTATTGGACACCAGGATACGAGATGTCACTCATGCAATGACATCTAGAGAAGAACATCTCTTGTGCCCATCTTCTATGCCCCAACAGTGTCCTAAAACCTATATAGAGAAATATATGAATGTATTCGGATATTATAAATAAATGTATTGACCATTATGATTAATACATTAATTTGTATAAACAAACTATTATATTTATTATTTAAAACAGCTCTTTATTTTGTAATCATAATATATTTATTTAGCTACACTCATATGATATACATATAAATTAATATATTGTTCAGAAATATACACATGAAATACCTGTCGCACTATAACTATCTAATATGTAGATCTGCTCCGCTCAATAATAGTATTAAAATATGCTAGCATAACAGTAATTATATAACATTTATACGAACAATTAATACTAATATATATTATTATAGATTGATATTAAATATATTACATAAAGCATAATAGTATGCTATAAAAATGTATATGAAGAAATAATACTAATAAATTAAATTTGTTTGTAAAATTTAAGATATTTAATCATGATAATTAGGTTGTATATAACATGTATGATTTTGATGATAACAATAATATAACGACAATGTTACAACTAGAAATGTCTACTAAAATTATCTATTATTTATAAAATTAAAGTCTTATGGACGGCAAAACATGAATATTTACATGGTGGATATATGAGATTTTTTAAATAAGGGTTACTTTTAAATTACGATAACTCTGAAATGAATAATAGAATGATTAAATTGTGTTGGAAAAAAGCATTATTAATTACATGTAGATCTATGTATATATTAAGTTATATAATTATATGAGAATGAGATCTACAAAATTATTTTGAAAATACTACAATAAAATCATGTTTCGCCACCCATAAAAGGTAACCTTTATAAACATGTTACATTATTATAATAGTTCTATTATAATAATTATATATTTAATGTATTATTACAAATAGTATATGTATATTTATTAAATACATGATTAATTAAGATGATATAAAATATTATTTATTGAAAATAGTATATTTAAAAAAAATTTGATAGCACATGTTTTAACTTTTTATATAAGTATCCAGTTAATTATGAAGATATTATTATAATAATTATATATATAATTTATTTATAGCAAATAAATCAATACTTAGGTATATTCAAAAATAATTAATTTATATAGCATTTATGACTATAAAATTATAATAAAATAATCATCTAAACATTATTTATTCTATAAATTATAGCTCACTAAACATGTAATATTATAGTAAATATAGTATGTATTTTAATAATAATTAGTATATATATTCATTGTTATAATATATATTTATAAATAACAAAAATAATATTATATATGTAATTCAGGCATTAAATAAATGATTTATTAATTTGATAATGAATATTATTAATTGATAAATTATTTTTCAAATACTATTTTTAATAAATCTAACATTTTGAAAATTATTTTCAAACAATATTTTTATAATCATTTTTTCAATATTAATATAAATTTGTGTAGTCTTTTATGAAGTTATTGTAAATGATATACAATATATTTATAGGTACTTTTATAGATAAAACGTTCATAATTACACAGCAAGTAACATTATTTAAAAAAAATATATTTTTGTTATCACATTTTTAATCTAAAATTATATTAAATCGTTATAAATGATTTATAATCTAAAATTTATTTATATGATATTTCTATTAAAGTATTATTTTTTTATGTATATACATACTAATATTATATATGTATATATATATTTTTATAATATATATATTTATAAATAATTATTAAATATTATATATGTAAATAAGCATTCAATAAATGATTTATCGAGTATTATTAATTGACAAATTTGAGATTTGCCTCCATTTTAATTTTGAATATTTTCAATATTTATGTAAATTTGTGTAGTATTTTATGAAGTTATTATTAAGTATATATTATATATTTAATAAAACATTTATAGATAAAACGTTCATAATGACGCAGCAATTAAAATTATTTTACAAAAATAATTATTTATTATCGTATTTTTAATTTTAACAATACACATGTTCACTAACCAAACTCGCGCGAAGCAATGAAAGCAAACTTGTTGCTGATTGGACATATTCAAAAGGGATGTTTACTTTATAATTTGACAGTTCAATTTTTAAAATCAGTTAATAAATAAGTGTTTTATGAACAAAATAAAACTTATGATTTTCAAAAAAATCTATGTAATGTTTTTCTCAACCTCGGCATATTATACCTTGTAATATAGGCCATTTTGAATCTCATTCGCGTCCGAAGTAGAACCTGTAAATCACAACTTATTTATATTTGCTAACTATTATTTATATATTTCTGTCATTATTATTTATTGTTATCCATCGTTTTGATTCTAATCAATAAACTATTATCTATCTATCTATCTATCTAATAAATATTAAATCGAATATTTATCATAACAGCTAGAATATATTATAAATAATTATATTTATAATGTGAAAACTAATGATATAATTAATATAATAATAATATATATATATATTATAACGTTAGCTGATAAATAGTTAAGGTTGTAACTTGTGGTTATTCCTTATTTCTATATATGCATATATTCTTGAGTTGTAGTTATATTATTGTTAATGGTAAAAGTATAGTTAATAATTAGTGTGTAATATTGACCTCTGGTAATAATATAGGGTAAACTAGTTACGTTACATCTCCGCTTTCTTTAAATCACCATATACCTTAACTAAATTATAGTTTCTCTTTTATTTGATTAACTTGTTGATCTTTCTCATCATTGTATAGTATTTTTATAAGTGTGAGCTCTACACTAGCTGTTCAAACTTCTCAAAAGTTAAATATTCGTTCTGGTTTCTGCGGTATAATATACATATTTCATAGATTATATTAACAATGTGTTCCACATACTCTTCCACTTTCTGTAATACTGCTTCAATATCTTCCTTTTCATTTAATTTGTCATTTGTCATTATAAATTATATATTAATACACAATTGTCGAATATTTATTGAGCTGATATTGTTAGTAGTATTTATACTTGTTTTTTTTCCTGTTTACTTTTCAAGTTCAAAATATGTATGTGTTTATTTTACATGTGCTATATTTATACAAAATATTTATTATTATTGGTAACATGTAATAAGAATGAGGATTTAATTAAACATAATTATATAAATATTATAACAAATAATTATTTAATATTTTAGCTTTGATTAATTTTATAAATTGTTAAATAAATTCAGTTTATAAATATTTAACTGTCTTCAATATGGAAACGAATAAAGTATGCAATAATATCAAAAGATCGCATCGTCAAAGTTAAACATTTTATTTTATCAATATACATTTATCCATTATTATAATTATTAAATATATTTGAATATAATTGAACATGAATATTATTTTATAAATATCAGTTTGATAATAAATAATTTAGATATACGTATGTGTTATCATGTGTTATCATATATATATATATATATATATATATATATATATATATATTTATCGTTGAAATAAATAATTTCATAATGTTATATTTAAATGAAATGATATATATGTTATAATTTATTATTATAGCTATCGTTGTTCAATAACAAATATAGTTGTGTATAAAGTATACCAAATAATGTAATCAATCAGATTTTAATTAAAAATATGATTTTATATTATATATATATATATATGTATAACTTAATATATATTACTAATTACATATGAAACAATACACCCTATTATTTTATATATCACCGAAATATTTACATTAATAATTATTAATATATGTTATTATATTTATATAATACTACAATTAATTAATAACATTTAAGTTATTGATAAACTGGTTAATAATCCAAGATTAAGGTTAATATATATGATAATGTAATACGGTTATTATAATTACAATTAGTGATATGTATACCCCTTCACTCGTGATATGTAATTTTGTGGAAGTAAATAAAAAATATATTTAGGATTGTAAGACTATATATATTTATGGGGAGGAAGGGTAGCCATGTACAATATGTATGATGAGTTATTGGAACATAGTGGTCCAAGCATTTTATATATTAAGTAGTATGTATCGAAGAAAGATAATATGTTTTAGTGGAACAGTTGATTTAGTAAGAAGTGGATTTATTAGGTAATAATAAAAGTCAATTCGGAAAGTATAAGAATATTATATAGTATCTTCCTAAGATTATTATAAAGTGTATTCCGTATTTTTTAGATTCTGAATTGATGAAAGTTTGTATTTTTTTAATGTATGATATATATTTTTTAAATGATGATCATCATCAAAGGTAAATCCTTAAATGTTGACAAATTTTAGAATGATATAATAATAATGTTAGTATATATAGAATAACATTTTTTCAAAAGTAGTTATGTTAAGTACATTAGTATAGGTTTTAATTAACAGATTGTTAGAGGTGAGCCATCATTTTATGCAGTTTTCACACTCGATTAAGATGTAATAGTAATAAGTGAATTTTCGTAGAAAAATTAGTTAATATTATCAGAATAAATATGATAGTTGATATTCGTAATAAGGCAAACAAAATAGAGAAGGAAGTAGAACTGATTCCTAAGGAATACCTTATTTAAGGGGAGTAATTGTAGAGGTAAACGTTACTATTATAATAATTATTACTAATTTTATAATATTTTTAATGGATTTAATATTATAATATATATTAATATATATTAATTTATATATATATATAAATTTTGATAATTTGCATGTAATTATAACCCCATATTTTAAGTTTACTATTTTAAAAAACTATTTAATATTTATGTAATAAAATATATGATATGTTATTTTGTACTTAATTTATATACTATATAGAATATTCTTAGTTTATATTACAATGGTTTATTAATAAAAACTATATACACTACCTTTTACTGATATATTATTTTTATTAATACTTTTTATTAAAACTTATAGATGAGAATGTATATTAATAAGATAATATGATGATATTAGAATAATATAATACTTATGATACCTAAATACAGTTTATTTAATTAACTGAATTGTATATAATAATTTTATTAAAATTAAAATTAATTTAGCAGAGTATTTGTAATGATTTATACTATAAATATATTTAAATTTAAAAATATTTAAAAATGTAATAAATATTACTATTTAAAACGTAAAATATTAAATAAAGTTATACATATATTATATGATCATGATGATAAAATAACGTGTATTATGAACCATTATAATGTGATGTGACTCATCGTAAGTGCACGTAAAATAAATAATAATAATAATTATAAAACACAATAACCACAAAAAATGAAACTAACGCAACAAAGTGAAAGTAATAAGAACAACATATAAAATATAATACTAATATAATGAAATTAGATATAGGAAGTGACATAAGAATGTTGTCAAGTTAAAAGGAATGTAATGATAGTGAGTTCGTAATTATTTTGAGAAGGACAGTTTTATATGTATTTTTTAGAATTATTTAGAGAGAAACCAGTATGTAACAGAGGAGGCACAGTGTGGCACACGCAATTAGTTGAGAATTTGAAGTAGAGTTGGATATCATCAGCATATATATGATATAAAACAATAGGAAATTATGATATATAGTTTTTATATGTACTATATATATATATGGATAATATAAGTTTGCCTAGTGTAGTATTTATGATATTGAATATGAGTTAATATAGCATACTATACATATATACGTGACTAACCTTATCTGGAAGTGCCGTATCTCGAATCGTGTATTATGATCGATAATATATATATATAATTAGGTATAGGTGTTTATTAGTCGTGCATTAATTAGTAAGTAAGTCTCGTAAGTCATTTGTAATGGGCGTGGCTTAGTCACGCTATATATGTATAGTAGGCGTATTCAATATTTCTACATCACTCTACTAAGTATATAATATAATAATTATAATATATAATAATAATAATAAATTGACAATATAAGTATAACAATATAATAAATATCATTACGTATAAAATAATATTTCTACCACCCATATGTGTGCTTAGTTTTAAACTAATCCTCTATAAGGCGATCTGGAGGTTTTACATGCCTTCCTGATCTAGTGGTGTATGTAGATCCATTCGTGGGTATGAGCTGGCATCTATTCCTTCTCACATCCTGTTTCTCCGTTCTGAGATTATAATATCTTGTACTCTCGGGTGTTGTGTTGATAACGGTTGCCATTCTATCTAGGTCCCTGATGTATACATCTTCCCCGTCTTCTATCTTTCGTAATTTTTTAGTATACTTATTGTCTCTGTTTCTTTTGATTTCTAATTTCTTATTTTCGTTCTTGTCCCTAAATATACAGTGGTCTTCTTTATTCATGTAAATATCTAATTTAAGATCAACTACTGTAGTTCGTAATTTTCTATTCATCAGAAGTTCTGCTGGTGATCTTCCAAAGCTGAGTGGTGTACTTATGTATGATGGTTGTCCTAGATTGGGATCTTCTTCTTTTTCTAGACTATTTTTTATCGTTTTTATAGCTCTTTCAGCTACTTCCTTAACTCGCGCTTGTAAATGTATTGGTACAGGTCTTGGTAGATAGATAGAATATGGTTTCACATTCCAATTTATTTGGATTTTATATTTTCTTTTCAATTTCCCAAGTCTTTCAAATACTTCTTTGTGTGGGTGAACTTCTCCTATTAGTTTTATTAGTCCTAATTTAATGGACATGTTTCTCGATAATAAACCAATGTGTTGGTTTTTTAATACGTAGATTTTCTCTTATTGTACTTTCTTTGTACGTCATTTCGGCCGTAAACATTCCAACTATCTCTAATGGCACCATTCCTGGTCCTCTCAATTCTATGTTACTTTTTATAAGTTCGGGTAACTTTCTATTATAAGGGAGAATAGTTGCGCTTGCTCCTGTGTCTATTTTAAACTCACATGTTTGGTTACATCCTGGCGCTTTGACTTTTATTAATTTTGTCCACGATTTAATATCCGGAACCTTTATTTCTCCTAGGAACTTATAATTTCCTGTCGGCTTCTTAGTATCTATACTTGTGTTAACTTCGTAATTCTCATAAGTTTTTGTATGTGATCACTTGGTTTTCTGCATAGCTTTGCCCAATGTCCCTCTTTGTTGCATTTATGGCATTTCGACTTATATGCTGGAGAGTTTATAAATTCATGCGTCCTTCCGCATTTACCACAATTCTTTCGCTCTGCTGGTTTCTTGTATTCGTAATCTTTATTCTTGAATTCTTTCTTGTATTCTTTCTTCTTGTAATCAGTCTTCACGTATTCTATAGTCGGTTTTCTAGTAATTTCGTCATTCTGCTGTCGTGATATCTGTTTCATCTTGCATGATTCGACTATTTGTTCTGCCGTTAATTCTTTGCTGCAAGATTCTTGTAAAAACCTCTGTCTGAGTGTTTCGTCATTCATACCAATTATTATTGTGTCTCTAATAAGGGACTCCTTCATGTCTTTAAAGGCACATGATTTTTCTAATATCTTTATACAACTGTAATAACTTTCAATATTTGCATCTATTAGTTGTTGTCTTTTAAAAAAGCAATACCTTTCATAAGTAGTATTCACTTTAGGTATGAAATGGCTATCGAATTTTTCCATTATAGTTTCTATTTTTAGTTAACTTTCTTTATTGTCTTTGTCATATTTTTGTTCAATATCAAATGAATTATAAATGTCTACTGCATCTTCTCCTATCGCATATAGGAAGTTAGCTATTTGGACTTTACTTGACTTTTTCTCTAATTCATTTGCACATGCATAAATCTCATAATTTTGTTTCCACCTTTTCCATTCTGTTGGTCCTTTGATTACGTCTAAAGCATTATGTATTCTATCTAACATTGTATTAAATCTGTATATATATAATTTTATATAATTTTATAGATTTATATAATTTTATATAATCTTATAGATCTATATAATTTTCAATAAATATTGATATAAATAAATCCAATATAAATCTAATATAAATTCAATGTTTCTAGAATATATATAAATCAGCAATTAAAATCAGCAATTAAAATAAATCATTCGTTTTCTATAGAATTTAGAATTCTTTTGTTTGAAAATTACCGAATTAAATTTTATCGACATTTTTTTTTTTTTAATTGGATTTTTTTTTTTTTAATTTTCTCTAATTTGGTAATTTTCCATATGATAATAATATGTACGCGATATATAATAAATAATATTTGTACATGCAATATATATATTTATATAACTAATATATATATTTTCAACGTGTAGAGATTAAAATAATGTATAATAAATAATAAATATTATATATAACAATAATATGTACTTTTTATATGTATAACGATTTTAGGTACGGTTAACTAAATAGTAAAATATTATTTACAACAATAATATATTAATTAGTATAACTTGACCGCTGTCACCATGTAGTATTTATGATATCGAATATGAGTTAATATAGCCTACTATACATATATACGTGACTAACCTTATCTGGAAGTGCCGTATCTCGTATCGTGTATTATGATCGATAATATATATATAATTAGGTATAGGTGTTTATTAGTCGTGCATTAATTAGTAAGTAAGTCTCGTAAGTCATTTGTAATGGGCGTGGCGTAGTCACGCTATATATGTATAGTAGGCGTATTCAATATTACTACACCTAGGTTAGGGGATATTGTGGGACATGAATGAGTAGAGTACTGGGGTAAGAAGAGAAATCACATAATTTAATGGAGAATGATCTTTAGAATTTAAGCCATTTGATGGCATTAATTAAACTTTGGCATATAGTATTTAAGATTTATAAGGTTGTTTAATTAAGTTACCTTATGAAATGTATTGTACAGGATATGATTGAGTTTATTATATATATATAATACATTTGATACTGTATATCAGAGGTTCTGCAACTTTTTTATCATAACCCATTTACTAAAAATTTTAAATAAAAAAAAACCAAAACGACCCATAATAATTAATATAGTAATAACAGATACCTAGGCTTGTACATATATTTATCTTATTAAGTGGCGCCTTTTTCTGCTAGATTATCACTCTTTTGTTTTTTGACTTATTTTTGAATTTTTTTGTTTTACTCTCTTGTTTAATGTTCTGTAATTATTTATGTGATCACTCTTATTAGGATTATTAAATATAAGCAATTTGGCTTCTCTATGTCTAGAATATAGCTATTTTATTTCGTTTGATATTCCTGGAACTTAATTAAATTGTTCTACACATACATCATCGTAGCTGGATTATGGTGCGTATACTATATAGTATGTGAATCTATCGGATTCAAACTCCATAGTCACCTTACTAACCTGCTTTATATAGCGTTTTAGCGCACTATATTCTATTCTAACTGTTTTTCAGGATTAAAGCCTCTCCTTGTATACATATTCCATATTGTCTGGGAGAGTGTATAATGGCATGTCCATTATTCTCTCCTATCGTAAATATATCTAATGTCCAATGAGTCTCTATTATACCAATAATGTCAATTCCTATTCGTTCTGTTTCATGTAATAATGTATCTATCGTATCCGTTTCTTTTAGAGTTCTCGTGTTTCATGTACAATCATAACGAGGATATTGTTCGCATCTCTATTTTCCCGGGACTGAGGGTCATTTTATTATTTGTTTTGTTCATGTGTGTTATGATATTTATTAACCTAGACATTTTCTCAATTTATCTTATATATATATATAATAACTATATATATATATATATATATATATATATATATATATATATATATATATGATATCGGTATTTCCCATAACAATAATATACACTATTGTAAATATTATAATTACAATGATACACATGTAAAATTATATGACTATAACATATAGGTAAATCCTAATTAAATTACTATTTATATTTATATTTATATTGAATCAATCAAATATAAACTAGTATTATATATATATATAAATTATATGTAATAAACTAATGTATATTATTAAATAAGTATTGTTGAAGTAAGAATATGCTCAACATGTATCAGTGAACGTTTCATTTCTGATACCCCTACATTCTGCGAATTAGGTAATTTTTGTTGATGATTATTATATGTAGTATTATTTATTTATACAACATATATAGGTGATGTTGATGATTTCGAACACGTAAAGTGTAATTTATATGAAGGATCATGCTTTATCGTAATATCAATGAATAATACTAAGGTATGTATAATATCAGTCTTGTTTTATCCTTCCTACAGTACAGACGTATTTTGCTCAGCTTAGTTACTTTATTTATTTATTTTTCTAATTAAATTCAATTCAATTTAAATTGATTATATTTTTTCTACTAAATTGTAATATATTTATTATATATATGCTTCCATATATATGTACTAATTTATTTATAAAATTATATCTTGACCGCTATCTAATTATTAATATATTATATATATACATATTTATATGGAATTAATATATATATATATATCTTGACCGCTATCTAATTATTAATATATTATATATACATATTTATATGGAATTAATATATATATAATTATTTTACATGTGTGACTTATTTTTCTATAAATTAATATATTGATTTATTTAGTAAATTAATTTCATTTTAATTAATTCTATTCATATATTTTTTATTTTTTATTTTGGAAATTAAATTATTGTATATTTCATTATTTTGTCATGCTTTTTATTTTGAATTATTACATAATATATATTTAATTTCATTATTTAATTCTATATATTTGATTATATTCTAATAGTTATTTGTTGCATTAAAGTATATATGAATTTTATATGTATGCATCATAGATTTATAATTTACATGTAAACTATAAATATATGGTATACATTGATATATATATATATATATATATATATATATATATATATATATATATATTTGTGTTTATATATATACATCATTCCTGCATAAATATACACTAAAATATATATATGGTATTCATATTTATATATATATATATATATATATATATATTTATATATAATATTAACTTATACTAAATAATAATGCCGCCTAAAATAAAAAATAATGAATTACAAGAAGAAGTAATTATAAAACTAAATACTATAATTGAAAATCAATATAAATTAATAATGAATTTAACAAATATTAACTTAGAAAATAACAATATTATAACAAATCTAAATCTGACGATATCAAATAATCTAATAGAAATTAAAAATCAAATACAGTTAAATCAAATATCCATGCAGGATACAATTAAAACCTTAGAAGAGAAAACTAATAATAATATTATTAAATACTCTGATATTGTTAAATCTAACTTACCTTCATCCTCTTCTACTGCTACTCCTCCTAAGCCTCCCACACCTACATATTCTTGCTCATCCAAACCTTCTATTGTAATCGAACATGTTTTACTTGCCGATAGAAACTTAACATATATCAAATCACTATTTGTTCACCTTCGTCTTGATCCCAACACTATTACGGACTACTCTTTTATATCTCACTTTGCTAATCTGATACTATCATCTTCTTGTACGATTGATAGTTTATTACATTCAAGGTCATCTCTTCATTCATTAGACTTTAAGTCCCTATTTATACGACCATATATTGATCCTGAAACCATTAAGACTAGTCGTATTCTCTTTAATGCCACCAAAGTATGTATCACTAATTTAAAGTGTGTCTTTAATAAAAGGAGTTTAACCTACCAACTTAGTTGTAACATCGATGATATTCCTATTGACTGGAAATCTGATCCTTATAATCATAGTACTGAAGAGTTTGATACATGGTCCCAATCATATGATTCCTTCTGTGAATCGCGTAAAAAAGATAGAACTGTTGAATGACTCGTTTCGTTTTCCTACTAACACTAGTGGTAATACTATTGACTTAGTTTTATCTTTAGCTGATTCTAATTTAATTTCATATCCCACTCAAAGTTCTCTAATATCTGATCACTTTGCCATTTTATTTGATTTGAACTTGCCGGTATCTCAAATCAATCGACCTTCTAGATCATTTCGGAAAATATCCTCTATTGATAAACCAATGTTTGTTAACTCTGTATTCCATCAACTTAACAACAGTATATCTTCTGATTTGTCTACACTTTTTGATTCTTTTAATTTAGCATTATCTCATTCACTTGATATTTTTGCACCCTCCATTACTCTTATCAACCGAACTTATTCAAAGTCTCCCTGGTTTAATACTGAACTTATTAAACTAAGGCAACTACTTCGTAGACTACAACGTAAATATGCATCCTCTAGACTTGACTCTGATCTTATTGCATTTAAAGCTTGTCGATCGCTTTACAAGAATAAACTTCTCTCTACCAAATCGTCATACTTTACTGATATGCTCGGTAGTTATGGAATATCTTCTAAGCAAGCTCACAAATTATATTTCACCTTAGTAGGTAAAACCCAGACTAAGCATCTTCCTGACAAACCTGATTCAGTTATTTGTTCCTTGTTTGCCAATTTCTTCCAACAAAAAATGTCTAGTATTATCAATGTACTTCCAAATATCAACGGTACGACTCAATCCTAATTTAACATCCAATCTGAATCATTGGTCATGTTTTACGCTTCCCACACATTACTTTGTACTCTCTCTGATGACATCCTTGAAAACGAATTCCCCACTTGATCCAATTCCACTCAATTAACTTCGTTCATTATCACCATCTTTTATTGGACTTATCACTGAAATAATTCATAGATCTCTAATAGCATCTATTGTTCCACACTACATGAAATATTCATATATTATTCCGATTTAAAAAAAAACTACTCTTGACTAATCTAATTTATCAAGTTATCATCCAATATATCAGTTATCATCAATATCTAAGACCTTAGAACGAGTTTTTTCCACTCAACTTATTAATTACATTACGTTAAATGCTATTGTTGATAAATATCAAAGTGCGTATCTTCCTCATCGTAGTACCGAAACTGCCCTTACTTCAATCATTAATGATATTCTCATATATCTTGATAATATCCCCATGCTATCTCATACTACTTGATTTATCTAGTACCTTTGATACCCTAGATCACAATATTCTTTCAATTAGACTTAATGAAATTGGCATATACGGTCAAGTACACAGTTGGTTTATGTCTTTTGTGTCATCAACAACATCTTTCGTGAAGATTAACTCCTCGTTGTCTCCTCCTTATGTTAACATGCATGGTGTAACACGAGGCTCTGTTCTTGCGCCTATATTGTTCATTATTTATATTCTCCCTATTAATAAATTTTTCTCGAATACCCCAATATTCACTATCATCTTTATGCTGATGATCAAAAGATATATACGTCATTTTCTAGTTCTAGTGATTCTGATATGATTCAAATGTCTATGTTTAACTATATTACTGATCTCACTGAATGGTTCTCTCATAACTCTCTCTCTCCTTAAATATGACTAAAACTGACCCTATCATATTTTCGAGACTCAGTTCTCCACTATCAATCACTCATCCTTTTTTACTATCTCTACCAACTTCTGAATCTATAACTACCCTCGGTTCCATTCTAACATCTCACCTAGACTACTCTCCACATATTAATAACTTGACTCGCACTGCCAACTATGTTCTATATAATATTAGAAAATCTCGTAATAAGCTTACCTTCGCCATGACGAAATGTTTAATACACTCGCTAGTTTTCAGCAGACTTATATATTGCTGTTCATTATTATGTAATTTACCTGTCAACCTTATGTATAAACTTGAGCGTATTCAACGTCGTGCTATATGTATATTATATAAACTAAACTTTGCTTCAATTGTTTCTATATCTGATTTAATGAGATCATTATGCTGGCTTAAGTTTAGATATATTTGTATACATAGGCTATTGTGTATTACACATAAGGATATTCACCGTGGATTTCCTGAATATTTAGCTCAATCCGTTACTATTCAGAGTTCGAACAGATCCAGTCGGAAATGCCACATCATGAAGTTGGTGCAACAATCTACATCGTTGGCATTCTCTAAATCTGCTTTCTCGGTTATTTCTCCGAAAAGCTGGAATTCTCTTCCTTATGATATTCGTTGTGTTAAATCAATTTCATTGTTTAAACGTAAACTGTATGTTCATTTTAAGTCATTGTAATTCGTTCTATTTTATTTTATTATTCGTTCTCTATTTATTTTTGTTTTTGTTTTTTATTATCTAACGACGCCTATAACCACACATTGTTTTTGTAGTCAATAAACTATATATAAATAAATAAATAAATAATAATTAGTGTAATACTTAATTTATATAATGTTATTAATCGTATCAATAATTATTTTAATTACTATCAAACAATATATTAGAAACTAAATATAGTATATTAAATGATATATTTTTTTACATAAGTTAGAACCCCTCACCTATGTTATGAACATGGCTAAATAATACTGTATTATAATATCAAATACAAAATTATTATCAATATTTAATCAAGAAAATCTTTTTTCAGTACTATTTTCTTGTTATTTTATGAAGGTTATACCATTAACTATCTAAAAGTTATGAATTAACTTTTCTTTTCTAAGTACCCGGACCTTGTAAAATATGTCTGAATTTGTTTTAGTATATAATTCATTTATATATATTCTAGTATTTTAAGTTTGTTTGCATTTTTTATGAATATTATAATTACTTTCATGAAAGTGTAATTTCACTAAAAAAAATGTATCGTTAGAAGGTAATTTGTGAATAGCAACTATATAAAAATTTTCAATTTTTACATTTAATGTACATCTTACATTTTTTGTACATCCATAACTTCTATAAAATCTGATCTGGGATTATTAGAATCTACGAATCCTTAAGGCCCGGAAAGTATTAAGTTATTTATTTTATAGTATTGTTCAAGATTATTAATTTTATTCTCCAAATCAAATATCACTTTATCTTTAATATCAAAAGTCTCAGTCAAATTAATAATTAGTGATACTAAAGTATTTACTATATTAGTTAAATCTGATATAGAAATTCTCAGATTATTGATTTCTTCTTTTTGAGACACTGTCATTATAGACAACAAAATGTTAAAGGCAAATATTAAATTATATAATCAAGTATAATACAAGCTGAATGATAATTAGTAAACAATGTAGATATGTATAAATATAATATATTAGTTAACATATATAAATCATATTATATCTGTGTATTATTTAATTATACTGTGTATGTCATGTATTTAAATATATATAGATATAATATATTACCAATAGGTATTATGTATATATATTTTACTTTTAAATATATTTACAAATAAATAAATATAAATATATTTAAAAGTAAAATTGTAAAGAGAAGTAAATGTTATAAATTAAAATTGTAAAGAATC
The DNA here is from genome assembly GCA_964019155.1 of Osedax fenrisi. NCBI lineage: Eukaryota > Metazoa > Annelida > Polychaeta > Sabellida > Siboglinidae > Osedax > Osedax fenrisi. The sequence goes on from OZ025240.1 coordinate 91,503,019, forward strand.
TAAAAGTAATACATATTCAATTCAATGTCCTATTGTTTATTTAATTTGTGTGTAAATACACAAATACTGCACAAATATATATATATAACATTTTATTAATTATATCAATCATCCACAATAGATATATACCGCTAGAGGTTGTTTCAGTAAGCACAACTTCAGTATAGAAATGCATCCGGACATGGAACGAGTCATCAATAGTTTATATGAAAGTATCGGTGAAAATATATTTGCGAATATCCCACATCATATATATAGTTGTAATGCAATCAAAAGTTAGTTTAATGATTTTATCATAGTTAATTATGAAATAAGTGTTCACTTAAAATATATAGGATTTTGATAAATTTTTAATAAATACTACCGAAGATTTTAAAAAAATATAATTGATTACATATGTGGAGTATAATGCAAACATTGATATTGATAGAGATATATGACAATATTTATAAATCTGTAAACTAATAGTGAAAAATGTATGTTATGTATTATGTATACATATATGTATTACAATTATAGTATCATATAGTTATTTTTAAGCATTTTTAAATACAATTGTCTAGGTAATTAATCTTAATTTTATTTAGAGAAAATTATATATATTGTAAGGTATATATTAAAAATCATATTTTAGATAGTTTATAAAATAATGTATAACACATATACATAATTATTCATAGATATTACTTTTTATATTTAGAAATAAATATATATATATATATATATATATATATATATATATATTTTAATGTATTTAATAATATGTATGGTTTAATGAGTCAAATTTGTTATGTACATTTATTGAAATAGCTGATCAATTCTTAAAATTATTTATATTTAAAAAATTATTAAAATCAATCGTTGTATCAAAAGTTGAAAAATATTTACTAAAATCAATTTGAAACACTGATTAACATTACTTTTGAAGTTTTGGTTTCATAAATATTTTCTAGGCTAGTTTTTTATATTGATTTTAAATGTTTAATTTTTTTTTTAGATCAAATCCAGTTTTTTTTATTATTTCTATTTGAAAATATTTGAAATATTTTTCAAAATCCGAATACTTTCAGAAATTTAGAAATATATTTATACATATTACTATTTAATATAGATATATAAGTACATAAATATTACTATATATAGTATATATATATATATTATACCTTATATGTAATATATTGTATATATTATATTGTGCTCTATATATATACTATATATATATATTATAATAATATGTATATATATATATATATATATATATATATATATATATATATAATAATCATACTTAAAATATCCGTACATTCCATTTGCATTATGACAGGTACCATATAAAATTGATATTCAACTTTAAATATGCTAACAATACTTACTTATTTGATTTAATATCCAACAATTTGTTATCTCTATAATTATCTTTTATCTTGTACTGTTCAAAAAAAGATTCATTGATATATTGTAATAATGTAATAGGATTCGTTGAATTAATGGACATATTAAAATCCTATTAAGAATAAAAATAGTGGCTATTCACAGACTTGTCAAATAATAGTTTAAATACAGTGATAATCACTAACAATTACTGAAGCCTATAGTAATATTTATATTGATTCATTAAAATACATTAATTATACTTTGAAGATATGTATACTTAATACTTATTTATACTTATTTAAAGGTTATATCGATATTTTTGGGATAATATTCAGGGTATACAAAATTCATGATTTCTATGTTTGTTAGATAGTTGTTCTGATGATAATCATTATACACAACGTGATTGGTCAGTTAGAGATAATTTACAGCCTGGATCACATAATGTTATTTTTAGAAATTTAATAATATTCCTTAAATATATGTAAAAATAAAAATATTACAAAACTTAAATAAAATATGACATAGATATCATAATATTTTTAAATAAACATGAATTTCATTGAATTGAAAATATAAATATCCATGTTAAATTTTAATTTAGATGGTAGAATTATATTTCAAATTTCATTATTATTTGTAGATTAATGGAATATCATAGAAGATATTTTATTAATTTTTAAATAAACATAATTATCAAGTTATCCGAATTTGTTTATGGATTCATTAATTTTTCAATAGTGGAAAAGTTTAAATTAAAACGATTGGTATTGAATAAATCTGATTCGCCATTATAAATTGGTATACAAAAATGGTATATTATATATATATTAAAATATTAAATAAGGTTCAAGTTTGTTTAATTTAAAACTTATGAATAGATTTATTATATAATTATTGTATTAATACATTTTTATAATAATTAATTAAACATGTTGTCTTGCTTTTTATAATTGTTTCTACTCTATTGTGTATAATATGACATATAGTAAGTATATATTAAATTTATTTTCAATTTATATTATACATTTATTTTCAAGATTGCCATATTATTCCGTATATTATATATATATATATATATATATATATATATAAATATATAATTATAGCGATATAAATATGATATTATAATTATGTATAACATTTTTTTTGAATATTTCTATATTAGGAACATGTTGGAATGTGTGCTTAAAATATTTGTGCAATAATAATATTGTTCGAATGGGAAAAAGTTTTTATATATATATATATATATATATATATATATATATGTGTGTAAATATGTTATTAGGCATATTATAAAAATGTGTTCAATCTAGCGTATCATATTCCTTACTTTCATTGTTTATATGATTGAGATATTTTATAAAATATATCAACAATGAAATACGTCATTTCTAAACATATAGGTATAGGTAGGTATATAGGTATATAGGTATATAGACATATATTGTTAATAATACTAGATAGATTATAAAAAATCATAGCGATTATAGAATGTATGACTAGGATCAGTGTCTAGATAATATCTAGTAGATATAGTAAATATAATATAAAATCTGATATCAGGTTTGTGTATTGATATTGTTACTTTACAAATACGTGTATATCATTTTATATAATATAATATTATTTCAACAACAAATATTTGTAGATAATTATAATATTTTATATTTACGTAACTAAATAAAGTTATAAGAATAATATCGTTATTAGATAGTAAACCAATAAGGATACCTACTAATATATATCTATGGTATGTTAACTTAGATTATTTTAATGAGGGTACATATTTGGAGTGATTGTAAGGACTATGTAATATGTTGATTAATTGGGGAATAAATGTGAGGATGCGGAAGGGAATTTTTTTTATCAGATAAGTATTCGTGCAAAATTAGAATTATCTATATACTGGATTTAACTTTTTAATATATATATCATCATCGTTTAAAGGATATACGTTAGGTAAGTGGTGAAAAGCTACCAAATTTAGTGAAGAGAAAACAACGAGAAGAGGAGAAAATAACTATATTTATTGATTATATATTATAATTATGGTTATATTTGTAAGATAATGTAGATGGGTGGGATAGTCTAATGGTAAAACCATTTCTTAATAAATGTATTTGACGCCGAATTACGTGATATTTGTTATATAATATCTGGTGAATGGAAAAGTTTTTCTGAAATATGCACAATGTCGAGGGAGTGTATTAGTAATCTATGAGTAATTATAATGTGGTAGTATATACTATAAAGTAGAAACTAATAAGACATTAGGGGAAGTATATAATATAGGGAATTAAGGTAATCTGATATGATAGTATAAGAACATTATACAAAACAAGTCATATTGAGTTGTAAGTTGGTTTACGATGTAATTGGACATTAATAGTTAGATTATTTATAAATGAAATAGAGGAGCATACTGGTATATGGTACAGGAATAGGAATTTAAAGAGCAAACCATAATATCATGCGACTTGGATATTATTTTAGAAATGTCTGGAAAATAAGGGGTTACCGGGGAAATAAGTAATAAATGAGTAGGTAAATGCACCAGTAAAAAGGTAGTATTAAATGGTACAATAGTGGATTATTTAATATATTTTTAATATATAGTTAGAGAGGTTTCCATTATACTAAAGTGATAAGGACCATAGACTTGATAGTAATACCCGTAATACCAAAAAAACGTTTTAATATATAATATTTAAAGATAATTTAGAAACATTCACTAATATATATACAAATTTGTATTTAGAAAATAATGACAGTATAATTTGCTGAAATATGTTTATATAGTATAAGAACAATAGCTAGAATATCGTAGCCCTACATTTAATACTACTTATATATTACCATTTGGAGATCATGCAGAGTGAGATTGACAAGTAGAATAAGAGAGGGTTACTATTTAAATATAATATTGAATACGCGAATCTATTAGTATTAGTAAAAATGATACATCAGAAATAAGATTATGTGTAGATTATAGGCTATTTAATAATATTATTAAGGATGTATATCAAATTCCCAGGATTGATAACTCATTAGACACCTTAGGGGGACAAAATTACTAGATTAAGTAATTAATCGGTATTCCTTTATTACTCTTTATTTATTGTTTAGAATATATAACAGTTATTTCAAAATTAACTATTAAGAAAAGTTAATTAGTTTAACATCATTAATAATTATAATACTAAATATCAAAGTGAATATTTCTTAATTCGTTTTTTAGATAGTTAAGTTGTATATATTGTTACAAAATAATCTATTAATAATATAATAGTATACGTAAATGATATACTTCACTATATTTAATATGTTTATATATAATCCGTATATAGACTATATTCACACTACATACTGGATATATATATATATATATATATATATATATAATTTAATAATCACGTATACAGATATACAATTTGCTGATTTGCAAGTGAACTGGACATTGTATAACAATATAAACAAAATATATAATCATCATATAAATAGTTATTAAATATTATTTAATATTTATAATATTTTAAATATATATATTATATATATATAATCACATTATAACAATTTTCTTGCAATGCAAAATATAATCATTTGGTAAACAATTATAAAGATAACCATGGAAGTGAAATTTATATATTAATTAATTATGATATAATTTTTGAATATATTTAATTATTTTTCAAAATAATGAATAATAAAAAACATATACAAATATTTTCTACCTCATATATATTATGTATAAGTTATTATTTTGTAGAAAATATAAATATTTATTTTTTTAGGAATATTTTGCATAAAGCATTCGATCTAACTTTACTATTATATGAAACATGTTCTATATTTAATGATAACAAATTAGGCGCATGTGCAATATTAATATTATTCAAGAATTTCCTATACAATATGGTATAGCTATATACTTCTTAAGCTGTTCTTATATATATATATATATATTTATATATACGTAAAACTCTAAAATAATTATTGAATTATAATGATATGCATAGTAATATTTGTTTATTTTGTTATTTTTTCTTATAAAGACATTTATTTAATATGAAAGATATTATAATTATTATTTGATATATTAATAATATTCATTCAATACAATAATATTAAATATGAATATATAAGTATACATTTCATATTTAAACTTTAATCAATTTAATAATATTTGTTTATATACATAAATAATATATTTATGAAATTAATTAATTAATTAATTTATTAATAGATTGATAATTTATTTAAGTAAATACATAGTAGAAAATATAATAGAAAGTATAAAGTATAAATATTTCTAACGATAAAATACGTTATAGAAATAAACAAATATAATACGATATTAAAGAAAATTAAAGAAATTAAACCGAGCAATAATAACATATTTTAAAATATATATCGAAGTATTTAAAAATAATTTACTATATAAATATTTATATATTATTAAAAAATTATATTAAATAATAGATTTTCAAATATATTTAAAAAATAATTATATACTTAGAATCTAATGTGTTTATTAAGTAAATTCCATGTATTTTTAGTTGACAAAAATGAAAATAGATTAATATTATGAGTTGACTATAATAATGTATACTATAGCTATGAAATATATTTCAATAGAGTTTGTGTGTTTTAAATGAAAGTCTTACACCAATGACGATTCATTGTAAGTGCATGTGTTGATCACACCTTCAACACGTTGATTTTATGTGTGTTACTTTTCATGTTGCTGTATTAATTTGGTTTATTATATTTAAATAATATATTTTATTAAATATACATAAACATTCATAATATATTAATATAATAAATAATTATTTAGTATCATCATCTGGACGTAATATTCAAACTAAAAGTAATAGGTAATATATATATATATATATATATATATATATATATATATAGGTGTGAATTATTTTCTCTAATGATCTTATAGTATATTTTATTATATATTAATATATCATATATTATCATTTAACATACTTCTATATATTAATAACTAATAACTAATAAGTATTATGAACTGCATATTATTATTATTATTTTATATCACATTCTATTTGTATTTGTCTTCGCCCATTTATAATTCAATTTCTCATTTTAATAACCTCTCTTCATTCAATCCTATTATAAATATAACTACTAACTACACTACCACTGCTAAATATGATCCTATTTCTAAATATGTCTAAGATGTATTTCTAAAGAATAATCACAATAAGTCACCCTATATAGTAGGGGAAAATAACCGAATAGGGACACTCTCGGTATCTCAGAAATCATAAATCCCACACAAAAATTGTACGATATAAAATATTCATAATTATATAACTAGTCTAAAAAAGTATTTTTTATTTTTTAATTATTTAAAATAACTGATTTTTTATTACGTTTTAAATTTATGAAAAACAAATTTAACTTAAAACCTTTTCAAGAATATACAAATTTATCGATTTAAAATATAACACTATTTTATTAAAAAATAAAGTATTCTAAACATTATATATTTAATTTCTATATTTGTCTTAAATATTAATTAAGTTCTAAGCATATATCTAGAGGTCATATACGTCCATAATACGGAAATTATAGATGTCTTAATACGGAAACCCTATAACCAATCGGCGCACTGCTTATGAACTATTCTGATTTTCAAAAAATTTTAAAAATCGCGTGCGTTATAATATTAATACCACCGATAAAGCTAAATCTAAAAATTGTATTATTTAGATACTTAAATTGTATTATTAATTAAAAAAATAATAAAAATCAATAAATTATTAACTAATTAAATTAGAATATATTATTTATAAAATTAATTATAAATATTGTAATTGTAATTTGTCTGATTGATTGATCAATAATATATAGTTTATCTAGTGGTATATATGATGTCCGTATTATAACACAGGATGTGCATATTCGGAAATGTGTACCGAATATGGACACCCCCTTTATCTATGGAATTAAATGATTAAATAATATTTAAAAATCACTATAATATCTATAATCATATAATATTAATATATTGTAATTTTTAATACAAATAATGATTCATAAAATGTTAAGACAATTTATTATTAAAGTGCCCTTATTAGGTTACTTTCCCCTACATAATACACGTTAATCAATATATTGGGATGTATTATTACGATACAGGATGTAGTATGTACTATATAGGGTGACGCATTGTGATTACTCTTTGGACATAAATCTTACAATATTGTTATAAATTTAAATAATAGTAACATACACTATGTATTTGTTCTAATATTATATGTTTAACATACTACGTGTGCCTTTTAATCAGGTATAATATTAGTGATACCTTACTAAATAATAATATATGTATGTGTATATATATATATATATATATATATATATATATATATATATATATATATATATTTAAAGTGAAATAATTAATTATAATATGTGATACATCGTAGTACATTATAATCGTTAAGTTCATCAAACTATGACATTTAACGACTAGTGTTCTAATGAAGTATTCTATATACATCCTTTTCTGATATCCTCGATATCACTAACCATGACAAACACTCTAATTTGTGTATTAAATGTCGATTACATTCTCACCTCTTTATCGTGCACCGACTAATCAATATATCATACGATAATGATCATTTAGAATTTACATATAATGTCCGTTTAGAATTTACCAACGTTATCACTGTATATATATATATATATATATTGTTTAATTACATAATGATAATAACACAACTTTAATAAATGAAAGCGCCTTTTAAAAATGTTATAGTTATAAACTGCCACTACTATTATATATTTTGAATAGTTCCCAACAAACCTAATAAGGTATACGCATAATAAATTATATTTAGTAGAATATATATTTAATTTGATAATTTGTAGTATATAATATGTTTACATACCTTATTTTGGAATTTTTCCACTTCAATTTAAATTTTATTTGTCACTTTTTTGAAATTTCCATTATCTATCATTTTATTAATTCCTCTAATTCCACACTATATATAAGTATGCTATAGTATAAGCTATAATTATATTATACCACTTAATAATATCCCTTATCATATGTGCTCGCAATTTACATTGTTTTTTTATAATATAAACATATATTTATTCGTGTTTTTCATCATATCTTGATGGGTTATATAATTCCTTTGTAACTAGTCACTCATTACTATGTATGTTTATTATTTACAACCTTCATATCCTCTGCATTAGAATAATTTATATTATATTATGCTGTACTATAACTGCTACATTCGTTAAATACATTCAAAAACTTAATTTATCATACAACTTAAATAATACCTCACCTATATGCTAGATGATAGGATATATTTTAGTTTCATCCATATATGTGTACTCTCTTATTTTATTTTATTTAGTATACGATTTAAATCATATATATATATATATATATATATATATTATGTTTATATTATATTTTATAATTGCATCACAAATGTTAATTTTTTATTATTATTATATTGAATTAATTTACATATTTTTTTTATTATTTATAAAATAAAATATTATAAATAATGTAAAATTTATAAAGAAATTCATATGTGAAATTTGTATTATATTTACTAATAATTATAAAACGTAAAATATAGGAGAATGTAAAATATTATATTGTTATTGTTATTTATTATTTATATTATTTTTATTTAAAAATAAAAGTATTCAATTATAAAAACTAATATGAGTTATATAGGATAACATATCTTTATAATAATAAAGTTATTATGGAATTATTTTTATATATATATATTTATTAAAAAATATTATTAGTGTATATATACCTTGTATATAATAATCTAAAGTAATATTATGTCAGAATTATCAAATGCATTAAATGTTCTATATCACTCTCCAATGTATTATTTACGATCGATAAGAAAATAAATGTAGATTGTTATGATAAGGTGGACTATACTAAATATGATTTGTGCGATACGGTAGTTAGTGTATGCACAACTCAAATGAAATTAGTGAAAAGTAATAATATCATTTCCTCAATATATGCTGAAACACGTTTCGGAAAGGTTTATGTTATTAATTATTTTAATGTATATAATAATAATATAAACATTTATTATACTTTTACAAATATTTCTCTTATTATATATTCTAAATGGATTCACGATAAAACATATAACTGAAAACATACTTGCGAATATGCGTTTGAAATTAATTAATATCGTAAATATTGAAATATTCTTTTATAGTGATATATTACAGTTATATATATATATATATATATATATATAAATATATATTTAATTTAATGTATATTTAAATTTATATTAATTTTGACTTATATTTAAAACATGTTAATACTAAATTATATCACAATTAATTACATACTATGACGTTCATGTCTATCTATAGATAATATATATATATATATATATATATATATATATATATATAGACACAAATAAGTATATGAATGTATGATAGTAATTCTGAATGCTAATTCTTAATATATATATATACTTTTATTAATTTTCTTTTCTATTTTTCTGATTCTAACATGTAATCTTTTATACTTCTACCATTTTTACTATGAAATTATATTTTCTTATAATATACTTATTTTATTCGTTTACTTGTCATATTTATTATTTTATGTAATATTGTTGTTTTATTTAATATAACTTCCAATAAACTATACCAATACATATGTAAGTTATAATACTAATATATTCTAAAAATATGTTGATAAATAATATTTTTAATTATAGATAACTATTTATAATTATTAATAGGTAGAAGTAACTAGGAAATGTATATCAAACAAATATAAACAAGATTACGAATATATTGTTTCAAATAGTAAGTGTCAATTGCATATAAATATTCCTACTAAATAATATATATAACCAATCATGTTTTGGTAGACATTACTAGTATGCAATTATTAATTTGGTAGATATTATTATTTTTTATGAAGTGTAAATAATGATTTAATTAATACTCTATATATTGTTCTGATAAATATAATAATGTAGTAGATATAAAGGTATCACTGAAATATATAGTATTAATGTATATATGAATATAGGGTATTGATAAATGTTTAGATTATATTATGAATCATATATATTAAATAACAAAATACAAAATTAAATTTATAAATAATATATATATATATTTTTAATTAATTAATTTATTGATTTAGTGATAATTTATTTAAGAAAATATATAGTCGAAATATATTATACGTTATAGATACAAACAATAATAATAAACTATAAAATTAAAGAAATTAAAACAGTATACAGTTACCATAAAAATAAATTAAATGAATCGAAAATATAAATAAAATACATTGTTTTATAAATGGCAGCGAAATGTTTAATTTCTACTTTAAGTATATTAAATTATTCTTATATTTGTAACTTATAATAGTAGACATTATTTATTATATAGTTTAATATTTAAATGATACATTTTAAATATATTACAAACTGAACAAATTAAAAATAAAATAAACCAATACTAAAATGAAACAAACAAATAATATAATATTTATAAAAATCAAGTATAATAGTACATTATTAATTTTGAATAATACTATTATAATGAATATGAAACATATATATATATATATATATATATATATATATATATTGTATAGGCCGGTTCTTCGTTTCGTGAAGCTCACGGCGATTGGCTTATCTATATGCAATAATAATGCTTAATGTGCCGAGCGACGTTCGATTTTTTTACTAATACAAATTATAAATCAATTTTTATTTTATTTAATAATATATTATATAATTAATTATCTTTTATTTACAAAAAAAATCGTGATGAAATTTGCAATTTAACTATCAAATTGTGGTTTTGTATGACACATACTAGTATGTCATCTTCTACATAATTTGTAAATAAATAAAATAATAAAATAATAATTATTGTAAAATACTAAGTATTATAAATGCATTCTATTTTATGAATATAAAATCGATTTTTAAAATTTAAAAATTCAATACAATTTGGAAATATCTTTGTTTGATTACATTTTGAATTAAATATATAGATGACGCATTCAAATGTTTATTTCCTGATTTCAAATACAAACAATTAACACAATTATATTATTGTATAATTTTTCATTTTACCTTTAAACTACGATTTATAGATGAAACCTATTACAATGAAAATGTAATTAAATATAGATACATTAATTATTACAATATTATACATAAAAATAAACACAAAGTATATATATTGCATTATTTAGACTGAAAAATATGTTTATCTTATAAATATTAAAACAATATTAATTATTTTTCAACATAAATCAACATAAACTCATTAACTTTTTTTTATGATAAGTGATGTTACTAAAACATCAATATATTTTTTATTATTGAATATTTTATAATAAAACCTTATATAATGGAAATATATTTATATATTGATTACAAAAATATAACATATTTTACATAATTGTAAAACAAATATATATATGACATTATTTAGAATAATATCTAATATTTTATAATTATATGTGATATATATATTTATATATATATATATATATATATATATATATATATATTATAAATGTTTAACATACTTGTATATAATTACATAGAATTTTGTTTTATAGAGCCGTATTTATTAGCTATATATGGAAAAAAGTAGGTATTGGCTAATAAAGATAATAAATTGTATTACCATATTACATAATAATACTCCATGACTATATCTCCTATCTTTTAACGTGGTAAATTATATTATTGCTATATTTATCGGCAATGTCGCAACGAGCGTTTTAATAAATGAGACAATGGTTTGAACATTTTAATACGATATAAAGTAAGTGAATAAGCAATTGAATGTAGTGTATGGCACTTTGCGATAGATGCGCTGCAGTCGCAGCCTACTACTAAATACCTACTCAATTTTAAATTAATATTATATATTTATACATATATATATTGATAATTACTACCAATTTTAATATACTATCTATATTAAAAATAAAATTATATATTTTATATAATAATACATTGTATCAAAATTCCTCGTAATTTTGTGTATTTAAATTGAAGATATCATACTATTTAATTATATTTATAATCTAAATCCATTGATATAGATTTAAGTCACTTGAATCTGTTTCGACGATTATTACTGTTTACATATTTTATATATATATTATGACTAATATCTAATCAAAATCACTGATGCCATTTTGTTAATTTATCGATAAAAGTGCCTTAAAAATAATGTGCTTTTTTATTGCTTGCGTGAATTTCTTATCCACTTTATTTACATCGATGATATGGTACTTATTATACTTTGGTTTGAATAATTGTAAGCTGTATTATTCACTTTACGTTTGCCTTCATCAACTTGTATTTCCTACATGTTATCGTTTCTTCTAGTTACTATACATTGTTTATCATTCCAATAAGGTTATAACTTATTTCTTCCGATGATCTCTATTTTATTTTGTATATCTTTGATCCAATATATATTTTCATCACATCTTCTCTCTTTTTCTTTTCAGATTTATTTATCTGAACTTTATATTTGATCACATTTAGTATTAAACTACTTTGTGTAGTCTTAGTTACTTCATCTGTATGTTCTGTATTATCTGTAATTTCATCTTTATCAGTTTGTATTTCGTTTTTCTTTATATATATATTTTGTATTTCAAACATTTCTGTATCCACTACATTCCGTTCCCATTCTCTTGCGATTTCTCTCAGACCAATGAAGTCAATATCCACTTTATGTGTCAATTCCCACTTGAGTTAGGAATTACCTACCCCCTTAATAAAACATTATTTTACTCATTTGTTAATCTATTTTCATTCTTATTTCGTATTTTCCGTGTTATTTTTATTAACTCGTGTGAAAAATCATTGATTCTTTTTTTTTCTTGGAGTTATACTCATAATTCGCCTCAAAAGTTACTGTTCATTTTCTTTTATAAAATAAATACGTTTATAAAACCTAAAATATGTTATCATGATTATTTTTAATATCTGTAAAATAAGAAGTTATTTCTAATCTAGCTCCTACTACATAGCTATCTTCTTACAAAGATAGCTTTCAATTATATTTTAAAAATCTAATTATCTCTTCATTTCATCAATCCACTCATCTAAATCACTATATCTATCATACATTTCAACTGTTATCATATATACAGTCTCTACTACTAAAACTCTTCTTTTATTTTGTATGTCATTTTTACTTATAAAATTCGAGATTAATTATACACATTTAGATCTAAATATTCGAATAACATTTTTGATATATAAATATATATAGGGAATAATAATAATGTACAATATAATAATAATGTATAATAATAATCAATATAAATACAAACATATACATATATAACGACAAATAATAATTTACAATATAATAATGATTAATACAAACATATAAGTATATAAGGTATACTAACAATTTGTAATATAATAATAATTAAATAAATACAAACATATAATTATATCACGTATAATAATAATTTACAATATAATAATAGTTAAATAAATACAAACATATTAGTATATAACGTATAATAATAAAGTATAATATAAAAATGTAAATCTCAATTTACTTTATGAATATATAAAATTTATTTATATAGTAATTTAATGCATATCTATTAACATTATATATATAAATTCATATATAAAAATATAATAAATGATGGTATTAAATGTGTTTCTATATAAATTATATACAAAATTAAATTAACATTTATAATTGAAAAATGTAAACAGAAAAATTTATCAAAATATGAAACATATAGATAGGCTATTATTGACTCTCTGATCTTCACTAAATATTATGTTGGCCCATTTATTGACATCAAAAAGCATTTGACATAGTAAACCATGAAATACTTCTAACAAGCTTATATTTTACGGTATAAGATGATTACCTCTATCATGATTATCATCATTTCATAAAGACAGAAGTCAGTTTACAAATTACAATAACTGTAGGTATAATACTACTAATATAGATATAAGTTCCCCAAGGATCTATTCTTGGGCCGCTTATTTTTCTTTAATTCATTAATGACATACCGACCTGCTATATTAATACTACTTTATACTATTTATTGATAATAACATATTAACATATTAATTAGTGATTGTTCAGCCAACAAACTGAATATTAAATTATAGTTGACAATAAATGATATAATGTTATGGGTAAGTGCGAATAAGTTGACAATTAACATTAATAAAACTCAATGCATGTCTTTTAGAAATGATATAGAATTTTAAATAGCAATTGAAAATAAGCCTTTAGTTCAAGAAAAAAAACAGAATCGTATAAGTCAATATAATATATACTAAAGACACAAAATGAAACATAACATTATATAAAATTATAAATTTCTGTTAAAAAAAAGATGTTTGCCAAAACAGATTTTGCATATTTTATTTTTAAAAGGTGAAAAAGACACAGATTTTATTATATCACTATTTAATTATAATTTATTCATTTATTTATTTAATTAATTATATTTGATTATTTTAAGTATATATGTGTTTAATTTTTATTTATCATTAATTATAGAACCTATCTCATAAAATATTAAAATATTCGATAATGCTCTATCAAAATGTTCACATAAAAATATTCTTAATATTGTCTACACATGAATTAAATTATAAATAATATATTCGTTATGGTAGACATTATTTTTTATATATTTTTCATTATTAATTATTATGTAAAAATAATCAGATAATATCACATAGTATACTCATAATTAATTAATGGATACATTTTCAACTTTATTGCCTTATATAAATATTTAAATAAAATTATACTAAGTGATTATATTTTGCATTTTCTACCTAACTATATATAATAGCAATCATATTTATCAGAACTCTTAGATGACTAAAAAGCAAAAACTATCTGGCTATTCACCTATTAATTATATTACGAAAAGTTACATTATAAATATTAAAATAATCATAGGAATAAAATTATTAATTCAATATATATACAAAGATTTTGCGAAGCAAAGATATAACACTCCCTATGCATGCAACGTAATTTAATAATATCCCCAACCGCTGCTATCAGTAGTATCGAAATCACTGAAATAGATTTAGGTTCGGCTCTGTTTGCATACAACAATGTTTTCATTGCTCTTTTAAATTACTTGCAATATAAATTAGTTTTTACTCACTAAATATATACTTATAGCATTTAAAACATACATATCATATTTGTTTGTTATATATTAGTAATGAACACTTAGTTTTCATCATATAAATATTAATTTAAAGCATATTATTTAACATTTTAAAAGTGTATAGTTAAATACGAATTTACATTATAAACCACACATAGTTCCTAAAAGTAACCCGCTATAGGTGGCACCAGGGTATTTTGTATACAAATTCGAATTACACGATTTCGCGTAAGTGTTATATCTTTCCTTCGGAAAATCTTTGATATATATGTAAAAAAATAAGAATCAAACTAATATTAATTGATAACCTAATATAAATGAGTCATACATATTTATGTATATACTTTTTTATTTAGTTATCAAAGCTTTGAAATACATTATTATTGAGAGGCAATTATTAATAAAATAATATATATTTAATTTTTAATTTAATAATATCTACTGATACAATAAATTATTATTTTACAACATACATTATATATATATATATATTATATATATACGAAAATACAAATAAATCGAATATTTAAATAAAGTTTATATATATACTACTTAATACGTCATAAATTATTAATATTAATTAAAAAATATATATAAATTATTGTTATTAAATTATTAATTATACTTTTATTATATAGGTCATACTATTGTTTCAAAGGAATTTAATTGCAATAGTAGTATCACAAATAAAATGTGTAATGATATAGATATAAATACATATTTAAGAAAAAATGGTAAACTTATTTAATTTTTATAATTTAATTGATAATATATAATTTATATATTATAATATATTATATATCATATTAGGATAAAATATATTATAATATATAATAAGGAAAAGTTAAAAATCCAACGTATTTAGTTTCTACTCAGCGTAATATTTTAATTTATATATATATACCCAGTATATTTGTGTGTGACAAATTCGTGTATTACACTGACAAAATGTCCGTGAATTACACATCCATGTGACTAGTATACAACAAGAGTATTACACGGATATTTTGTTAGTATAATACACGGACATTTTGTCAGTGTAATGCACGTTTTTGTTTACACGTTCTTTATGCTCATTATTCAGAAAAACATTTTATATTATTGATAAGCTTATAATTCTATATGTATTATAGAATTTCATATAGGTTATATTTAAAACATAAGTTTAATAATTATAATATTTGGAATATTAAATGAAATGTTTCAATAATGAGTAATAATTATAATATTATTTCAAATGTATTATCTTAATTATCAATATAATTATGATTATAATATTAGTTTAAGTAGACAATTAAATGAAATTATGATAATTTAAAAAAACCATAGATACTTAAATAATTTATGATTTTAAAATTGTAACTTTATTTATTAAATACATAATTTTAAAATAATAATTGATAATTAATTTACACTAGTACTAAATTAAATCAATATATCAAAATAACGAAAAGGTAAAATAGTATATTTTTCTATATTAAATAATGTATTTGTAAATGAATATTATATTGATAAATGTCCGTATAATACACGAACATTTTGTTAGTATAATACACGGATATTTAGTCTGTGATTTACATGACCAATACACACATATTTAAATTTTTTTTTAATTTATTAATTTAAATACTCTATAATAAATAGTAGAATTAATACTATTATATAACATATGTTAAACTATATTATTTATTTTTATATAAAAGTGATTTATTTCTAGGTAAAACATGAATATTTACTCAGTGTAAAACACGGACATTAGTCATCTTACAAATGTATTGATATTTAATATAAGATAATTATTTGTTTATATAATAAATATAAATACATTATTATATCTAAGTGAAGATTAATTTCTATATCATATATTAACTTATAATTTTGTTTTAAATTTCTAACATGTAAAATTTCAAAGATAGTGTAAAATGTCCAGATTTTTTTATACGAGGTAAATACGAAAAAAAACCCACAATTTACAGAGTATATATATATATATATATATATATATATATATATGTATGTATATAAAGATGTATATAGATTCATTATTCACCATTATATTATTATTCTATATTATTATTCACTATTATATGCGGAACAATAAATTATAATTAACTATATGACGTACGAGTTTACTTGCTTACTAAAAAAGAAAGATATTTAAAATTTCTATATTATAAATATACTGTTGTTTTTTTAATATAATTATATTTGTGCTGTTTTAGGACTGTAAGCTATGCTTATGAAGAAATCGGATTTACATATATAGATGAATATAATGTTTTAAAATTAATACGTGTTCAGTTGTTTCTCGAAACTTTTAATTGATGGTGTCATACGAATAGTTGTAGGGAGAATATTCTTAGAGTATGGAACTGATATTATTTAGGCTTATTTTTTGATATATTATAAGTATATTATATATATACAACTTGTATGTATAATTATACAAGATACTTCATTCAGGAGGAATTCGTGAATATCGTTATTATCAGCTAACCCAGTAAAGTCACATGACACTTGTAATGTGTTAATTAACATGATGTAATACAATCTTCATTTTACATGAATTCATGCCTTTTTATTGGATAGGCTGTTATATATAATAAGTTATCTAATAACTATTAATTATTTTTATGATATTACAATATTGAATTAATATAATATTTATATATACTTCATTGTAGGATGGAAGTATATTATTACTTGTATAGTTTGTGAAGATACATCAATGGTTTTTGATTTTGAAAACAATGCCTGTCTGAGAAAATATCGTTAGATTATATATTTTATCAAAACATAGAAATATGAGTAATTACAATTTAA